>CM035429.1:144330966-144620966 GCA_020310875.1 Ceratopteris richardii
GTAGAATTTTAAGATTAGGGTTTTAATTAAATATATATAATTAAATATATAAAATTAAATATATAAAAATAGGATTACATAAGGAAAAAAAATCTGAATATATAAATTAATATATTTATAAAGTATGATAATTATATACATAAATAAATATAAAAAGAACTAGTGTTTTTAAATTATTTAATTAAATATATATAATTAAATATATAAAATTAAATATATAAAAATAGGATTACATAAGGAAAAAAAATCTGAATATATAAGTAAATATATATGTAAAATAAGATAATTATATACATAAATAAATATAAAAAGAACTAGTGTTTTAAATAATTTAATTAAATAGTTATAATTAAATATATAAAATTAAATATATAAAAATAGGATTACGTAAGAAAAAAATCTGAATATATAAATAAACATATATATTAAATAAGATAATTATATACATAAATAAATATAAAAAGAATTATTGTTTTAAATTATTTAATTAAATATATATAATTAAATATAATTAAGTAAAGAAAAAATCTGAGTATATAAATAAATATATAAATACACGAACACACATACTTATATACCTATCTATATTCACATATATATACATATACACATATATATACACATGCATACATATATATATACATGTTTTAGTTCTAGGTCATTTGGATTAGGGTTTTAGGGTTTTAACATGTACATAACATATATACACACATACACATACACATATAATACATATATACATGTATATACACATGTGTATAGAAATATACATAATTTAGGTCCAGATCTTTATAAATAGGGTTTTAGGATTTAGGCATACATATAACTTAATTAAGAGGAAAAAAATCTGAATAAATAAATATATATATATATATATAAAATAGGATCAATCAAGAAAAAATCTGAATATATAGATAAAATAGGATAGCTATATAGATTAAGGTTTTAAAACTAGGATTTTAAGTTTTTTTAGGTATTTATAAGTATTTAGGTCTTTAAGAGTTAGATTTTTAGGTTTAATAAAAAAAGAAATGTTCTAAAATGTCCATATTGTAGCAGATAGCTTCTTTGGATCCTGAAGAGAGAATGGCATGTCCTTGCACACAGTGCAAGTATCAAATTTATCGGAAACGACGGATTTGTACTGCACATGTTAGAGAGTATGGATCCTTTGATAGAAGTCGACTCGAAAACCTACGCTATCATTCGCGTCCCCCAAGTGAGCCGATGGAACCAAACGACATTGCACCGGTAACATCTCGTGGACAAAAGAGAGCAAAAAAGCACTTAGACGTAGAAGCAAGCACTAATAATATTACATAGAATGAACATATGGAAGAGATGCTTGAAGCATTTTATGAGATAGACGAAGATCATGATGGTGAAGAAGGTGTCGACGAGAGTTTCATGGACACAATAGAAATTCCACGATCAAAAGTTAATGAAGAATATGAAAACATGCAAAGAAATGATATCTCTACTACTTTACAATGGAGCAAAGATATCTGTACTACGTGCTTCACTCGTGATGCTCAATCTGCAATCCATTTATGGATGGTCAGATAGTAGTGTCACTGAATTGTTTAGGTAAGTGGAGAACAAATTGGCTTTCATTGTTGTATCACAATAACTTCATTTACTAATATCATTTTAATTGCTTATTGCAGGCTTCTTAAAGATCAAATTTTGTCAGAGGGCAATGACATGCCTCCAACACGTGGAGATGTGAAAAACTTTTACAGTCCATTGGAATGGATTATACAAAAATTCATGCTTGTCCGAATGATTGCATTCTCTTTCGGAATGAGTATGAGCATCTCCACGTATGTCCAAAGTGTGGAGCAAATAGATTTAGAGAAGACGTTATAGGCGAAGCAATCCCCGCAAAGGTTCTTCGCCACTTTCCTATCATTCCACGAATTAAGAACATGTTTAGATGCAAATCTATAGCTGAGTTAATGTCATGGCATACAAAGAGCAGGTCTACAGATAATGTAA
Source organism: Ceratopteris richardii (assembly GCA_020310875.1). Classification (NCBI taxonomy): domain Eukaryota; kingdom Viridiplantae; phylum Streptophyta; class Polypodiopsida; order Polypodiales; family Pteridaceae; genus Ceratopteris; species Ceratopteris richardii. The sequence goes on from CM035429.1 coordinate 144,332,965, forward strand.
TGCGAGTGCCAATTGACTCTGATGCTTGGAAGCACATAGATAGTAAGTGGTCGGAGTTTGCTAGTGAGCCTCGGTCCATACGTCTAGGCCAGCTATGGATGAAGTGAATCCATTTGGATTACGCAGTTCTTCATGGAGCACATGGCCTGTTATGTTTGGTCAATTATAATATCCCACCATGGTTGGCCACAAAGAAAGGTCATTTATTATTAGCTCTTATTGTACCAGGTAAGTATAAGGTCAAAAACATGGATGTATATCTTGCACCACTTGTAGAAGAACTGCGCATTTTAGGGGATGGGATCACTGTGCATGACATGTCTCAACCTATAAGAAGACGAGACGTGCGAGTGCAAGGCATACTTATGTGGACAATGCATGATTGGCCTGGTTATGGTGAATGTTCAGGTTTATCGATTTCGGGTTACCATGCTTGTCCTTTATGCGGACCACGACTCGAAGCCCGCTATTCCAAAGCACTACGTAAAACTGTCTATGAAGGACATCAAATACGATGCACTATGATCTCATGGACGACACTTTCGAATCGCACGAATCGATCAAAACCGGTCTACTTTTGATAATGGAGTGATGGTGAATTTTTTGCAAAAAAGGTAGAGCGAGTGCAAGAGATGATAATGCTCTAGAAGGCGAGTTAGATTATTGTGGTGTGATTCAAGACATGTTGAAACTATCTTTCAGAAAGTTTGATTACTTTGTTTTTGACGTGAAATGGTTCAAAGAAGTCACCTCTGGAAGAAACGCAACAGTGAGACGAGATAAGAGTGGTTTGCTTCAAGTCGACTCCACAAGATTATGGACAGATGAAAGGGATACATTTGTACTTCCCAAACACTGTGAGCAAGTTGTTTTTATATCAGATTCAAAAGACCCAGAGTGGCTATTTGTTTTACAAGTCACTCCACGTAGTAGACAAATTTTTGAAAATGCAGATGTAGAAGAAAGTCCATCTCTAGTGGACTCAGAGATTCATTCAATAGTTGAGGAGGAAGAGATCATTGTTCTAGAAGAAGAGGTCATTGTTCGAGAAGACGAAGCAATAGTCAATGATCAGGAGGAAACCAGCATAGCAAGCGATTTAGAAGCCATCAATTTAGAGATAGATATTCTCGGTGCATCAAATCTTCAAGAGGATGCTAGAATAGAGGACTTTTGAATAAAAGTCCTCCAGTCACTCCACAATCCATGATAGAGGAGCAGTTTTTGGAGTTCATCTCTCAGGTTCCTCCTACATATATGGCCGCTGCATCACAGTATTGGATCGCTCGTGGTAGCACTCCTCCCGGCCTCACTCCTGGCAGCCTTACTCCTGCCGGCCTCACTCCCGCTGGCCTCACTCTCACCAGTGTCACTCCCGCCGGTGTCACTCCTACCGGTGTCACTCTTGAGGGTGGTGCTACTCCTGTAGGAGGTATGTCTCCTAGCTTTGTGACTCCACCATGACCATCTTTGTAGCCATCTCCTACTAGATCTACTAGTAGACATGTGCGTTCGACACCGCAGCGCGATACAGGGTCTAGCCCGTCTCGTAGATCGAGGTCACGCTCTGGAGCAAGAGGTTCTAGGAGTGGATCTACACGTAGGTCTGGAGGCAGAGGAGGTGGTTGTTGTGGAGGCAATGCGACGGACGTTGTGTCACCCGCTTCTACTCCTAGGATGAGTACCTCAGATGTAGGTACACCACGCAGTACACCACGTACACCTTGGGGTGCTCATGACCATGATGACTCCAAGGTGTATAGTATCCGAGATGGAGCTCCGGTGATGGATGCGGCTGGCAAAGCAATGCATGCATGCATATGACAGTTTTGCTCCATCCAGTTTGGACACTCCATCATCCGGAAATGGAGTTAACAGGATAAAGATCGGAAGAATTATATCACACAGACGATTTACTAGGAGTTTCGACCAGCCGATGAACAGTCGATTGTCAGTTCAGAGTGGATTCTGCATACCATACGTGAGGTCATGCCGCATCGATGATCCGAGGCTCGTGATGCATTCAGAGAAGGCTTACCAAAGCCTGTGTGGTTAGATGCTGAGGAGTGGGACATGATTCGTGATGAGCAGCAGTAGAGTCCTGATCGATATCGCCAGCAACAAAATGCCGCAGCCACATGTCTAGACACGATTGGACCGTCACATTTGGGCAGCGGCGGATATGACACGATGCGTCATGAGTTTGTAAGTACCATTTCATTTATAGAATTTATTTGTGTTAAATTTCTCATATATATTTCTCTAATCTTTTTATATTCGTTTCAGGAGCTGGCAATGGGTCGTCCTCCAACACGATCGGAGGAGTCTTATGGATATAGTCATGGGTTGACTGCACTATTGTAGGACTTGGAGGGACGCGGTGCGGTAGTTTCATGGGAGCGTTTGCGATGAGGTAATTAATTTATAAACTTGGTTTTTACTTGTTTGTAATTTTCATGTGAATTTATCTCATTCCATTATTGTTCTTTGTTGCAGGATTGTTGATATGGAACATTCTTTGCATGTGTATGGCAGTGGAAGACCAATATTTTGTATTTGATTTCCATATGGCAATACATTGTTTTGCCACATTTTGTAAAAGCGTCATATATGAGAGTGGTTTGCCACACTCTTGTGCATGCTTCATTATTGAAATATATAACTTCTTTTGTACATGGTTCGTTGTTCATTCTGATAATCGATCTCTTTTGTGTACAATAATACTCTGTTTCATGAAATCATATTTCGGTTGTCATTAGAGTACACATCACATGTACTCGGTTTTTTTTGGGCAGAGTGTATTGTCTTTTGTTCAGCAACATCATGGTAATGTTGTTGTAGCAAAAGACAAAACATTCTGCCCAACAAAAATTTTGCAGGTATGGTCGTCAGTATAAGCGACGGTACTCCCAGTAGTGTCATCGAAATAATCGTCGGTACACCCAGGAGGCGATGCAGCAGAAACCAATTACCGACGCGTATACCGACATTTATACCGACGCATATACCGACGCTTTTACCGACGTCTAGACGGACGCCTATACCGACTCTTTGGTATCGATGCGGAGACCAACCTTTACACCGGCATCGCGGCAAATAAATCCGCGTTCATTTTCCTTGGTAAAAACCTCGGTATACCATCGATCTGTTGTAGTGTGTGTATGTGTGTGTATGTATGCATGCATGTGTATATATGTGCATGTGTGTGTATGTATGCATGCATCTGTGTATATGTGTATGTATGTGTGTGTATGCATGCATGTGTGTATATGTGTGTGTCTGTAAGAATGCATGTGTGTATATGTGTGTGTATGTAAGCATTCATGTGTGTACATGTAAGTGTGTATGTATGCATGTCTAAATGTGTAGATGTGTATGTGTATGTGTGTGTGTATGTATGCTCTATTTTGATATGTGTATGTATGCATGTGTGTATATGTGTATGTGTGTGTATGTATGCATGCATGTGTGTATATGTGTATGTGTGTGTATGTATGCATGCATGTGTGTATATGTGTGTATGTATGTGTGTGCATGTATGTGTGTATGTGTGTGTGTATGTGTATGTATGCATATGTGTATATATGTGTGTGTATGTATGTGTGTATGCATGTCTGTGTATGTATGCATGTATGTATATTTGTATGTGTGTGTATGCATGCATGTGTGTATATGTGTGTATGTAAGCATGCATGTGGGTATATGTGTATGTATGTAAGCATGCATGTGTGTACATGTATGTGTGTATGTATGCATGTGTAAATGTGTAGATGTGTGTGTGTGTGTATGTGTGTGTATGTATGCTCTATTTTCCTATGTTTATGTATGCATGTGTGTATATGTGTATGTGTGTGTATGTATGCATGTGTAAATGTGTAGATGTGTGTGTGTATGTATGTGTGTGTGTGTGTATGCTCTATTTTCCTATCTCTATCTTCCTTTCTTTTCATCATTCTTTATCTCTCACTCTCTCTCTCTTTCTCTCTCTCTCTCTCTCTCTCTCTCTCTCTCTCTCTCTCTCTCTCTCTCTCTCTCTCTCTCTCTCTCTCTCTCTCTCTCTCTCTCTCTCTCTCTCTCTCTCTCTCTCTCTCTCCCCCTCTCCCTCTCTCTCAACTCTCTCTCTCAACTCTCTCTCTCTCTCTTTCTCTCTCTCTTTCTCTCTCTATAAATAGAGAATAAAAAAATCACTTACAAGTATGTCCCTCTTTTAGATCGTTGTCGTCAAAGCGTAATGTATGTCGTCTATCGTCATATTCTAAACAATCGACGCCAAAGAACTTGTGCAAAATCAAAGAGAAAAGAAATTATAAGACCTAAACCATAGAGAAAGATAAAGGCTAACAGTACGCGTACTACTTACCAAGATCTCAGATCTAAACTGAGGGAAAGTGTGTGTGTGTGTGTGTGTAGAGAGAGAGATCTCTATGTGTGTGTGCACAACACAATGCAGTTCGCAATTTGCTTCGTGCACGCAAGTTCTACAAAAGAAAAATAGTACTCAAACACGCACAAAAAAGTGAAGTTTTGCTCTCGCGTTCCCAGTATGTTTAAAAGTCGGCCTCGATATGGGCGCCAGTATGGACATTGGTAACTTCCAGCAAATTACCGATGCTTATACCGATGCTCATACCGACACTTATAGCGATGCTTATACCGACGCTTATACTGATGGTTGCGGAGCACACCGACGATCCGTTTAAAATGGTCATACCCACAGTCAGTTGACCGTCGATATCTTTAACTTAGCTTTTCCGATGTTTATACTGGCACTGCGAGTGACCATCGCTATAAGCGGTGTTGGTATCCACTCGAATAATATTTCTAGCATGCTCCATCATTTGTATCTCTATGTAGATAATTTCAACATACTTTGTATTAAATATGTAACATTTCCCTCTTATTCGTCTAGCTTCTTCAACAAATGAAATCATGTGTTTCCCAAAACATGTAAGTACTCCTTTCAAATCCTTGTAATGCCCTACACTTACTATCATCAAAATGGTCATTGAGGATATTATCCATACCATTATCTCTAACCTGGTGGTTACTAGTATGATTTTCACACTGTCTTCATGAACTTCCTTTGTGCTTGAGTCGTTTGGAAAGATTCCATAGCAAGAAGATGTGTTTCCTACATGCATCTAAGCCAAAAGGTCCTCACACACACACACATATCTTTTGTGCTTGAGTCGTTTGGAAAGATTCCATAGCAAGAAAATGTGTTTCCTACATGCATCTAAGCCAAAAGGTCCTCTAACCCATATATATATATATATATATATATATATATATATATATATATATATATATATATATATATATGGGTTGTCCATCATATCTTTTCCAATGCAAATACCAATTGTCTCAATACAACAAAGTACAATGTAAAGATGCTACCTTGTACCTCAGTTGAAACTCTAGGGACCACTCCCATAGGTCTTAGTATGTTATGATCAACCAATTTCACAATGAAGTTGGCTAGTCTTGAAGGTAAGAGTTCAAGATTTTTGATCGTATGTTCAATAATCATGTTAATGTCTGAGCTACTATTGATTATAAAGCCTTGTAGAAGTTCTCCTTTAACAGTGAGAGAGAGTCATGGCCTCATATAATCTAGAAGGGGGGGTTCCCCTATAACTTTGCCCTTACTAGTAGCATTAGCCTTTACAACTAAAGTAGATGTGGAGGCTTCATCAATGAGTTAACTTCTACTTTAAATTTTACATCCATCTCTAATAGATAAAAATAACAAATTTCCTTTTCAATTGATTTAAGTAGTCTTGAAGCCTCAGATTCCCTAGGAGCATGGACTATCTGTTATTGTTCAAACTCCTTTTGGACCTTGCTGAATGCATTTCCAATGGGTTCACTTGTGCTTGTTCGCTCTTCCTTTTGTTGTTTCTCTTCACATGGAGTAAGTCTATCTTCAAGTGTCATATTTTCCTTATTTAGTCCATTCATACTTGAATCTTTGCACATGTGTGCTTGAGGGGCTTTCTCTTTACTTCCTATCTACATAAAAAAAGAGTCAATTTCTTGTAAATTTACTCCTCTTCAAGATATTCATGGCATAAATTTTTGTTCTACATCTCCTACCTTACTCAAAAGAAGAAACTAAATATGAGGCCCTCATGTGGAACCTTTGTTCTTTGGGCTAAAAATGTTGTAGAGATCTCTAGATTCTAGGCAATTTATGCATGGAGGAGCATTCTTTCATGGAATACATTTGCTTTCATAATGTCCACATTCCCCAAACCTAAAGAAAATGATTCTCTGTCTACCCCCACTTCCAAAATTATCCCAAGGACCTAGGGAGTAGGTGTTACCTTAACTTGGTTTAACAACCATTACATTTGTTGGTGGTTGGAATCCTCCTTTTCCCTAGTATGCTTATGTAGGAATTCCTCTTTAGTGGAACTCATGAGCTTCATGGCTAGCTTTCTTGCATAACTGGCAAGTCACACTTAAGAGAGGGCATTCACTTACCACATGTTGCTCTTTGCTACTCATGGTGCACCATAATCCATTTTTTATGCTTCCTCCACGAAGTTTGTGTAGCTCTTGTAGATGTTGTGCCACTTCCTCTACTTGGGCCTCATCTTCCTTTTGTAGCTTCAATGCTTCAATCTAACACCTTAGTTGAGCTAGTGCATTTTCTTCTTTAGGGGTCTTGTTTCTTTTTAAGCTCTAAAGCTCTTTCCTCAACTCTATTACTAGGTCCTGTTCCACAGGGTACGATCAATTCCATATATGTGTCTAATTTTCTCAAACCTTGTTGCTTTAGAAATGAGTTCTTCAACCGATTCTTGTAGGGACCATAACTCCTTAATCTAGAACAATCAATTCCATATATGTGTCTAATTTTCTCAAACCTTGTTGCTGTAGAAATGAACTCTTCAACCGATTCTTGTAGGGACCATAACTCCTTAATCTTGCACTATGTTGATATTCTAACTGCTTTAGCAAGCCATGTTTTGACGAAAAACATCTTGGGGAGGATATGGTAGTTTAGTCATAAGTGCTTTGGCTCTAGTGACAAATTCTAGCAATGTCTCCCCAATACCTAGTTGTAGGTCTTTTAATTGTTGAATGATGTTTTCTACCATATTTCCTTGTTGGAACTATGTCTTGAAAGCATCTATCATTAATTCCCAAGTGGTAAAATGTTTTTATGGAAATTTCCTAAACCAATTGTGTGTTAGACCCTCCATGGTTGCTAGGAATAATATCATAAATTCATCGTCTCTTCCCATTAACCCCCTTGTTTTAAATAGGGCTAAAAATCTTCTTACATTCTAATAAGGTTGTTCATGTGCTAATCCTCTAGATGAGGGAAATTTGATATCCATTCGTGAAAATAGAGATTCTAAGTCTACTTGAGACACCATACTTCCCAATACTGATGTTGATGAAAGAGGGTTGGCTCTTCTACGAGTTACTTTCCTTCTTGTTGTCTTGCAAGGGACTCTCAGAGTTTGTGACCCGGTTGGAGTCATGAGCTACACATCCTATTCCATAGGCTATGATAGTTCCAATGAAAGGGAAGAATACATCTTCAATGCTATCAACACCTTTGCACTTCTTCTTAACTTCGTAATATTGGTTCTCCTATGCTCCAACCACCTTTTTCAACTAGGCATGCCAAAGTTTTTTGGGGCATTCTTTAGTTGAAAGGGACTTGAGTGTTTGTAGGAGAAGAATGGAGAATAAGAAGAGATACAAATGCAATGAAAGACTCTATGACTTGATTAATAATAAGAAATACAATATCCATGTCTAAAATGAGAAAAAATTGTTTCTTGTGTGTAGTGCATAAGCCAAAAAACACAAAAAGTATACAAAAATAAAACAATTACCTTGCTCCACTTTAAGTTCTCTCCTACTTTCTCTCTATGTACTCGCTCTTTAAAGTTATTGCTCACTCTTGCTCTCTCATGCTCCTTATTCTAGCTCCTTAGTCCAAGAATTGGTAATCCTTGGTTGTATGTTGATGTGTGCATCAACTACTAGTGTATCTTGGTCCTCACTTTGATGTCCCAAGAAACACTTTATGTGTAAGTCCAAAGCCTCCCTATTTTGCCCTAGACTTAAATTTTAAATGGGGGGGCTACTCATAAACTCTTGCATACTGCTTTCTCTTCATATCTTTTCTACTTATGACCTTCATTTCAAAATGTCTGCATAAGGGAGGGCTCACATGAACCTTCAAAAACACTTAGAAAGACCTTAAAAACTATTCAAAAACACTTGTGCATCACTTGCAAAGTCACCAATTTGACCTTTGATCAGCTCCACAATTGATCACTTTGACCTTTGAGTAGCTCGAGACTTATGAATCCTTTATGAATGCTCATTATGATTTTATGAAAAAGATTGAGTAGGAAAATGAACCTACATGTCATGATGAGGCAAAAAGAGATGAAAAGTGGGAGAGAACAATGAAAAAGAAAGGGATACACTATAGGATAACAAGACTTCGACTTTAGTTCCAAATACACAAAAATAAAAGGTAATTGGCTTCAAGTGGGTTCTTAAGATCAAAATAAATAGTGATGGCAGTGTATCAAGATATAATGCTAAACTTGTAGAAAAAGGATAAGAATATGCTCAAACTCAAGGATTGGACTATGAGGAAACATTTACTCTAGTAGAAAACATGGCAAAAATGAGAACTTTGTTGGCTTTGGCTGCAAGTCAAAGACGGAATACATATCAATTATATATGAAGAATGCCTTTCTTAATGGTTAGTTAAGTGAAGAATTGTAGATGTCACAACTAGATGGTTATGTAGGTTCAAAATAGCGTAATCATGTATGCAGATTAAATACGACATTGCATGGTCTCAAAGAAGCACCAAGGGCATGGAATGCAAGGTTGGTAAATTTTCTAATCCTCCAAGCATACACTGTGATTCATGCTAATTGTTTGCTTTATCTTTATCTTCTATAGAGCCTAAGTATAGAGGTTTAGCATTGTCTACTACACCAATTATGTGGTTTAAAATGTTGTTTCATGACTTGAATGTGCAAGATCATGTACCATTGATATATGGGAATAACTTGAGCAACATTAATTTGACTTCAAATCCTATTTTTCATGTTACAAAAAAGCATAGAGAGGTATACTATCATTATGTTCAGGACAAGGCCATAAAGAATGAAGTTCAGTTTATTTTGTTGTAACAAAGGTTCAAGTTGCAAATATCTTCACCAAATCCTTGGATGGACCAAAGCTTCAAAGATTCAACTATATTCTTGGCATAAAGGAATCACCCTTTGAAAGTTGAGGGGAATATTGTTAAGAACATTGTTTTCATATTTATACATTAAGCTACAAGTTTCAAAATATATAAGTACCTTTGGGAGGTCTTCAAATACTTCAAGGAGGCTTAAATAATTGATGCATTATAGCAAAAGCACCACATGATTTCTAGAAGGTAATGACCCAAATCAGTGCGCCATAAGGCAGTTGCACTCATGTCCTAGTGGAAGGCCCAAATGGCTAGTTCTTAAAGTCCAACCATATTTCTCTTTTTTGAGTAGTTAATTCATGTAATAACTCCATGCAAGTGTCCAACAAGAGTCTAGATCTATTAGGAAGGTTTTGGGTTATTTTTCCATGCTATAATCAGATGGGAGAGGTTGTCATCTTGTTGGAAGTCCAAGAGAGTCATATGTCTATCTCTTTGTTGCTATAGTTTAGTAGATTGAGATAGCAGAGCTTGTATCACTCTCACTATATACCTAAATTACATGTTTGATGGTTCACTAGAAAGCTCTTCTTGTATTTATGGATGATAAATGAAGAAGAAGCTTGGAGCAACACACAATACTCAATGTATTATCAAGCTTATGTACAAAGATAAGTGACCCGTTAGGGTTATAGGCATATATACAAGCCAGGGGAAGAAACCTCCTACAAAGGGACAAAAGTGCACGAGTGGTCCTAGTGTGTTCAAACACATCACTATAAAAATATATCAACAAATCCCGCCTCGGAGTGATGCAGTGAACAAGGATTTGGCACTCATGTATAAGGAAGTGCCAAGCTATGTGGAATCAATCCACAAAAGCAAGTAAGCCCAAAGCTTTATGGAACGCTTCAAACTTCTCCCTAGATAGATCCTTTGTGAAACGGCCTGCAACATTCTCTTGTGTGGGTACATATGCCAAATTGATCTCTCCATCACTGAACCTCTCCCTAGCAAAATGATAGTGCATCTCAATGTGCTTAGTGCGAGCATGGAATAGAGGGTTCCTAACAAATACCTATGCACTCTCAATGTCAGCAACAATGGCGGTGGCAAAAGAGTGGCCAACACCCAAATCAGCCATCAGGCCTCTAAGCCACACACACTCAACAATCACTATAAAAGCTTCCATATGCTCAACCTGACAACTAGAAGTGACCATAGTAGGCTGCATCTTGCTCAACCGAGATATGCATGAGCTACCAAGAATGAAGGAAAAACCACTACTGGACACACGAGTGTCATAGAAACCAACCTAGTTAGAGTAAAAAAAAAGCATGTAAATTTGGTACTATTGATCCCCCCTTGGGATAAAACAATCAAAGTAGTTGGGTACCACTCAAGCAGTGAAAGATGCACTTAACCACCTACCAATGCTTCACACTTAGACAATGCATAAACCTACTTATCTGTGAGACAACAAACAGAATATATGTCCATATAAGGCATAAGTATATCAAACATCCAGTAGCCTAATGATAGAGAACAAAATCAAATGCATCACCCTTATTATGAAGACTCAATCCTCCACTTGTTTTTGGAGGAGTCGCTCTAGGTTTGCAATTTTCAAGGCCAAAACGCTGCAATAATGGGTCTATATTTTTTTTGACACAAAGCTATTCAGCCATCAACTTGCATAAATTGAATGCCCAAATAATGGTGCAAATGCCCCAAATCTAACATGTCAAATGAGGCATGCAAATCAGCCTCAAAATCAGCAATATGATTCTCATTAGGACCTACGAGTAGCACTTCATCAACATAGAAAACAATTATCAGAAGCACATCATTTGCACTCTGAACATATAAGGTGGTCTCACTTGGACTATTCTCAAAACCATGTGCAATCAAGTAGGCATGTATCTTTTCATACCAAGCACGTGGTGCTTGCTTCAAACCATATAATGCCTTTTTCAACCTGCACACTTTGTTTTTATGCCCTTTCTACACAACCATGAGGCTGAAAAACATACACTTCTTCATGCAAGTCACCATTCAAACATGTAGTTTTTATGTCCAACTCATGTATGTTCGAACCATGATGAGCTGCAAGTGCACAAATCTCATTCGACATGTAGGCGAAAAGGCATCATTAAAATCAATGCTTCTTTCTTGAGCATTACCTTTTGCAATAAGTCTAGCCTTATACCTATGAACTCTTCCATGAGGCTTATGCTTTAGCTTGTTTCCATCATGCATGTAGGAGATCAAGCTTTCTTAGCTAATTAGAAGGGTGAAGGTATCTCGAGCTCATCTACTAGTAAGCAAAAATCTATTAGGTCTGCATAGTAAAAAAAGGAAGAAAAAAACAAGAAGAAATCAGAAAAGCAGATTCTCTTTTTCCAAATACTATAAAGGAAATGATCATGTCATAAAATGTTTTCCAAAATTGGTAGCAAAAGAGGCAAAGAAGAAAGAGTCTGGAATGGTTGTTGTGGAGGTCTTTACACCAAACATTGAGTCTACTAATCTTATGCAAAATGAAGAATGGGTGTTTACTACTGTTTGCAATTATGACACATCTTCTCATGAGTAACTCTTGCAAATATTACACAAATGCATATGCATATATACATGTATGCATACTAACTTATGTATACATATATCACACACATGCACACACATACATATACATGAAACACATATATGGGCATACTAACACATGTATAAATATAATACACATGAATACACACATATATGCATACATTCATGACAAAAAATTTCTCCTCGAAGATAAAGCTATATATAAAATAATTAGACATACCCCGGAGCTTCATATTCTAACTTAAAAGAACATGATTTCATCTTTCTAGTAGGATTCATCGATATTCTAGTTGAATAAAGAAGAATCTAATTATCCTCTTCATCAAAATGGTTAATATCATTATCATGTATAATGATTCTAATTTCTCTTTCAGATGTTGATGTATTAGTATCTGATGGTGAATCATCAAGAGGACTTTCTTTGATCTCTCTAACAATAAAATGTTCAAACAATGAGCTACCTCTAGGTTGCACATGAATGACTTGCCACTAAGGATGAACATCTGGGTTTTTATAAAAAAATGCTTGTTCAATATGCCTAAGAAGAATATATGGTTCTCTAGTTGAATGCATTACCTTGGAAGAATCAATTGCCCGAAACCCAAATAATTCCTTTCTCAATGTGGAATTACTACCTTTATACTCGGCTCAAAACCAGTCAACCTTCAAAATGACCTATCAAAATATATAAAAACAAAGACCATTATTATGTTCTTAAAAAGATAATAATCTCTATCATAAAAAATACAAATTTTTTTCTACCTGTTTGAATGTACGAAATAATATTTTATAGATACTAACAATAGTTCCCACACAACCCAGCTCTAGGCTGGCTGATTAAAGACTGTATTGACTAGGGCTCTATCGAAGGTATTGAAATCCCTAATGCCCCTTCCCAACTTTGTCTTCAAATGTTGACTGATGATACTAATATGATAGTTAGGGCTAATAACTACTCATAACGTTTTGAAATGCTTGAACTTTTTTTGCATAGCTAGTGGTTCTATAGTTAATCATAATAAAATTGGTTTCTATCTTGCTAGCAGAATCATACTAGATTGTGTCAAACATGCAGGTTGCGAAATCATCAAGGAAGGTATTGTTTTTAGACTTTTGGGCATCCTAATGGGTTTCAATTATTACTTTTGAATAGAGATGGAATTGCACCCTTGAAAAATTTCTTTGTAAAATTTTTAAATGGATTGATCTTCAATAAAGTCTGCCTCAAAGAGATTTTGTCGTGAAGCACTATATTTTGCCTTCTCTAACTTACTTTTTTGCTTGTTGGCAGTGAAATAGAAAGCGGGTCGCCATCTCCCTTGCTAGAAGGTTCCTTTGGGGAGGTTCTTAGGTTTCTAAGGTGGCTTGGCATAGATGTTGTATGAAAAAAGCAGACATGGGACTAGGTCTCATCTGTGCTACTAGGATGGGCACTCAGATTGCTGTTAAGTGAATTGTTACGGTCTCTCATTCTATAGATTATTGGGCTTGCCTTGTAAGGAGAAATGTTGATAAATATCACATAAATAACAATAGAAAATTGTGTGATTTCCAACTTTGGGACATCATTACTTCTCCTATTGCTTTTGTCCCTAAGAGTAGTAGACTAACTTTGGAATGCATGGATGAAATTTAAAGAATGTTATACCCTACCTTCTTATTTTGCTAATAATCTCGCATTCGTATTACAAGAATCCATGTGATTTGACTAGACTATGCTTAATAAATATGAATTCTTGAACATTAGAATGAATAAATGCATGAAAAAAGGTTTTTCTAATTGGTGGAGCTTGTATAAAAATGGCATTAATATTGAAGATAGGCAAATTATGGAGACTGACAATTTATGTGTTGCCTGTAAACAGATGCTTAAAGAAAAGAAGCAGTTCGTCCAGGATCTGATGAAGAGGAAGTTGATAGATAAAAAGGTCACTTTGGATGTTGTTGTTAAGGACATGTTTTCTCGTTTCAAAAGTACTCCTACTCCCATCAAAGTCATTATAGAAAGAATGAATAGAAAATGGAAGCTCTTATGGAATCCACATCAGTGGAAGAAGTACATATTTAGTAGGTTATGGGCTAATCCCCTCTCCAACAACCATTCTTGCTTATTATGGATGATCATGCACAAAGACATTTGGATTGGAAGTAGAGCTAAAAAGTTTAAATCTGATGCAGGAAAAAGTTGTTGTTGTGATCAAGAGGAAGATTTGGCACATTTGTTTTTCAATTGTGGCAAGGCTCAAGGATTCTAAAAGGGTATAAACCTTTTCTATCACAACTCAGGGTTGAAGGCTCTAGGATTTAGAGAGATTCCACATGGAGAATCCAACAAGCTGGATATTGTTATATGGCAGTTCATGAGAGCTCACATTCTCTGGTGCATTTGGAAAAATAGAAAGTACACGTTGTTCTCCAATGACAACAAAGACCTATTGTTCTCCTGTTTGAATGATATGAAAAGAATTCACAATCATTGTAGATCTTCCTGCAAGGGAAGTCATATTGATACCATCAACCCTATCCTTGTAATACGAAAGTATGCCAATATCTCTTGGAGAGAGAAATTGTTATCTCTTTATTCTGACTCCAAGATGAATCTGATCCACTATATGGAGATATACATCAGTAATCAGTCCATGTAACGTCTGTGCCTTCCTCTTGGCCTTACTTCTTGTTGTAAGGTTTCCCCCGAGTTCTTACTGTAAGGTTTCCCCTGTCTAATTCTTTGTGGGTGGACATCCACTATTAGTGATGTCCCTCTGAGTTGTATCTCCTTTTCTTTTCCTGTATCAATTTATCTCTTTCTTGTTCTTGGTCAGAAAAAGAAAATCGTACGGCATATCTGTAAAAGTCTAGATCGACAACTGAATAGTTTAGATCTGACCAGTGTTGTATTTTGACAGTCTATCATGCCCTTCAATTTTGAAGGTTATCTACCCATTGTACCTGTTTTTGACATTTTTAATGTATTTTTTGAAAGTTAAAAATTTTTTACAACCTGATATTACGGTCTAAAATGGCCAAAACGGGCAATACAGCCATCAAAAATCAACACTGGATCTGACCAATACCGTCATCATGCGCTTCAAGAAGGTACGTCGTAATCGCGGATTAGAAAACGAAATAAAAACTGCAAAAAAAATCGTAGGACATATCTGTAAAAGCCAGCAGTTGAACAGCTCCCTTCACTCTCGACAAAGAATGAACTGGCATTGTTTGACCACTTGAATACACGACCTACAATAATACGTGATTACGCGCTTGAAGAAGGTCGTACAATCACAGCTACGTGACATGTGGGTTGCGTACTACATAAAGTATGGTCCGTAGCCCATTTGCAGGAAGCTCAAAAAGTTTTAGCTGCATGTCACATCTGAATAGCGAGAGAAACCTGACGTATGCAGCTGCTTTTCAGAATAGAAATAACTTTACTAGAGATATTCCTCGAAACTCAAGGGCAGACGATTGTATGGACTGTCAGTCCTTCTATAAAATAGGTGATTGCGCGAGGAGGTAATGGCTGTGGTAGGACCGCGCGGTCATGGCAGCTTCCAAGCAACTAGCTATAGCATTAAATTGGATTCGTTGGCAATGAGCATGCATGATGCAACTTCAAGTCTGTGTTATGAATGTACATGTCATTGCCCACATGCGCGAAACCTATAAACCATGAATGATGGGCTGCCAGTAAAGCGACACAACGCAGATAACATTCACATATGTTCATTGCTCTACTCTTCAAATGCAATGTATTTGTCTATGACATCTGAGAATATTATCAGTATCATTTGTCATTACTCTCTCATTTCTTCTCGATTGAATGCTGGCTCGCTAAATGCCATTGCCATTATCAACGCGAGCTCTCTGACTTTGTCGGCCGCATTTCTCCGTGTCCATCTTGCACAAGGAACACAATTACGGCAATTGGCATTATATGTCAATCAATCAATCAGTTGTATTGTGAAAAAGTGATCCAGATTCTAGAAATCAACAAGTTGCAACAGAAATATTTTAGTTTATTCAGACGCGACTTGGTCATCGTGAGATGCAACTGCTATTCATAAAAAGGCTTGATGGATAAGCTTCGGAAAAAGGTATGGAGCTTCTCCCGCTGTTTGAACAGAACGAGGAAATATATTAAAGAGGATAAAATATAGCAGAGACATGCTAATTCTGCTATGAGGATTCCTGGGAGCAGAGACATGCTAATTCTGCTATGGCTTAGAGCCCAGATAATTTGTTTTTTTTTTTTTTTTGAGAAGCAACAAGAACAGTAAATTAAATATAAAAAATTACAACCCACAAGGGGGGGCACCCAATGGCAAGGAGCTAAGGGGAGCAGGTTACACTCTCGAGTCTAAAAACTCCAGCATATCAAGCCTCTTGGCCGAGTACAAGACCAAAATTTTATCTTTCCAAAGGCCATAGCGAAACTTAGAACAAATGTTGGACCATTGGTCGTTGTGACAGGGGGCCTCGGACATCAGGGACTTACAACGCTTAGAGATATCATGGAGCTTAAAATTACATTTTACAATAAGGTTCTTGGAGGCACTAGAGAACAATCTCTCATTTCTTTCCTTCCGGATGAACCATAAGATCTGTGTTCGTAGTAACTGCCATATCCCAACTTCCAGCCAGTGGCTCACACCCAGCAGGGCCTCTTTCAAGGTTAGAGACGAGATACCAGAGGAGTTACAATAGGCATTCACAATTTGCCAGTATTTTTTGGCTCTGGGACAGAGGACAGAGGAAAAACAAGTGTTCAATGTCTTCAACCTGTCCACAGTTCAGACACAGTCCATCACTGATGTTGCAAGCCTTAGCTCTACTGCCAATCCATAAGCCTTTATGAAGAATGCTCCAAAGTAAGAGGGACTACTTTATTGTGGGAGAGAAAGCCCATAAGAACCTGAATCTGTATCTCCATTGATGGGAGTTCCATGAGACGTTCCACTTGGTGTTTAGTTTGGGAACCAGGCTTTGGATAGTGCTGCAAGACTTTTTAAACCTCTAGAACATATCTTCAACAATCTGGTGAAGCTGGAGGAATCTGTAGTCAAGGAAAACATTAACTTTGTCAGAAAGCTATTTTATTTTCTCAATAAGAATACTTTTGTAGGCAGCAGAGAGACTATCCAGCCCCAAGTTTTCATCCTGGCCAATAATTTGGTTGTTCCTGTAGAAGGAGGACCAGTTAGTAAATCCAGCTTTTTTGCACTTATTGTTTTGAATGGTAAAAGAGCATGGAGAGTGCCATCCACACCAGGGGGAGTCTTGCAAGATGCACCAAAAATTAGTATCGAAGTGAGAAGACAGAGAGTAGTTCGCTTTTATCTTCATCCAGGCCTTCCAGAATGAACAAACCAGGTAACTGCCCTTAGGCACGAATACAACAGGAGAAGCAACGACTTCCCAAAGACTGGTGGCCCTCCAACTTCTGTGATCTTTGATGTGAAACTCTTTAACAGATCTGGTGATTAAAGAAGCCCAAAAGTCAGTGGAAGCAGTGGCCCTAACAATCCACTTACCAGCCATTTGAGTGGCCATTTTTGAGGGGCAGATGAGACCGAGACCTCCTTCTTCTTTTTTCCTGCAGTAGGTGTTCCAGGCCACCTTGGGGATTTTTTTTGAGCTAGGAGTACCTCCCCACAAAAACCTTCTGGCTAATGCTATGGCCTGTGCTAGCTGCTTTTTGGTAGGGTGCCAGCAAGCGAAGAAGTAGGTGAGAGAAGGAAGAACATAATGTTTTAAAATAAAAACTCTTTGAGAGAGAGATTGCTGCAGGCCCATCCAGTGGAACACTTTCCTTTTGAACGTTTCGAGGACCCATGACCATCTTTGATCCAATGGAACATCGAATCCCATGGGGATCCCCAATAATCTGAAGATGGAACCTCTTTTAATGATGTCACACCTTTTCTCAGTAATACAACCAGGAATATTATCGTTAGAGGCAAAGAACAAAGTTTTAAGATGATTGATGACAGACCCACTGGCCTTGCAAAACCTATCCAAACACAGAAGAAAAATTTCAGCAGACAGGGTATCAGCTTTCGTAATCATGTTAGTATCATCCGTGAACATTTGTAAACCAAGCTGATTGGAGGAGCCAGGGATAGGCAGACCTTTGATGTGGCCTTGAGCAAAGCAGTCCCTAACGAGCCAACCTAAAGAATCGCTAGTGATAGCAAAGAGGAGGGGGGCAAGGGGGCAGCCTTGCCTGATAGATCTAGACAGCTTGAAGGATTCAGAAAGGTGACCATTCAAAGCAATCGTGGAGTTAGCATTACCAAAAAGGATACCAGTGAATTTAGTAAATCTCTTCCGGAATCTAGCATCCTGTAAGGATTGAAGAATGAAATCCCATTCGATTCTGTCATAAGCTTTGTCGAAATCAACTTTAAAGAAAAAAAAATCTTCTTTTATCTCCTTAGCGTACTCTGTACCTTCCCAAATAGAGATGATAGCATCCAGAATGAACCTACCTTTTATAAATCCTTTTTGCTCAGGGAGGATGATGTTGTCCATGATGGGACTTATTCTTCTAGCAAGAGTGGAGGCAAAAATTTTGTATAGAGAAGTCAGACAGGAGAAAGGTCTCCAGTTATTGAGGTCATCCTTGGGTCCTTTTTTATGGATCAACTTAATCACACCAGTATTGATAAAGGAAGAAAGACTTCCCTTCCTAATGGCTTCCTTCCAGACCAAGAGAATAATGGGCACAACAAAGTCAATCATTTCCTGAAAAAACTCATTCGGAATACCATCATAGCCAGGGGACTTGCCGGATTTCAATTTACTAATGGTTTCTCTAACCTCACCAGCAGAGAGGGGCAGGTCCATGAGGGCAGCCAGGGACTGAGAGACCATTTTTTTTCTCTTCAAAGCAATGAAAGCCCGGGC
Organism: Ceratopteris richardii; assembly: GCA_020310875.1. NCBI lineage: Eukaryota > Viridiplantae > Streptophyta > Polypodiopsida > Polypodiales > Pteridaceae > Ceratopteris > Ceratopteris richardii. The sequence goes on from CM035429.1 coordinate 144,351,669, forward strand.
CCTCTGAATGTCCTCCCCTCTCTTGGGAGGTAGGGAGAAACCATTGGTAAAGAAATCAACAGCCACCTGGAGGTTATCTTTAAGAGAGACAGCAACATCCCCTGATTCTTTCTTAAGTAAGGGCACAAAGTCTTTAGCTTTCTTCTTTTTCAAGATCTCATACATGTGTTTATTGGGTTTGTCCACTTTGCCAGCCCACAACTCTCTTGAGGAGGCAAGAGCACCACTAGCAAGAAGATAGTCCTCATATCTTAATCTTTGTTGGAGGTCATAAACTCTCTTATTTTTAGAGAAGGAGACCAAGTCAGAAAGTTCAATAAGCTCTATCTCCTTTAATGTCATCATCCTTCTATGGAATCTGATGTTTCTCACTTTTATTTTATGGTTAGCAAGGAGTTTTTGGATGTCTATGATCGATCTTTCCCAAGCCAAAAAGGGGTTAAGCCGGAGGGTGTAAAAATACTTTGACATGATGCTTTTAATCTCGTCCTTCATACTAGGAAGTTTAAGCATAGAAGCATCAATGTGGGTCCATCCTGCCCTATAATATGGAGCGTTCATGAGCATGTTCAGAATCAAGGGCCAGTGATCCGACATGGTAAGGGACGTGTTAGCGACACAAGAGTGGTTCCACAGGCCCTGACAGGACCACCTAGCAGAAAGAGGATTATAAACATCTTTGTTGGACCAAGTGTGGCCAGAGAGGGACGAACGATCAACCAAATTCAAGTAGGAAATCATATTAAACCAGCCATGTTTTTCTCTTCCCTGCAAAACATTATTAGGATTACCTCTTCTGTCGTTAGGATTCAGCACCATATTGAAGTCTCCAATGAGAATAACCTCCCCAGACAAAGAAGACAACTCATTCCAGCAACCACATCTTTCATTAGATTTATTGGCCGCATACATGCTAACAATGGTGAGGTTGAGGGGAAACTTACACTTAATAGCAATCCATTGATTTGATTCACTAACCTGCACCTCATCAATGATGTGAGGAAGATCATGAAGGAGGCCAATCGTAGCTCCCCCTCTTCCATTACCGTGATTGGTAGCATACCATTTATGCTTGGGGGAGACAATGTTCAGGTTGGTTTCCAGCTTGAAACCCCTGCACTTAACTTCCTGCAAGCATATAATATCAGGATTGAGTGCAGAGTCTTTAATCCAATTGTTAACAATCTTACCACGCACAGGGTCTGTAAGCCCTTTAATATTGAGGGAGATAATTTTTAGCGAGTCCATAAATTCCACAATAAACAAGAGAGGATCTACAACAGACCAGTAGAAAGTCATTTCCTTAGGTTTTTGGTCGGCTTAGTGTTAGAGCTGGAAACCCTAACAGCCTCCTTTCTCTTGCTTATAGCTTTGTCTTTATTTGCCATTATGGGGCTAGATAACATAGTCATTTCCACATCAGTGGAAGCATCCTGCTTGTGCTGAAAATGGGAGAAATTTTCCATGTCCATGTCATTGAGTTCAGAGGCGAGAGTTTTGTCATCAAGATGTTCAATTTCTGAATCATCACCAGCTGATGTGGAGCAATAGCGTCCTGAGGGAATCAGGTATCTAGTAGGCCCATGGACATCCGGATGGTCTCTCCCCTTAGAAGAGGGTTGTTCCTCACTGTCTCTTCTCTGACCGGGGCTCTTATTGGTGGAAGGAGGAACACTATCCATTAAGTCATTGGGGGTAGTGCCTCAGAGCTCTTCTAGGACAACAAATGGATTACTTATGTTTTGAATTTTGGCTGGGGCCTTATTCAGAAAAAAAGAAGGTTTCTTTCTATTTTTCGACCCCACTTTCTTGAAGCTATTACCTAGTAAGTCATCTTCTTTTTTCATGTGGGGGGCATCTTGAGCCTTACTAGGTTTGTTGGAGCCATTATTTTTAGGGGTCAACAGGGACACTCCTTAATTAAGTGACCTGGCTTCAAGCAATTGAAACAGGCATTAGGGAGGTTTTTGTAAAGGACTTTTTGGAAGTGAAGTCTAGTGCCTTCCTCGTCTTCTATGGAGATGGAGGATTTCAGCTCCTTAGATATATCGACTTTAACCAAGATTTGAGGATCCCATTTGGGATTGAACCCTTTCCTCTGTTTCTGTCCAATAACTCTCCCTAGAATTTTCCCTAAATGCTCTATCTAGGGACAGTATTCAAGGGGAAGGTCATGAAATTCTATCCACACAAGGATTCTTGTGGGTTTGGGACCCCTAGGATTAAAGCCCACATGCCACCTGAAGATGGACAAAGGAGAGTTTCTGATGAGCAAGTGACCTTCAGATAGGACTTGCAACGCATTATTGGCATCATCGAAAAAAAAGAGAAAAAAGTTGTTAGGAAGGTACTGCACATGATGGACGACCAAGCCTCTACTCTCCCAATTGTTCTTTATCCAACCTTTAAGGATTTCCTGGGCAGTTCTGGGACCATGACAAAACCCTACCAGAACTTTATCATAAAGATGATTCTGCCAGTTACTTAGCGAATTCCTATCAATGACAAGCTTCTCGTCCTCTTCCTCACTATCCACATCAATGGGATGGGGAGGATTTCCTTGCCCATCGTCAGTGAAAGCCTCCTTCTGTTTCCCCTTATTACAAAATAAAGGGTCATGGTTACCTGTTAGCGGCAGAGAATCAATAACCGAGGATTGGGGTCGGGCGGGGGATTGAGCCACCCGTGCATAAGATTTCCCTTCACTTGACGGACGTGTGTCGACTGGAGTACCCTTGGGAGATTCGTTCCCCTTGGAGAGCATGGCACAGGCCTGGTTATTGGAGCCATACATAGAAGATCCTCTCACATTCGCCTTCAGCTCCATCTCACCAGCATGATGAGAGAACCCATTGCGGAGCAACGACATCCCACCCCCAGAAAGGGGGGACGAAGAGAAAGACGTCAGAACCTGATCCAGAGATTCTAAGCACCAACGACGGGAGGAGCCGTCACGACGCCACCAGGCGAAGCCAGGGCAGCACCAGGAAAGCACCGTGCAGAGCTTAGGGTTTCATCAACCGCACAGAGCTTATCAAGCCCAGATAATTTGGTATGTGTGGAAACACAGGAATCACAAGCTTCTGTCCAAAGATCCTAAAGACTTCTACTTTCCCTTTCTGGTGGGAGTGAGAAGAATAGTTGATCAATTCAGAATTGAATCCAATATCTACTCCATATGTGACCAAAATGAATCTTTTAAGATAATTAGAAATAACCATTGTAACCAGTGGAGATCCAAATTGCTCAGGATCAATACCTTGTATAGGATTACCATGTCCCATCTAATAGCGAAATGTACTGACGTGCAATTGTTGTAACTTCCTTTTGCCCTTGAGGGTGCTCCATTTTTGGAGACCCTAGTCTCTTGTATCCTTCCTTTCTTCGCATCAATTTTATACTTTCTGTTCTCTTGCAAAAAAAAAAGAATACAGCCCAAAAAGCAAGCTCCCTCGAAAGATGCGGGAGGCAGCAGAGTCCAAGAACTCCATGATTGACTTATTGAGTACATCCACGATCCCTGCAAAAATATCTATGCACCTGAAATTCAACTTAAACATGCTGTTCTGAAATCCAAGATATGGCAAGAGGCGTCGATCCAACGGTGGAGAGATAGTCATGATGGTTCCTCTTAATGATGCGATGTCAACTCTGTAGCAATAACGACGGTGATGGACTTCACATCACATCTTACGCTACGGAGATAACCACTGGAGGTGCTCCACTACATCATTCAGCAGTGACTCTATGAAACTTTCACTGGAGGTGGTGATCTACAGTCGCTAGCAAAGTCGTGTCCTTCGTTGGAGGTGTTGCACTACAATCGGTTGCAAAGTCATGTCCGTCACGACTGACTGACTTCAGTTCATCGCCACTGACTAACTTCAGTCCGTCACGCCATTGTGTGAGACGATTGACAAAGCTTGTCCATCGTGCTGACATGGCTGTTATGGATCGTAGATCGTGTCCATCGCTCCCGTCATGAAGCGCTTCTCTCTCTATGCCCTCGTGATTTTGTGTCATTGGATACTCAACCGCTCCTTGTGCTTCATGCGATTGACTCTTCATGCAATGGAAGTTTTGGGAAACAGCTCTTTCGTCCCGCATAGTTCATTCCAGTGTCTGAGTTATTAAAAAAGAGAAAAGAATTGAAGATCATCGACTTTCTGAATTATTGCATCAAAGCGTTAAAAGGACATCAAAGCTCAACTATCAGATCTTTCACCTATGCTCACGAGAGAAAACTCTTTGATCGCATGCTCACTTATGAGCCCTCTTCAACACCACCATCAGTGGAGTTTTGAAGGTGCACGTGGGTTTGTCGCTTTGATTTTATGGAGTCTTTGCTCCTTTCTCTTTGTGGCCGCCTCTATGGATGTGGGGGCCCTTTCTCTCATTATGAGTAATTTACCTCCAATTGTCACTGGTGAGGCTTACACTGCCCTTAGCTCATCAGAGACCATGATGGCCCCTCGGGTGGCTCTTAATCGCAAGGCGATCCTTTCAACGCAAGAAGAAATCAAGAGAACTTGCCTCATTGGCCAGCTATTCGGTCCTAGGACCCCGCTGGATACTATACGCCAATGGTTTTGCAAAGAGTGGTTCCCGTGTGGCATAGTTGTGAGTAAGTGCCAATTCCTTCCAGCCAAGCACCTCTTGCTTGTCTTTGAGAATGAAGAAATGGCACTCTAGGCCCTCAGTGTCAGGTTTTGGCAAGTCGGTCGTGCCATTCCCTGTCTCTTCAAATGGGCCCCCGATTTTGTGCTCAAAAACTCTAAACCCCTTCGGTACCCTCTCTAAGTTGATCTCCCCAATCTCCCTTACTTCCTTTACTGCTTTTTGTGGGATATTGTCTTTTCGATTGGCAAGCCACTGGCCTCGCGCAGAGATGTTGGGGGTTGCATTTATGAGGGCACAAAACATGCATTTAATGCCCGGTGGCATCCTCAAATATGTGTGGAAGTAGACCTCAGCAAGCCTCTCCCCTCGAAGATTATTGTCAATTTGGGTGAAGGGGAATCTTGGGTTCAAGAGATGTGTTTTAAAAATCTACCCTAGAAGATGATACTGTGCAAGGATTGTAGATTTAGAGGTTGATTTGGATGGCAGAGAGAGAGAGAGAGAGAGCTTTCTTGACAGGTTTGGAGGTACGTGCAACAACAATTGTGAATGGAGAGAGAGAGAGAGAGAGAGAGAGGAGGGAGAGAGAGGGAGAGGGGGAGAGAGGGGAGAGAGAGACGGGAGAGAGAGAGGGACAGAGAGAGGGAGAGAGAGAGGGAGAGAGAGAGAGAGATGATACTATGCATGTGTTAGTCGGCCGCCGGATTGGCAATTGTAAGAAACTGAATCTTTTTCTAGTCCGCACGTACGAAAGGTTGTTACAAAGATGTTTGTATCTTTATATAAATGAATGAAAAAGAGACACTCGGTAACGATCAATGGGATCACCAGACTGTCTGTCTGGGTGATTGATCTGCATGTTACTGTGGTGTGTGTTTGGGTCATTTTGAGTACCTTGTTCTCCTCTCTACGTTGCTGTTATCAATACCTGTTCGGTTGGTGAATTACCCAAAAGATGACCAGAGGAGTCACCAGACTCTTTGTCTGGTTGATGAAGTCTCTGTAGTTGCTATAGTGTTTTTGAGAACTCTGAGTCGTATTGTGTTTGTCTTCTGTGTTGAGGTGTGTCCTTGTACGGTAAAGATTAAGTTGCAGTAAGGCTCGTCTTAAGTCGCGTACTGAATCCTTGTTCCATAAAAGTTATTACTGTGAGTTGTGTTACGGTAGTTCTTATATAGTACACTGATCACTGAGTAAGTCTTAATCGGTATATGAATCGACCTTCAGTACTGTGTGTTTGAGACTTTTGAGTTCTTCTGCGTCTGCTGCCCTGCTTGATTATCTGCACCTGTTTGGTAAAGATTGAGTCACTGTTATTGTCTCTATTGTTATAGTAGTTTGTGTTCGGGACAGTTCTTGAGTTAATCAAGTAATTCTGCATTACGGTACTGACTAGTTCTTGCGCTGTACGCTGAAGAGAGCATTAGCTACTGTGTGTTCGATAAACTTTGGAAGAGTTTGATTGCGTACTGTAAGATTGTAATTGTAACAGATTCTTGACAGAGTTCTTGAGCATTAGTATATCGCTGGGTGTAAAGTGGTTAGTTTGGGAAACCAAGCATAGGGCCTCTGTTTAACAAACCCCTTCCACTCCCAAGAACCCATTAATTGTTTAAACGCGTCTCTGACGGTTAGTTGCACGTTTAACACTGGCGTCGTCTGTGGGAATGTGGCATCAAGAGTGTTGCCAGATAATTGTGGGAAAGTGACACCAGATTGTTGCCATTTGTCTGTGCGAATGTAGCATCAAGAATGTTTGTTGATTGATTGTGAAAGTGGTCATACATTGTGAATCGATCGTAAAGAAGAATAGTAAGCAAAGTATCACAAACATAGTATATGTCGGTTACGCGTTCCGGTGAATCATACGCGGAGCATAGAAGAAACCAACAGTCTTGGGCGATACCTAATTTGCTAAGGACGACTCCAGTAAGTAGAAGCGCAGATAAGTCTACCCCAGCTGTCAAGGAATTGAAGAACGCGAGTAGTGATTCTAGTAGTATACCGGTGGAACGTACTACCTTTTTGGTGGATTTCGGTGCGATTTCGGCACATTCTGTCGAAGAAATAGTAACTCCAGAGTCTACTGGAACATAGCATGAAGTTAATTTAATACCATTGGGTCAAGATTCGAATTTTTCTGTGGATAGAAACGTCTTGGCCAAAGAAATCAGTGAAGGTGAAAAAGCACCTTGCTTTGGTGAAAATTCGACACCTTCCGGTATTATTTCGGTACCAGTTGCTAAGAGTTCACAGTTTTCTGGTGACAGTTTACCATTTCTTGGTGAATCTTCAATCCAGTCACCATTATTTGGAGTAAGCTTTCCAACATTTGATATCAAGGGGAGAGGTAGCTTATTCGAAGCTGAAATCTGAAGCATAGTGAACAATATTATCAAGTCGGAGAGTGCACAGGCTGACGATACAGATTCCGTCAGTTCATATATTCAGCCTCAGGATACAAAAGATAGTCACAATACAACTGCCAGCACGATGAGTGGGCAACAACAACAGCAACAACAACAACAACAACAGCAGCAGCAACAACAACAGCAACATCTATTTCCACCCGGCCAACTCCAACAGGAGTAACGTACACTAAATTCAGTGGATTTCTAGGTGATGACCCAGATGCTCATGTACGCACATTTGAGATAAGTTACGCAGTGCTCAATCATCCACTTGATCCGGCGTATAAAGCTATTGTATTCCAGTCTACATTGGTTAATGAAGCCACCAGGTGGCTTACAGAATATGATATTAACCATTCCGGCACCTATGAAGCGGTAAGGGATGCATTTTTGCAGAGATTCAGGCTAAAGAAGAATCCAGCCGAAATTTTGGATTACCTGCAAACCAATAGATAGAAGATGAATCAAACAGTGCAGGAATATGCCACCCTATTCAGAACTCATTTGAGGCAATTACCGCCAGCACATGCCAACCTACCGGATGATGTTATCACTCAATGGTTTGACTCCGCAACTTAAACAGATTATGATCATACGCTGTGTCGGAGCTATGACGCTAGATGCAGTGATTGCAATAGAATTACCGGGGAGCTTGCCAATCACTATGTACCTCCTCAAATGAGGAACAACTAGCAGCAAGGCTACCGAAATTACCGAGGACAGAGAAATAATAACTACAATGCAAACCGCTGGCAGAGAGGCCCACCACACGAAGGTAATGCTTTGCCACCACCTCGTTGTCATTTCTGTGGTGAATTACGACACATTTGAAGATTTTGTAAAGATGCGGCTGAATATGATCAAAGGAAGAAGGAGCACCAAAACCCAATGACAAATGTGGTTCAGATCACACCCATAGAAACACAAGCTGCAGTAGTTCAGAATAGATCCGGTAGGCCGTTACAACCAGCAGCTGAAATATTTGAACCAGGCATCCGAGAACAACAAAGAACCTATGATAAGGCTAGTCAATCGACCACCACAGAACCTCTAGTGTTCCCAGAACCTATTCCAGTGACACAAGTTCCATTGTCAAGGGAAACTACACAGGAGCAAGAGTCAATTCCAATAACCGATGCATCGTCTTCAGAATCAGTGAAAGGCACAAGTCAAGTAAATCAAGCATGGGAAATCTTATCTAAAGCGTCCATTACTCTTCCTCTTGGACAGTTACTTACACTAGTACCAGGAGTCCATCAACAATTCCAGCAACAATTTAGTACTGAGTCTGCCTGCATTCCAGCAACGGCAATAGTACAACCAGAAACTAACGCTACGGTGGATCATTCGGTCCCATTGATTATAGTATGGTACAAAAATCATAAAATTAATTAAGTACTAATTGATGGAGGGTCTGGTGTAAACATTGCTACTGCCGCACTGTGTAAGAAGTTAGGATGGACGAAAATTGAGCCTGTCCAGTTTCTTGTAAGGATGGCTTATTAGTCCAGAGTCCACCGAGTGGGACTAGTACGAGATGTTCCCATAACTTTGCAAGGTACAACATTTAAGATGACTTTTGTTATCTTAGAACTACTAGAGTCTAGCTTGGATTATAATCTGCTTTTCGGCCATCCTTGGTTGAAACAAGCCAAGGTGATACAAGATTGGTCTGCATAGGAACTCACTTTCAAGGACAATAATCATAAATATGTTGTCAAGTTAGATGCTATCCAGCCTTGTGAATTACATGCTAGACCTTATTTTGCAGAACCAGTTCATATATTAGATGGGTTGTCAGATAATGAAGAAGAAGAGTTTTTTAAGAATAATATTGATTTGATCTCCCTAGGAACTGTTGATCTACAATATGTTGTAGATAATTGGAATCTGGCAGTCTGTACGGTGATGCTTGTGACTAAAGAAGATAAGAAAGAAGGTACTGCTGCTATAGATGACGCCGATCTTAAACAACTTTTAAAACTAGCTGATGATACACAGAAGTCTCGACAATTCTATGTGTCAGAAGATCAGTTGATCACCTATAATTTAGGAGATGAAGAAAATCCGCGTCCTGCCAAGATAAGGGAAGGCTTACTTGAAGTGTTTCAAGTAGATTTAATCCACCTACTTCGAGAGTTCTCTGATGTTTTTGCATGGGATTACAAAGATATGAAAGGTTTGGACCCTCGCATTTATCAACATAGGGTCATGCTGAAGCCGGAAGCAAAACCAATCAAACAACCCAGCTACCGGATGAATCCGAATTATGCAGCACAAGTAAAGGCAGAGCTGGATAGGTTATTGAAAGTTGGGTTCATTGTACCTGTAGAGCACGCTGAATGGATATCACCCATTGTTATCGTCCCTAAAAAGAATAAGCAACTGTGAATATGTGTGGATTACCGAAAACTGAATGCAGCTATGGTGCCTGATCCATTTCCTCTACCTTTTCTTGACACGATGCTTGACAGAGTAGCAGGACATGAAATGTACTCTTTCTTGGATAGTTACAGTGGTTACAATCAAGTCAGAATGGCTGAACAAGATATTCCAAAGACCGCTTTCATTACCAATTGGGGTGTTTTTGCTTGTACTGTTATGTGGCTTGGATTAAGAAATGCCCCCAACACTTTCCAGTGGTGTATGCAGGAAATATTTCCCCCTTATCTTACCTCTTTTATGCAAGTATATCTTGATGATTTCTCTTTATTCGGTAAGATGGAAGCACACTTGTTCCAATTACGGTGTTGCTTTGAGAAATCCAGAGAATACAGACTCTACCTAAACCCAAAAAAATTTGTGTTTGCAGTTTCATGTGGAAAGTTACTTGGCCATATTGTCTCTGCACAAGGTATTCAAGTCGACCCAGATAAGGTTGCAGCTGTGTTAGAAGCACCTGTGCCTACTACACCGAAAGAAGTGATAAGATTTATGGGGCAAGTCCGTTGGCATGGTCGTCATTTACGATGGCTCGCTCATTTATCCATTCCACTCAATCGTTTAATCATGAGTAATCCTAACCAGTTTGAGTGGACTCAAGAATGTCAAACAACATTTGATCGTCTAAAGTGTTTATTAACGTAGGTCCCAATTTTACAACCACCTGATTGGGAACGCCCATTTCATGTTTTTGTAGACGCATCAGATATCACCATCGGCACTGTGTTAATGCAACAAACTGATAAGTGGTTCCGGCCTGTTTACTATGCAAGTAGAAGACTTGCTCCTGCAGAAAAGAATTACTCTGTAACTAAAAGAGAATGTCTGGGTTTAGTATATTCTGTAAAGAAATTCAAGCATTATTTACTCGGCCATAAATTTACTTTTCATGTAGATCATGCTACACTTGTTTATCTAGTACGACAGCAGCATTTAGGTGGTCGATTAACGCGTTGGGTTCTACTTTTACAAGAGTTTGATTTCGAAGTAATCCATCGGCCCGAGAGCTCACATGCCTTAGCAGATTTCCTTTCTCGCTTAGATTCCGGTGAAGCTCCGGTCGGTGTAGATGACACCACACCAGCAATTTATGATACTGAACCAACTAATGATGAATATGCAGAACCACCTATGCCATCTACATATTATGATCAGATATTAACTTTTCTTACTGATGGATGTATTCCTGCTTAGACCTCTCCTGCAATGCGTAGGAAGATTGCAGTGTACAGTCGCAGATTCTAGTTAATTGCTGGAGAATTATACTATATGGATCACATTGGAATTTTACTTAGTTGTATTCCTCCGCATGAAGTTAACTCAATCATTACTCTGGCTCACTCAATTCCTTTCGGTGGACACTTTGCAGTAGATTTAACGCATCAAAAAATTCTGCACAGTGGATTTTGGTGGCCTACTATGTACAGGGATGTATCTCAGTTTGTCAAACAATGTGATACTTGTCAGAGGTCTGGAAAGCCTCTAGAACGCCATTTTTTCCCTCTCCAACCTGTCTTGCTGTTGGAGCCTTTTCAGAAGTGGGGTCTAGATTTTATTGGACCTATTACACATCCAGCCATACTCAGTAATAATTGTTATATTCTAACATGTATAGATTTTTCTACCAGATGGGCAAAAGCATGGGCTTTAAGGTCCGCCACAGCTATTTCGATGGCAAAGTGTCTAATGAAAGATGTTTTCCCGCGTTTTGGCTTACCTTTGGAGCTTGTTACAGATCAAGGCACGCATTTGCTAACAACTTAATGAAAGTACTCACCCATTCTTTTTAGATAATGCATAAATTCAGTTCTCTTTATTATCCTCGTGCTAATGGTTTGGTTGAAAGTACAAACAAAAACTTGTTGAATATGCTTTGAAAACTGATTCTGGAATCACTGGAAAGGTGGGATCAACTTTTACCTGCAGTATTATGGACGTACCGGACTACCTACAAGGTAGCAACAGAACTAACACCTTTCAAACTGGCTTATGGACTGGAAGCCATAGCACCAATAGAGATTGTTGTGCCAAGTTTACGTGTGGCCATCACTCAAAAACTATTACCTGAAGAATCTCTGGCATTTCGGTTGGATACACTCAGAGAACTCGATGAGCATCGATGGCAAAGTTTTCTAACTATTCAGGAAGTACAGTTAAGACAAGCTCGAACTCATGATCGATATCTAAAAACTCCAGTTTTTACTGTGGGGCAACTTACTCTTTTACAATGCAAAATCGAATCGCTCTGCTTGAAAATTCAAGTTACGATGGTTTGGTCCCTATCGGATTACTGAACAAGTAGGCCTAGCCACTTTTTGGTTGACTACTTTGATAGGAATTCCTCTTCCGAAAGTCATCAATGGTTCAAAGTTGCGGTCGTATCACCAAGCATCTGGCTCTCGCTGATGTGTTGAACGTTTTTTTCATTTTATTTATTTTGTGTTTTGCGTACTTAATAAAATAAGTCTGTAAATATCTGCCTTTTGATACCTAATTATGACTAACAGCTGCCCTGCCTTATCGATTCCGCTCATGCATGCCCACCGAAGTTATGAGGTTATCATCTCAATATCGCGTGATGATTCACGAATTTAATTGCTTCTCGGTATCAAGTATCTACTTAACCTTTTTCATTTCACTGTTAATCGCTATTGTGTCTGTGTGATTTGTGTATTTGTGCTCTCTGTCTACCCTACGCTTGTGTTACCGTGCTTGCTATTGTCTGTGCGCCATGGAAGCTCTGGCAAACTTCCCCGCCTTCCGTGAAGGACTCCCTGCTCATGTAGGTGAGTTCCTGCACGTCCGCGGGTTGGTCAATTTTGCTGAATTGACCTCGCATTTAGTGGATTGCCACCCCTTCTACGCACAAATAATCGACGCCATCGCTGCCACACCTACTACCGAGCAGAGTTAGCCCATCACTTCCCTACCATACCGTACCGTAATCACTCTCCAAACCTTCTCTGAAGCATTCCGGCTCTCTCTGCAAGGTAGGGAGAATGGCCCGAATTTGCCAATAGCCACAATGATCCAATTATTTCCTAGGTATTCATCCAACGCATATGCAATCCTTTCTTGCCCCGAACCTGAAAGATCAGCCCTGCAATTCTTGGTAGCCATCCTCAACCTGCAGAAACGCACATATGGAATATCTCGTCCCTTTTACTCCGCTATAGATTTAACTTCCCGAGAACCTGTCAACTTTGCTTCGGATTTCTTCCACCGCATTCACAAAGAATGCGTGTCAATCATCAAGCAGGTCAACAAAGGAGATATGCCAAGGTCCAAACTGCCGCACCTCCTATCTTCTCTATTTTCGACCATTCTAGCAGCACAACCGCCACCCCGAGGACTCATTCTGCATCATGAAGAATCTGCACAAATCTTGGACGATGATGAAGAAGAGGACGAAGAGATTTTCCACCTTCTCCGTTGGAAAAGAATCAAAATTAGTTCATCAGATAGTCAGGTACAAGTCTCTTCTGCCAATGATCAAGCAGATGACAAAGAAGAAGAAGGACAGGAGGAAGAAACCTTCCATGACACCGCAACATGAATGCATCATGAATCATCAGCCCAGTCTTCTTCAGAAAGGCAACAAGAACAGGATGCTACCACCGAATCTGAAAGAAGCTCGTCAAAAGAAGCATCTCAACAGCAATCTCAGCAGGAAAAGCAAGAGGATGCAGAACCTATCATTAAAGAGGTTTTTGAAGAATTGCTTAAAGCAGTGGAATGTACAGCTACCGGCCCTGATGACACTACACAACCAATAACCAAAAAGGTAACCAACACAACTACTATTCTTCCTACTCATCCACCCAAACCCCCAACTGAACCCATTATTCCTATTCCACCCATTGTCCCCGACGAACCCACTGCTTCTTCATCCTCATCGCCGAATTACTCTCCACCGAATTCCCAGCAGCTCCTCACCGCTTCTTCATCTCAACCCCATTCTCATCCTCCAATTCCTTCAATTCCCTTATTTTCTGAGTTAGCATCCATGGGTCAAATGTTGATCCACTTCTCCCAACAACTACCTGCACAACTGAAGCAAGTGACATATACTATCCGAGATGACTTTCAACACAAAGTTGATGTGCTGGAGGCAGACATCACTCCTCTCCAGGAAGAATTACAGGCAGTCAAGGCAGAAAATCATGCGTTAAATGGACAAATTCAGGAGTTGCAGGCCAGACTTGAAGAACAAGAAACAATTACCAGTCAACGAGATGCGGCCCTGACAGCAGTCCAAGAGAAAAATGAATTATTGAGTGTTGCAGATGCAGAATTAGTCAACTTGCAGCAGTCAATCCAGGATAAAGAAGATGCACGAGTAGCTTTAGGGAATCTGTTAGAAGAAACCAGACAACAACTACATGAAGCAATACAGCAAAGACAAGAAATGGCAGATTTTCTCAAGAAGACTAATGAAGAACTCAAGAGAAACAAGTCCAATTTATTTGAAGTAAACAGTATTCTCAAACGTAAATTGACCGTGGAAGCTCAACTACAAAAAGTGATAATAGATCTTCGAAGAGAAAGGGATGCCTACTCCAGGACAATCCAGTTTCAAAATCAGGAGATAGAAAGAAGGGAGAACCAACTGGATGCTCAAAAAGATAGATTAGTCAAAATGGATAAGCAAGTTGCAAAAATCAAAGTGTCCAGGGATGCGGCATTATCAAATGATTTTTATCTACAGGAAGCTTTTCTGCAGACGCAGGCAAAAGTTTTGATGATCGAAGTCATTTCCTTAAGTTCTGTACAAACAGATGCCCAATTAGTAGAACCAGATGTTTTGAAACAGATGTTAGAAGCCTTAAAGAAGAAAATCACCCGAACTTTTAGATTAGCTCGATCGATGTATTTAGAAGGCATTGTAGATGAACCATAATTTTTGTAAACCTGCGGGTTCGAGTCCACCGTGTGTGCCAGTGTTAGTCGGCCGCCGGATTGGCAATTGTAAAAAAATGAATCTTTTTCTAGTCCGCACGTACGAAAGGTTGTTACAAAGATGTTTGTATCTTTATATAAATGAATGAAAAAGAGACGCTCGGTGACGATCAGTGGGATCACCAGACTGTCTGTCTGGGTGATTGATCTGCACGTTACTGTGGTGTGTGTTTGCGTCATTTTGAGTACCTTGTTCTCCTCTCTGCCTTGCTGTTATCAATACCTGTTCGGTTGGTGAATTACCCAAAAGACGACCAGAGGAGTCACCAGACTGTTTGTCTGGTTGATGAAGTCTGTGTAGTTGTTGTGTATTTCTGAGAACTCTAAGTCGTATTGTGTTTGTCTTCTGTGTTGAGATGTGTCCTTGTATGGCAAAGATTAAGTTGCAATAAGGCTTGTCTTAAGTTGCGTACTGAATCCTTGTTCGGTAAAAGTTATTACTGCAAGTTGTGTTACGATAGTACTTATATGGTACACTGATCACTGAGTAAGTCTTAATCGGTATATGAATCGACCTTCAGTATTGTGTGTTTGAGACTTTTGAGTTCTTCTGCGTCTGCTGCCCGGCTTGATTATCTGCACCTGTTTGGTAAAGATTGAGTCACTGTTATTGTCTTTATTGTTATAGTAGTTTGTGTTCGGGATAGTTCTTGAGTTAATCAAGTAATTTTGCATTACGGTACTAACTAGTTCTTGCGCTGTATGCTGAAGAGAGCATTAGCTAGTGTGTGTTCGGTAAACTTTGGAAGAGTTTGATTGTGTACTGTAAGATTGTAAGTGTAACAGATTCTTGACAGACTTCTTGAGCATTAGTATATTGCTGGGTGTGAAGTGGTTAGTTTGGGAAACCAAGCATAGGGCCTCTGTTTAACAGACCCCTTCCACTCCCAAGAACCCACTAATTGTTTAAACGCATCTCTGATGGTTAGTTGCACGTTTAACACATGGATCAGAGATTTAGAGGTTGATTTGGATGGCACACAAAGAGAGAGAGAGAGGGGGGGGAGAGAGAGAGAGAGGGAGAGAGAGAGAGGGAAAGGGAGAGAGAGATATATATATATAGAGAGAGAGGGAGAGAGAGAAGGATCAAAGCATACACTCACTATGGAGATGATCGATAGGGAAGAGAAAAAGAGAGATGTCAATCCAACAGACAAGTCGACGCAATAGAGTGGAATAGAGAGAGAGAGAGAGAGAGAAAGAGAGAGAGAGAGAGAGAGAGAGAGAGAGAGAGGGAGAGAGATTTATGAGCCGACAGTTTGCGAACCTAACTGTCGACATTTTGGTGAACCGGACATGAAATGTGGCATATCATTACTTGGGGCTTTGGACTTGGTTCAGTTTTTATTGCACTTTGATCTTTTCTTTTGTTGTATGTAGGAGTCCAAGAAATAGGAGGATGCTCAGACACTAAGAAAAGGTTCTAGACATTTTCCCTAGTTGTTGAGGACTATTCTCTAGGGAACTGAGCACCTTCACCCTTGAGATATCTCAGCACTCTCTTTGCTGCAAGTAAATGTGGAACGCTAGGCATGTACATGAATAGAGAGAGCACACCAACCGTATATGCTGGGTCTGGCCTAGTAGTAGTGGCATAGTTCAATGACCCAATTATAGACTTGTATAAAAGTGGATCTTGTACTTCATTACCTTATATTGAGGTCAATTTTGTATTTACCTCCATAGGATTGCTCAATGGTTTGCATCTCGTAAGTCCATACTTCTTCAAGACATCCAAAATGTATTTTGTGTGCATGAGCCAAATGACATTGTGTTTATATATAACTTAAATACATGTCAAACTCGTTTGAAAGCTTCCTTTTGATCTCCTTGATACCTTCTTCATGATTTCCTATAATAACTAGGTCATCTACATATACACATGAGTAGAGAGATAGTTCACCTTCCTTCTTGTAAAATAATGATGGATCTACTTTGCTCTGATTGTATCCACAACTAATTAGATACTCCACAAGTCTCTAATTCCATGCCCTTGGGGCTTGCGTGAGACCATATAATGCTTTCTTTTAACCTACAAACATAGCCATCCTTAACTTTGTCCTCAAACCTTAAATATGGTTGGTCCATGTATTCAACTTCCTCTAGCTCTCCATTGAGGAATGCAATCTTCACATCAAGTTGATACATCTTCCAATTCTTGTTGGTTGCAATTGCAATGATGGATTGGATGGTATTCATCTTATCCACAGGCTAAAGGTCTCCTCATAATCTAATCCATAAGTCTAAGCAAACCCTTTCGCTACAAGCCTAGCTTTATACCTAGCAATATTTCCATTACAACTACCTGATCTCTTTCTTTCTTGGTATAGGAGTCCAAGTGTGATTGTCTTCCAAGGCCTTGATCTCCTCCTACATAGCTTCTTGCCATTCCTTGCATGTGTTGGCTTCTTCAAAGCATGTGGGTTCCTCAATGACCTTTCTCATATAAACATAATATCTCAACTAGATACCTTACCCTATTGGACCTTCTTATCTCACAATTCTCTTGATTTGGATATTTTTTGTTATTGGTCTTTGAGCGCTCTCCCCCTTCTCCCCATGATGATGTGTGTTGAGCTCAATCCATAGGTCTTCATCTTCTTTCATTTCTATGAGTTTGCCTTTACCTTTACTCCTTGCATAACTTAATTGACTTTATGTAGGATTGCTTCTATCCCATGATGGAAGAGAACTGGACTCTTTTGGTCCACTGAGAATCATGCTCTCAGGTTCATCTCTTGGTATCCTCTTTTCTTCATATTCATTACCTATATAAATACATTTGAGGCATACAAAGGTAACAATTCAAATTTGACATCTCTTAATACTTTTAGTTTTTTTCTTCTAGGTTTAGAACAACTATAATGCTTTTGCTCACTTGCATACCATATAAAGACACACCTTTATAATCCATCATCAACTTTGGTCCTTAATTCATTTGGAATCAATACATAGCATGCACAACCAAAGACTCTCAAGTGTGAAACATTTGGATTTCTATTCTACCAAGCTTCAGAAGGTGTAGCAACATGTATACATGATGTTGGGAGTTGTGCTCATGATGTATATAGCTATGGTTGCTAAATCAACCTAGTAACAATTTGGCATATCCATATCCTTCATCTTGCCCTAACACATTCTTTAATAAACCTATTCTTTCTTTCTGTCACACCATTTTGTTATGGTGTTTCATTTTCATACCATTAGTATCCAAAAAATAGCGAACTCATGGGAGAAGTATTCTCCCTGTCCATCTAACCTAATACACTTGATGTACCTATTAGATTCTCTTTCAGAAATAGCTTTGAACATCTTCAAATAATAAAAGACATCTGATTTATGTCTCATGAAATAGAGCCAAGTCATCCTTGCACAATCATCAATGAAAGTTACAGAATATCTATTACCTCAAATTGATTTTTCCTTTGTTGGTGCCCAAACATCTATATGAATGAGGTCAAGTGGATGGTAGCTCATATAATTGTTCTTCTTGAATGGGAATCTTGTTTGCTTTCCCAATTAACAAGCTTCACACAAATTCTTAAGATTTTGAGTATAAAAATTAGGTAACTCTAATAATTACCTCTTCTTCTCCATGTGCTTCAATTTCTAAGTGTTTATGTGCCCATAGTTTTTGTGCCATAGATCCAACTGTGCCACCTTCGCGTTTCCAAATGTGAAGTAAGTTGTGTGATTGAAGTTGGGATTCACATCAAAGGTGAATATACTTCCCTCCTTTTTGCCTTTGACTATCAATCTATACCCCTTCTTTAGGGTTTTCTACAAAGCAACATTTTTTATTGAACTTGACCTGCAATCCTCTCTCAACCATTTTCCCTTAAAAACATAAATTCTTTGTTATTGTGTAAACATGAACAACTTACTTTAAGCACTTTGCTTTATGAGAACCTTCCAACATAACATCATCTATATGTGTATTAACATGAGAAGTGTCATCACTGATTTTGGCATGTTCTTTGCTTGATGGCACTTGCGTGCTTAAGAAGAGCTCCTTGTTCGAACTCATGTGGTTGCTATACCCTCTATCAATGTACCATGTCTTTGATCCTTGTGTCTTCTAGACACTCATTTGCATCATAGCTAGCATACTCTCATTTTCATTTAAAGTACATGCATTATTACCTTGTCCTTTGTAGGTTGAATTTGTCTTCTTCCTTTGATAACAATCTCTTGCATAGCAGCCATACTTGCCAAAAATGAAGCATCATTTTGAAGTTTGATTGTCTCTATTCTAGTTGGACCTTCCTCATCTATATTTAAACTTGCCTCTTCCTCTTGATGAGAAGTATTTTCCTCCTTGATCTTGGTCAGAATCAACATTTGATCCTCTGCCTTTTTTGACTCTTCCTCTGCCTTGATTCCTTCCTCCTCCTCTATCTTTACCTATGTTGAAGGCTTGGGTTCCATTGCCCTTTGACTCTGAGCCTCCAATATTCATGTCTTGATCATCAAGGCCACCACTCACTCAAAATCTAGAAGAGTATCTCTGACATACAGAGGTGTTCTAAAAGCTTTGCATTTCTCAGCATCTCTAAGCCCTTTTAAGCAACTAGGTCATCATCATCTATGTGACAACCTATTGAGCCCAATGCATCACTCACCTCTTTGGTCTTCAATATGTATTCATTTATGTTGCTTCTAGGGTTTTTCCTCAAGTTCTTAAGTTCTTTCTTCAATTGGATCGTCTTAGCTTTATTTCAAATAGAGTAGAGTCTCTCTAGAGTTTCCCATACTTTCATGGAAGTATCTAAGTCTTGTATATGCCTAATCATGGCATTGCTAATGTGAAGTGAAAGTATGAAGATGACTCTCTGATCACTTTCGTTCCACTCTTTGAAGTTCCTTAATTGATGAGGAGTTGGATTGTCTCCTAATCTAGGTCTTGCATCTGTACTAGTAATGAGACCCCATAGTCCTTTTCCCATGAGACAAGTAAATATGCTAAACTTCCATGGCTGATAATTATTTTTATCCAACTTCTTGGTTTAAGTGTTGTATTTTGAAATGGGGAGTTATAATGCACTCTTCTAGATCCCTTTGATGTGGATGAAATAAATAATAAAAAGAAGTTTACCTCTAGCCTTCAAGATGTATCAAACACATGAGGCTTATGTCCTCCTTCTTCATTAGTAGGGTCCCCTATTCTTGGTATGTGCCTTTGAGCTTGATCCATGAACTCTTCTTCCTTCAAATTCCTTCATATTCTTCTCTAGGTTCTCTTGAATGCTTTGTATATGTCAAATATCTTTGATTTCACTCATGGTAGAATTTGCAACTTCCCTATGCAACCATTATCACTCATGGTAGAATTTGCAACTTCCCTATGCAACCATGAAGCAATGATGGCCTCACAGGCACTCTCACAGAACCTTTGTTTGTTGAAACAATCGAATCTTGGAGAATATAAACAGTGAACCCAAAAACTTTTGCAAACAAAAAGTAAGCTCTAAGAACTTGTGAATTCAAGTTATCTGACTTAAAATGGTTACTCATATAGGAAGAAGCAATCTCTCCAAGACAAACAATTTATGGTCTTCACAATTCATTAGATTTCTAATAAACAAAAGTTTACAAATATTCAGTGATCAATGACTAATGAACTCTGCTCAAGATTTTGAGCAATATGCAACACTTACATAGAATAATGTGTGCTAGCTATGGCTACACATACATTATTCAAATCACCCAAAGCAATCAAGGAGAGGGCTTGCTTAGCTTACACGCCTACTAACTTCCTTGCCAAGACTCTCTAAGAGCACACAAATATGGGGATTATCATTTTGAAGGTGATTGTGTTAGATATAGAGATGGAAAGATTCCTTATAAGTTAGGAATCACTTTTCCTACATTAATTACTCACACCTAAGTGTGATTCAAAATTTGGCTATTGAGGGGAGAATTCAAATTCAAATTGAGATGTAATATCTTTGTGCTTGAAGGGTTTCTCCATGACGCTACAAGTGGCATCTATCTGATGGTCAAATTTAGACTAAGGTTAAAGCTTGTATTTCAACATTGATAGGATTTTCTATTATGTGAAAAATAGAGATTACAATGAGGGCGGCTTTGAAAAGCAAGCATGATAGTAAAAATTTACTCTCTTTTATGGAGATCCTTTGCTTTTATTTACATAAATAGCAATCTACAGTGATCCTTATCCTAACCACTATTTTTACTGTTTTTTCTAGAAAGAACTCTTTACATGGGGTCTTCATTTATAAACTATATATAAAATATAAGAAAGTTTATAAAATATAAGCCTTATTATTCATATCTAGACACATCCATAATGTCCACACCCATTCATGCCCTCATGAATGTTTAGCTACTATATCAAAACACCAAAACACATTAATAATCCAAAAAAATAATATAAAATATAAGCCTTATTATTTGTGTCGAGACACATCCATAATGTCAACACCCATTCATGCCCTCATGAATGTTCAACTGCTATATCAAAACACCAAAACACATTCATGCCCTATTGCCTCTTTCATTCCATTTTCTAAAGGACCTTAGATGTTCATTGGTTGGATTTTCATCCAATCGAGGTCTTGGTTCACTTCCACTAATCAATCCTAATAGGCCCTTGCCCATATGGTAATTGGAGACCCTAAATCTCCATGGTTTATAGTTCCCCTTATCCAATGTTTCAATTTGAGTGTTGACACCTCCCATCTCTAGTATTTTCTACTTGTTCTAGCCCTCACCTAAGTGAAGTTACCTTAATCGAACATTCTCCTTAGATGGACACCTTGCATACTTGAAACTTTGAGTAGAATAGCTCCTCCTTGATGTGAGATACCTCCAAGAAGCTTTTTGTTGATGCAAATCTTCAACCTTTAGTTGCAAGAGGTCTTATTTCTTGTATTCGATGTCTCCAAGATGCCAAGATGCTCTGACACCACTATTGGGGGAAGTATCTCAACCCCTATGCAATGACGAAGCATGAACGAGCTCCATAGGTATCCTTCTTTAACCTTTGCACATCTAAATTTACCTTTTTGAGTGTAAATGCAAAAAAACAATGAGTGGGCTTTTGTAAAACTTTTAGAGACAGTAAGAGCTTTTTAGCAAAACAAATTTCACTCCAAGTGGATTCCTACACTTATAGAAACAATGCCTACATCAAGATGAGCTAGTTGAATGCACACAATAGCTAGTCAAACGAAGACCAGACTTCACTCTTGGCAATATTTTATCAAAGAAAAACCAGAGAATGAATCTCAAATGTGGGTCAACAAGCATTATAAGGTCTACCCAATGACACCAAAATCATAGAAAATGGATAAATAGAGAAGAAAAACCTATCCATAAACGTAGAGCAAACTATCTCGAAGAGAACCTACACATAAAGAGAGACATCAATCATCAGACTTCACTAATTTGAAGGTTTCTTCCAAAGTACTAAGAAAATTCTCCAAAGATTGGGTGTATTCAATTTGAATTTAGTAGATATCCAATGACATAAAGATCACATCAAATGGATGAATAATGAGGGAGAACCAATGCTAAAAACGTAGGGCTAGAGAGTCGCAACAATGTGTGCACACACATAGATAAACCTTCTCAAAAATAACAAACAAGCAAGCAAGGAGCTAGCTTAAGCAACATGCTTGCTTGATACAACTCCAACACTTAGTGGACACTCTAAATGAACTAGAAAGACCAAGAGATCACCAAATGAAATGGGATACAAGCTACTTTTATAGGAGAGATTTGGCCCCTGAAATCTAGGAACCACCTTTCCCAAAAAAATCAACCTTGTATATTGGAGGCCTTAGTTGAGATGCCTTGGGGAGTGGTTGGTTGCGTTCTTTTGATATAATATCATGATTTTAGGCTTCCATACATTGGTCCACATGTCCATGCTTAAATTCCCATGAATTTTCGCTTGAAGTTTCACTTATAACAAGTAGCACCTCCTATCTCAGAAGTTATGAAACTTGCAAGGGCTCAAGTGAGATTCATGTTCCTATGGTCAATGTGGTCTATAGTGTTGGTCTCAGCATTGGATAAAGTGTGTTAGAGCATCTCATGAGCCTCACAAAGTACAAGATGCAAGTATATGCAAGAAGAAATACAGTCATTCTTTAAAGTTGAACTGCAACAAAGACACACTAGAACTCAAGGTGCAATAAATGGCAATGGGTGGAAGCCTTCAAAATGTATACCTCAAAAAACCATGGCCTTACATATCCACCATCACTCCTTGAAGTCCTCAACTAATGTAAGATCTGATACCACATTTAACTCTTGCGAGTTATGCACAATTGTGATGGTGGAGATCTGAGTGTGTGTGTGTGAGAGAGAGAGAGAGAGAGAGAAAGAGAGAGAGAGAGAGAGAGGGAGAAAGAGAGAGAGAGAGAGAGAGAGAGAGAGAGAGAGAAGGAGAGAGAGAGAGAGAGAGAGAGAGGGGGAGAGAGAGAGAGAGAGAGAGAGAGAAAGATGAAAGGGTCCAAATATCGTGCTAAGGAGGTAGAGGACTTGCTGTTGTTGATATATTTAGGTAGTGATGTGTGTGAACACACTAGGATTGGTGGGGTTTTTTCCCCTCTTTAGGAGTTTTTTCCCCTAGGTTGTATATATGCCTATAACCGTAATGGGTTACTTATCTTTATACATTCTAGTGGTAATACATTCAGGATTTTGTGTTGTGCTCCAAGCTTGTTCATCTTTCTTGTGATTTTTGTGTGCTTTCGTAGATATCTAACTCCAACAATTGGTATCCGCGCAGGTTGGTGCTTCATCTATGACATCATCCATACCGCTCCAGTCATAGTCTCCGAATTGCACAAAATTTGGTGAGCATACTTAAGGTGATTATGAGATCAAAATATCTTTGCTGTGTGGTGCCAAAATCACGATCTGGATTTATTTTGGCCTCTGAACCAACTATCATAGCACTTGTGTAGACTATTTCATCTTTTTGTGCCAAAGATATATACAAGTTTTGGTTCACCAGTATGAGCATTTCAAAGTCTGCTTTAGGTTTAACAAAACTCATTAGGATAGTTCTATTTAACGTTTTTAGATACAGTCATGTTTTTGTTCAGGGTATTTTAGTCAGTGGCCATGGTTGAAAGCAGCGATGTATTTCGTTTGTTCACTGTTGAGGATAAGTTGGATGATACGAATTACCCATCATGGGCTTATATGATGTGTCATGTATTGGTCACAAAAGGAATGTGGAACATTATTCAGGGTGTTGAAAACCATCCTATTAGACCTATAAATACAAATACTGAAGCTGATACAGATGGCATCGAAGATGGTGATATTCTAGAGATTCCTCTTCGTGCTACAGTTCTTGTTTCACCTACTGTGTAACAAATTCATTGTGATGGCTTAGATGCTCAGGCACATGCATTGATAGCCTTGTCTATCAAACGTGACATTATTCCTCACATTCACTCTTGTAGAATAGCTCATACACTTACCGCATTGTACTAGGCTAGGAATGAGGCTCGTGTTTCTTACCTCTGAAAATAGTTGGAGAGTGAGCACATGAATGAATGTAATTCTATGGACAGTTGACAAAGATCAAGGTTTGAAGGAACAATTGATTTTTGCTGATGAAGTCCTAACTGACAATTCACTTGTGCAGACTGTTGTAAATGGTCTTCCCAACTCATATCAAAGTTTTTCTTCTACTCTTCATTTGATGATGAAACGCAATCCAAATGCCTTAACATTTGAAGAGTTAGTTTCTATTCTCTCATAGAATATGAGTCTAAATAGAATAGGTCTATTATGAATGTTGCAAATCAAGCTTGCTTGGCTAATTAGAAGGGAAAACGTAAATTGAGCTCATCTACTAGTAAGAAGAAATCTACAAATGCTACATATTCAAAGAAGGAAGACAAAGCTGAGAAGAAAACAGAAAAGCAAAAATTGTTTTGAAAATATTGTAAAGGAAAAGACCATGTCATTAAGAGCTGTCCAAAACTGAATGCTAAAGAGGCAAAGAAAAAAGAGTCCAGAGTGGTTGTTGCAGAGGCTTCTATATCAGAAACAAAGTCTACTAATCTTGTGCAGAATGAAGAATGTGCATTTACTATTGTTTGTAGTTTGGACCCATCTTCTCATGAGCAATGTATGTCTATAGTAGATTCAAATTTTTGCTACTTTGATAGTGGGGTAACCAATCATATTACCTCATAGTGTAGTTTCTTCACTTCACTTGAGTCTGTTGCTAGTGGGAATACTATCACATGCACCAACAACTCCTCTTATCTCTCATGGGAGTTGGTAAGATCATTCTAACTACTGTTGATGGTAGTTCTTTTACATTGTCAGATGCTTTATTTACGCCAGGGATCAAGAAAAATATGTTATTAGTTTTTGCATTAGCCAAGATTGGCTTGGTTGTGAAACTTGTTGATGGCAGATGTATAGTTCATGATCTCTCAAATAGTGATGTAATTATTGCTTCTGGCATCTTATGTCGAGGGTTGTATGCGCTCATAGATTATGAAAAATCTGTGAATGATTCAACATGTGAAATACATGATTCTCAGGCTATGTCAGCTGCAAATCTTTGGCATGCATGCTTTGGTCATTTGATTCTTTCTAGTTTGCTATGCCTGTAGAAATCTGAAATGGTTTCCTCTTTGCCCAAACTTAAGGCACCCAGTAAACATGTCCATGAAGGCTGTATTTTGGGCAAAATGAAGCATTCCGCCTTTCCAAAAGATGGTTCAGTTAGAGTTATTAAAAAATTGGAGCTTGTTCATAGTGATGTATGTGGTCATATGCAAACACCCTCTTTGGAAATTATATTTACTTTGTGACTTTCATTGATGACTTTTCCAAGCATGCATGGTTATATCCATTGAAAGCAAAGTCCAAAGTGTTTAGATGCTTCAAACAGTTCTAGTTTTGGCTGAAAATTTGTGAGCATGTAAAATGGGCACCCTCCATTCTGATCAAGGGGGGGAATATATGTCTTCTGATTTTAATGCATTTTTATCTCAATGTGGGATAAAACATCAGTGTACAGTGCTATATACACCTGAACAGAATGGAGTTGCTGAAGAAAAGAACATGTCACTCATGGAGATGGCAAGGTGTATTGTCAAGAGTCAGGCTTTACCACATAGTTTCAGGCTTGAGGTTGTTATGTGTGAAGCATATGTATTTGATAGGTGTCCCACTAAATCATTGCAGTCTATCACTCCATATGAGACTTGTCATGGTCGCAAGGCATCTGTTGCTCATGTGCATGCTTTCGGTTGTCTGGCATATGCATTAGTGTTGAAACAACATCATAGAAAACTGGATGATAAAGTAATGAAATGTATTTTTGTTGGGTACAGTTCTAAAAGTAAAGGCTATCATCTGTATCATCCACAAACTAAACACATTTTGGTTAGCCGTGATGTTGTTTTTGTGGAAGATGCTATTCAGCCACTACTTTCATGTACCAAGGAGTCATTTGTTAGCTCCAAAGGCATGTATGATACTTCACTGCCTCTTTTTACAGGTGGATAGTCTAGTGCTAGTCCTAATGAGGCAACTTCTTAGCCTTTATAGGTTTCATGTGATGATGTAGATCACTCCATTTTTGATGTAGATTTAGATGACATACTTGTGGATGAGAGAGCTGATATTGAGGAGGCAAAAACTATGCCAAAATGGATGGTGCAGACTTTGCATGACAGCAAATTAGATGCACCTTTGTGATATCGAACTCATTTTGGCTCTCATAGTGCTTCTTTTGCATCAGATCGCTATGCTATGGATATGTCTAGTCTCTGTGATGAGAATGAGCCTGTTTTGCTTGATGAAGCACAAAATTCTAAAAATTGGATGGCTTCTATGCAATCAAAATATGATACTATCATGAAAAATGGTACTTGGTCTTTATGTGACTTGCCTATTGGAAAGAAGGCCATTGGCACTAAGTGGGTATATAAGCTGAAGCATAATCTTGATGGAACAGTTGACAGTTATAAGGGTAGGCTTGTTGCAAAGGGTTATGCATAGGAAAGAGCCATTGATTTTGATGAGACCATTGCTCCTACTTGCCGAATGACTATAGTTCATAGCATCTCTGCACTTGTAGCTCATCATGGTTAGAATGTACATCACTTGGATATTAAAACTATATTTCTAAATGGTGACTTGCATGAAGAAGTGTATGTTTTTTAGCCTCGTGTCTTCGTGGGATTAGGGCATGAAAACCAAGTGTGCAAGTTGAAAAAAAGCATTATATGGTTTGAAACAAGCACCAGGTGCTTGGTACGAAAAGATACATGCCTACCTGATTGCACATGGTTTTGAGAACAGTCCAACTAAGAGAACCTTATATATTAGTGTGCTAATGATGTGCTTTTGATCATTGTTATCTATGTTGATGACATGTTGCTCACTCGTCCTATGGAGAAATATATTGCTGATTTTAAGGCTGATTTGCATGCCTCATTTGAGATGTTAGATTTGGGGCACTTGCATCATTATTTGGGCATTCAATTTATGCAAGTTGATGGCAGAATAGCTTTGTGTCAAACAAAATATATTGACACATTATTGCAACATTTTGGCCTTGAGGATTGTAAACATATTTCCACTCCTATGGAGATAGGTTTGTGGTAGAGTCTTCAAGATGTTAGAGATGCATTAGGATGTTGGATGCTTGATTTATTTATGCATTACTCAGCCTGATATTCAGTTTGTTGTATCACAAATGAGCAGATTTTTGCATTGCCCAGGTGTCAAGCATTGACAGGCAGTTAAGCGCATCTTTTGCTACTTGAGTGATACCCGATTACTTGGATTGTTTTATCCCAAAGGGGGATCACTACCACCAGATTTATATGCTTTTTCTGACTCTGAATGGCTTGTTGCTACGATACTTGTATGTCCACTAGTGGTTTTTGCTTCATGCTTGGTAACTCATGCATATCTTGGTTGATCACGAAGCACCCTACTATGGACACTTCTAGTTGTGAGGCTGAGTATAGAGCAACGTTCATAGTGACTCTTGAGTGTGTGTGGCTCAGATGCCTTATGGCTGATTTGGGTGTTGGTTGGTCTTCTGCCACCACCATCTTCACTCACAATCCTAGCGCATTGGGAGTTGCGAGGAACCTTGTGTTCCATGCTCACACTAAGCACATTGAGAGCCACTATCATTATGTTAGGGTGAGGTTCTTTGCTGGAGAGATTAGTTTGGCATATGTGCCCACGCTGTGGAGGTGACCGCAATCCGGGTGGATCGGGTCCGATCGTGGCACACACAGGGTGTATGAAGCTAATGAATGTTGGAAGGTTTAAGGACATGAAAGTGAAATTAATGTTGAGTATGGAGAAGGAAGAGATGTTGAAATGATTATGGGAATAGGAATGTAGGAGTGCAAGTTAGATTTATGAACATGAATGATAAGAATGAAAGAGAACCATACATACGAATGAAATTTGGAAGGAAGAATGGTCCATTGAAGGAGCTTCTTAAACACTTCCTAATTCCAATCCATATGCATAGTCTTCTTTGGATGATATGTATGCATGACGAGAATAGATGGAACCCTTACACATAAACCAGTTTCGAAAGGAAGAATGGTCCAATATTGGAGCTTCTTATACACTTTCAGAAACTAATCAATATGTATGGGTATGTATGGATTATATGCATGCAAGTGAATTATGATGATGGATTTTACTCACAAGCTCAAAGAAACATCCTCCCTGGTTCAACGCAATACTGCGGAGCCTTCTCACACATAGAAGAAATAGAAGACATGTAAAAATACTTAAGAGACTGAGAGAGGTGACAAGAGACAAGTGACAAGTGACATGAATTAAAAGAATTTGAATTAAGTTACATGTAAAAGATTGTCGTGGTACGTCATGCTAAGCAGTCTACTGATCAAAGGTGGTTCCGACCCTCAAACCATGACAGTTCAACCGAATGTCACACGTAAGAAGGTGAGTTCCACTCCAGTGACCCTATGTCTGTCTAGGCTCGTAACGTCTAACTAAAGAAGTCTAAGACTCATTAAAATCAGCTCTAACTCACTCACACGCTCCACCGAGGGTGAGTCAAGATAGAGATGCTGGTTTCAAGAGCCTATCCTAGATAGGAGTTCTAACTTAAATTTGAAACTAGGTTCTATACTCATACTAGCTCACCTTGGATCCTCACTCGCTCAACCGAGGGTGATCGTCTCAAGGAAACAGTAAGCTAGCATGAGCCCTATGGATGCCTAACAATGATGCTCTAGGAGTTTGGAGGGGGGTTTATATAGTTTTTTGAATGAATTTGGGCCCTTGGATCTAGAGAAATCAACTCTCAACTCTAGGATCACTACTTTTGATTACAACCGTTTGATTAATCAAATCAATGGCTTGGAATTGTTCTTTCTATCAAATCTAGTGTAAAGGAGTGAAATTTAGGTGCCCTCATTCTCCACCATTGGATCTGGGGATGATCTGGACCGTCGGATCAGTGCTGACATCAATTCGGATAAGATAAGCCACTATTTTTGGAGAAATGCTGCATTATTGATCTTTGATTGTAAAAAAGGTCTTCTTTTATGGAAAAAATTCGTGGATCCTCCTTCCTTTATGCTTTAGTGCATCTCCACCCTTGAATATGAGCTCATCTTGACCGTACAACATGGTATCATATTTTGACATGTGGCAGACATTCAAGCCTTCAATTTTCTTATTCTAGAAAACTACGGTGACCTTGAAAACTGGACTTTGTGCTCTTTGACCCTCCAAAATGTCTTTGATGAAGATGAAACATTGTAGGACTATGTTTCCAAAGATCTCCTTCATGAATATGCAGAAAAAACTCCCATCTGAATCTAACTTGTACAAGTTTGACTACATTTGGAAGCTTGCAAGGTGGCATTAAGGTGTCTAGGAAGCTCGGATAGCCTTGAAACTTTATACAAATATGTAGCCACATATGGTCTTTATACATGCCAAACCATATGGCTAACATAAATTTCTATACAAGAATTTGTAGGGTCAAACTAGAAAAAATACATTTTTACAAAATGAACATAGCATATCAATGTGCTACCAAATCCATTTTCTGCTGAAATTTGGGCTATAGACTGCCTTTGACAATCTTTACAAGTATATGGATTTTCATCTAATTTGGTGACAATGAAATTTTTGCCCTAATTTCCCAACTTTGACCAGCTTTGACCAACTTTGACCATGGACTTTCTTGATTTCTTTGAAACTTTGTATGTGACCTTCCTTTGACATCCTTGATGCATCCTGGACTTCTCGGGGAATTCTGGCTACCTTCACCAAATATGTTTTTTTTGTAGGCCTTCACAAGTGAGAGAGGAGAGAAAATCTCGACGACATTTGCCCCCACTAAACCTGCGATTCCTCCGGAAGCGCCACTCTAGCACCTGTGAAAAACAAAATGTTCCAGGCATTAAATTCTTTTATAGGCAACATAAGAAACATGGAAGGAAAATTGATTATATGCATGAATAAGTAGGTAACGTGACAGGAAACAAAATTTGCATGAAAGAAATAATTGAAACAGGAAACATGAATATGCATGAACAAATAGGCAACATATATGCAAATGAACAAGCAACATTGGCAACAAGAAAGAAAAAAAACAAGCATCAATATGAAGTGGAAGTGGTTGTATTGAGTCGTTTTAAGCATCAGTTCCTCTCATCTTGAAGAAAATTTTGTACCTTTTTCATAAAGCAATCTACCTTAAATATGATTATAAACAAAGATTTAGGATTTTCAAGAGACATCTTTCATCTTTAGCTTATTTTAGATCAACTCCTTTCCTACATAAATATGAATATGCTCTTTCTCTAATAACATGCAAGGAAATCTAACTAAACTCCACTAATGCATAAATCTGCTTATATAGCCCGTGATTTATTCTACTATGCCTCTTTATCCTCCTTTGGCTTGCTCTTTTTTTTTTTTTTCGATGATGATGATGATTTGGCAACTTTATGGTTACGATCACTTTTTTGGGGTGGAAGAAAGTGTAAACTTCTTGGTAACATGTAGCTTTTTTTTTTTTTTTTTTTTTGACGAGGAAAAGTTAAACCCCGATACAAGGTACAACCATTTTTGATGACGGAGAACAGTCGTTTAAACTCCGATACAAGTGCTGTGAGATGGACTAAGGATGTAGAAACATGCAATAGCAGGAGCTAGGATTTCAACAATTATGCTTTCGATATAGGATACATATGCATGTTTATATATGAAAGTCATGTCACCAAAATAAACCTCCAAATCTACATGCCCTATCTTTCCACAATCCTAGATTATAATCAATTCCTTAGTAGATAAGTTACTACTTAAGATACAATTTTACACAAGTAGAGAAATCATCATTTGCCTTTTTTTTGACTCAAGTGATGTGGATATGCAATGCAATGCAATGCAAAGACTGAAAAAAAACATGCATGAAACAAGCATGGAAAAAAGAAAAAAAAAATAGAATAAACTTGAAAAAAAACAAAGCAACATGAACTTGAAAAATTAATTATATTTTTATATGTTTTTTTTTTCCTTTTTTTTATTTATATTTTTATTTTTTATAACATGGATACTCCTGTTTATGAATCGGCCTCATTGTTGTCATCTTCTTCAATGTCCTCATCCAAAATGTTCTCGTCATTATCACGTTTCTTGAATAGCTTTATCCTTTTACCTGCAATCAAAGTTTTTAGTGCAACACCATTTAATTCACAAAGAGCATACGTACCATTGTTGTTGACTTTTGATACAATGTATGGCCCAAACCACCGTTGAGTGAGCTTTTTGCGTGCATCATATTGAGAGTCAAATGTACTATCATAAATGAGCACCCAATCTCCTACTTCAATTGGCTTAGGATGCAATCGATGAGTTTTATCAAAATAATGCTTGTTCTTCATTCTAGATTCTCTTAATTTTTCAACAGCATCATCAAGTCTTAATTTACCTTGTTCTAACTGTTTAATACGCAAACTCAAAAAATCATCAGTAGACATGTTTTCAGACCAAGGCAAATTTGACCATGCAGAAATATGAGACTGAATTGGAAACAATGGTTTTTGACAGTACATGAGTTCAGCAGGCATATATCCAGTAGTACGTGTGCATGTCATTCTATCTGCCCAAAGTGCAAAAGGTAAGAATCTAGGCCATTGTTTGATGTCACCGTTACATGCTTTAGATATGGCTTTCACAATAGGTGGATGCCCTCTCTCTATTTTACCATTGGCCTCTGGATTATATGCAGTAGTGAGAGACAAACGAATACCGTGACGCTCAAAGAACTCTTTACCTTCTCTCGCATTTAACTCTCCACGATCGGCAACTACTTTCTCTATGTACCCAAAGCGTCTTATGACATCTTCAAGCAAGAATTTGCAAACATTGTAAGTGGTCTTAGATCGTAGTGCACGTCCCTCTACATGATTAGTTAAGTCTTCTCTTGCAAGTACAATGTAACGCATTTTGTCAATACCTTTAGGCATAGTTACAAGATCTACTACCCACTTGTAGTGAATACAAGGTGGATAAGTAGGATGCAACGGATCTCTATGTTTGACTGATGAATGAAGTTGACAAGTAGAACATGTAGAAACATAGCTACTAATGTCAACATACATCCTAGGCCAATAATAGGTACTTCTAATTTTTTCATATGTTCCAAAAAATCCTTTATGACCGGCCCATAATGTCTCATGCATTTCCTTCATTACTTGCAATTGAAGACCTCGTTTTCCCAAGACTCGTTGTGGATTCTTAACCTTAGCCTTAGCATGTCTCCATAGATAACCATTACATAGGAAAAAGTTATAAGCTCGTTTCCTAATGTTACGGAATCTATTCCTAGTCCAGCTAGGTAATGGTTGTAGTGTACAGAGATACTTTCCTATGTCTCTCCATTCATCTTCGTACTCAGACTCATGAAATTTCTCATACTCATATATATGTGGAACATAGTCAACTAAATTCACATTCTTTATTAGATCACTTTCAAGATCATCATCAAATCTAGCTCTCGATAACATATCAGCAACTGAGTTTGACTTACCTGAAATATGAACTAACTCAGGATTTATGAACTTAATATATGAGATCCATCTAAGCATGGCTATATCAGGAGATGAACAATTGGCTATCATTCCAATGAGAGGCAAACAATCAGTCTCAACTTTGACATTTGCACCAATGAAATATTCTTTGTCTGTTTTCAAAGCTGTTACCATACCCCATAGTTCTCGTTTGATTTGTGGATATTTTCGTTGTGTTTCATGTAGAATTTTGGCACCAAACCTGATTGCATATCTATTCCCTTCACTATCATCTTGACTTATGACCCAACCTATACCAATAGGACTAGTATCAACAGTCAATATAATAGGTTTGTTAGCAGAATAGTCTACACGCTTAAGGATGGGAGCTTTAAGCAATAATTTCTTCAATTTACGCATAGCTTGAGTGTGTTTGTCAGTCCAAATAAATTTTTGTTTCTTCCTCAACAAGTCATAAAGACAATTAGCAACATGAGCAAAGTGAGGGATCCAAATAACATAAAAGATGCAAGCACCAAGAAATCTACGTACCTCACTCACGTTGTTACATGTTTCAGAAATCTTGCTAATGGTATCAACTTTTTGTGGGTATGGCTTTTGACCATAATGGCCACATAAATGTCCAACAATAAGTACCTTGTTGACACCAAAAATAGATTTCTCTATGGAAAATGTGAGACCTACCTCTTCAAATCGTTGAAATATTCTTTCACAATCAGAGATATGGTCAAGAACAAATTTACGACATCCCGATGAATCTAAAGTAATGTCCTTTACACGTTCCTCACTCCCTTTAATTGGAATATCATCAATGAATGGCATAGTTATATGAGGGATAAAGTCATGTAAGACCATATTCATAGCACTCATCATATGAGCCATAGAATTAGTCGCTCCTTGAGGTAAAGTACACATTCGCACTAAGCCTAAAGGAGTTTTCATTGTGGTTATGTCACGACTATCAATGGCTAATTGGAATTGGTCATATCCAGAATATAAATCACCCATTGAATAGATAGAATGTCCTGAAAATGATTCAGCAAACTCATCTACAATGGGTCCTGTTCCTACATTCCTTATGGTGACTTTATTGACGGGTTGGAGATCTTGAATAAAACGTAGTTTCCCATTCTTTTTAGGCACAGTGAACCATCTGTTTGAGTGAGGTGCAAAAGATGGCTCTAAAATTCTCATGTTTATCTTCTCCTTAAGTAGTTTCATTAGCTCAGGTAAGTGAGCCTTTGGAACAGGTATAGGACGAAGATTCCATGGAATATGTGGAATAGTAAAGATTATCATGGGTGCAACTAGCTTAGGATCTACACAACCAATCTCATGAGGATACATAGTAAAGGCTTTTCCATGGCTACGTATGACTCTCTCAAATTTATCTCTCTCTGCTGGCAAAAGAAAGTCATCATCTCTACCAATTTTCACTTGTTTGATTGTCTCATCCGTGAATGTATGTCCTATGTTTTTCTTATCCCGAAGAATTGGATCATTTTTCACATCAATAATTTTTTCATTACTTCCTTGAGGTAACGGTTGAGCTATGGGTTTGATTTTTTTGTCTACAGTTTTGTACTTTGTTTCAACTAAGGCATCATGTGTTTGGTTAAATTTTGAGCACTTGTCAACATTGAGAGCATACTCTTGGATTAGAGCATACTCATCAAGGGAAGAAAGAAGAATAATATGGGAATTAGAATTTTGTTGAAGACATAACTCTAACTCCTCAAGAGTAGAGAAACAATGAGATGTTTCAATCACATGCTCAATGTTCTCATCATGTTCCATGATTTTGTTGTTTTTATAATTTTTTTGGGTTTTTTGGATAAAAGACTTGGACAATTGACTCTTATGAAGAAAATCTAATCTAGAATGTGGAAAACAAAGTGACAAACTATTGTACATGTTGGTTGGATGCGAGATATCAAACCAATATCCACTGTTGTCCTGCTCAACAATGGATTCTATCCAAAATTTTGATTATATGTAGCTCCAAACATGAATCGAGGTGCACAATCATTACAAGCATGCTCATGACCCTGAGTAACAATAGGTTTCTTTCTAATTGACAATCGATTCCTAGGATGATTCACTCCTACTGTCATGACTTGAAGTGATTGCATTCCATCCTTAGACTTAAATCTAGCATAGGTAGACCCATCATCCATGGCTTTAGTTTCCATACGACTCTCACAAATAAAGGGTTGACCTAAGAGAACTTCATAGGAGCAATTATCTTGAATAAAAAAGTGAAACTCTTCTATGATTCCTCCTATGGATATGGGCACACTAGCACAAGCTCCATACAGGGTACCTACACCATTATCTGCAGTTCTCATACGCCATCCACAATCTTTATCTATGGGCCATCGAAACTTATCATAGACTTCTCTTGAAATCACATTGATTTCAGAGCCAGAATCTACTAATGCATTTACAATGATAGTGTTCTTATCATTTCATATTTTAACATGCATCTCTGATGTACCTCTAGACCAAAATGTTCTTTTAAAGTGACTTTCAAGATTGTTTTCATGATTTTCATGGTCAGGTTGAATAGGTCCTAAGAAATTTTTATTAACATTTACTTCATCATCATCAAAGTCCTCTTCATCAGATTCATCAAAGTTTAAGGCTTCATTCATAGCTTGATCTTGATCTAGAGAATCTTGCATCTCAGTATCTAGATTAAGTGGAAACCTCTTCCTTTTAATTAGGCCGATAAAGTTATCTTTAAAAACAGGCTTTGCAATAGAGAAAACTTGTTCTAAAGACATAGTCACTTGACTCTTAAGCAAAATGTCATCTAAAATCTCCATAGGATCTATTTTTCTCTCAATTTCTGAAATCAAGATGGCTTTAGGTTTTCTCTTTGGTTTCTTTTGTTTTTGCTCAGGGTCTTGTTTTTTTTCATGTTCTCGTGTTTGGTCTTCAGTTTGTTTTGATTGTTCTTGTTTATCTAAAGGCTTTGGTTCTATTTTTCTTTGCTTTGTCTTCTTCCCTTTTTGTTTCTCCTCTTGTTTTTGTTCATTGGATTCTGATTCTTGTTTTTTATCTTTAGATTGTGATGTTTCTCCTTGCTCTATGATTGTTTCTATTCCCTCTGAGGTTTGTTTTCGAGTCACTCTTCTTTCACTAGGCTCAGCTTCATCTCTTTTTCGTTTTTCTTCTACATTGGATATGTGAGAAATAAGAGATTGATCTTCTATCGGTGACTCCCAAGCCGTTATTCTCCTAATCTCATCCCGTGCTCTTACTAAAGCCTCTATGGAAAAATCACCTTCCTTTGTGGGTTTACTTGATTCTACTTGTTGTTCATCAAGAGCTTCTAGTTTCACTCCTCTAGTTCCTACGTCCATTACAGTTATATTTTCATAATGTTTTTTCATTCCTCCCTTACCATAATTTCCTTGCAAAGGTAGCCTAGATCGATAGTCACAGATTTTCTTGTCTATGTCTATTACTAGTCGTTGCTCCTTAGCAGCCTTCAATAATTCACAATCTCTCAAAAAGTGCTCTAACGAATCACACCAAGGACACCTACGAGGGCCACGCACAAAACCATTTTGATTTTGAGGATTTTGATTAACTTGTGGTGGGAAATTTTGAAATTGAGGATTTTGTTTATAAGGTATTTCTTGAAAAGGATAATTAGGATTTTGAAAATGCAATTGATGTATTTGAGGAGCTTGGGGAGCAACATGTGGTACTTGAGGTGCAAGAGGAGCTTCCATATTATACGGTTGATGATTTTGAAAATTTTGATTTTGAGGATTTTGAAAAGCTATTTGAGAAGCTTGAGGATACAGGTTTTGATACATTTGAGGATTTTGCACATGAGGATGAGGATTTTTCATTGAAGGATTATGCATTGGAGGATTATGCATTGGAGGATTATGCATTGGAGGAACTTGATATGCTTGAGTAGGAGCTACTTGTGGATTTTGATTGGTAGCTATAACATGTTGATTAGGCTCTTGAAAAGTTATTGGGTTCATTTGATTTTGGAAAGTTTTGGTGTAATTAGATTGTAAAGCATCTATAGTCTTGGCCAAATTGGATTGTGTAGCAATAAGACTTTCCATTTGCTTAGTGAGAATATCCACTTGAGATTGTTCAACTACACTTTTATTTGGCTCTACTTTAAAACCTTGATTAGGCTCCATCATTTGAGGAATAGGAGTAGAGTCAAAAAGCATAGCATGGGATTGTTCTCTAACTTGCTCCTTAGTTTGTGGAAGGCTAGCTTGAGGAAGACTAGTTTGCTCATAAAGCATGGATTGTCTTTGATGTCTATGGGCTACAGCCTCTACTACTTTACGCACTTTTTGCCAATTGTCAGTAAGACCATAGCGCTTATCTGGTTCTTCTAATCGTCGTTCAACTTCCCTACGAGTTTCAGGATGAAGAAGCTTAAGAAAATTGATCACAAGATCAGGTTCCAAAGTTATCTTATCCTCATCAGGAAGTTGTTCATAGCGTCTAATATACTCATTTTGTAAGTGAGTAATAGAGCTACTAGGCTTTGGAGAATTGACCCATCGTAAGAATCCATCTCGATTATGTTGGCTATAATCTTCAAGATAGAATTCTTTGAGCATCTCCTTTCTAAAATCACTCCAAGGAAGACTATCATATTGAGTGACACGGTTTATGATAGAGCTATCAACAATTCGTTCAAAGAATGATATCAAAAGATCTTCGGGAAGACCAAAAATCATAGTTTGCTCTTCAAACAAATCTAAGTAGCTTGTGATGTTGATGCCATTGAATTTTCCCTTCTCTCTCAACATAGAAGAGACTATTCTTTGGCCTTGTTTCTCAACAATAAGGGATTTGAATCCTTCCTCCATCTTATGTGAATAAGCAAGTGATGCACGATGCTCTAGATCTCTCACAAATGCGTTTACTTCACGACGAAGATGTGCACGATACTGTGAGAAATCCAGTGCAACACACAAGACTGATGATGATGATATGATGAGGATGAAAAATATGAAACAAAGGATATGGATCACAACCTCCCAACAAGATCAGAAGCAAATGCCACGAAGCGTTTCACGTCGGGTTCAAATGTGGAGGTGATCGCAATCCGGGTGGATCGGGTCCGGTCGTGGCACACACAGGGTGTATGAAGCTAATGAATGTTGGAAGGTTTAAGTACATGAAAGTGAAATTAATGTTGAGTATGGAGAAGAGAGAGATGTTGAAATGATTATGGGAATAGGAATGTAGGAGTGCAAGTTAGATTTATGAACATGAATGATAAGAATGAAAGAGAACCATACATACGAATGAAATTTGGAAGGAAGAATGGTCCATTGAAGGAGCTTCTTAAACACTTCCTAATTCCAATCCATATGCATAGTCTTCTTTGCATGATATGTATGCATGACGAGAATAGATGGAACCCTTACACATAAACCAGTTTCGAAAGGAAGAATGGTCCAATATTGGAGCTTCTTATACACTTTCAGAAACTAATCAATATGTATGGGTATGTATGGATTATATGCATGCAAGTGAATTATGATGATGGATTTTACTCACAAGCTCAAAGAAACATCCTCACTGGTTCAACGCAATACTGCGGAGCCTTCTCACACATAGAAGAAATAGAAGACATGTAAAAATACTTAAGAGACTGAGAGAGGTGACAAGAGACAAGTGACAAGTGACATGAATTAAAAGAATTTGAATTAAGTTACATGTAAAAGATCGTCGTGGTACGTCATGCTAAGCAGTCTACTGATCAAAGGTGGTTCCGACCCTCAAACCATGACAGTTCAACCGAATGTCACACGTAAGAAGGTGAGTTCCACTCCAGTGACCCTATGTCTGTCTAGGCTCGTAACGTCTAACTAAAGAAGTCTAAGACTCATTAAAATCAGTTCTAACTCACTCACACGCTCCACCGAGGGTGAGTCAAGATAGAGATGCTGGTTTCAAGAGCCTATCCTAGATAGGAGTTCTAACTTAAATTTGAAACTAGGTTCTATACTCATACTAGCTCACCTTGGATCCTCACTCGCTCAACCGAGGGTGATCGTCTCAAGGAAACCGTAAGCTAGCATGAGCCCTATGGATGCCTAACAATGATGCTCTAGGAGTTTGGAGGGGGGTTTATATAGTTTTTTGAATGAATTTGGGCCCTTGGATCTAGAGAAATCAACTCTCAACTCTAGGATCACTACTTTTGATTACAACCATTTGATTAATCAAATCAATGGCTTGGAATTGTTCTTTCTATCAAATCTAGTGTAAAGGAGTGAAATTTAGGTGCCCTCATTCTCCACCATTGGATCTGGGGATGATCTGGACCGTCGGATCAGTGCTGACAT
The DNA here is from genome assembly GCA_020310875.1 of Ceratopteris richardii. Lineage (NCBI taxonomy): Eukaryota > Viridiplantae > Streptophyta > Polypodiopsida > Polypodiales > Pteridaceae > Ceratopteris > Ceratopteris richardii. Next base: position 144,390,513 of record CM035429.1, read on the forward strand.
CAATTCGGATAAGATAAGCCACTATTTTTGGAGAAATGCTGCATTATTGATCTTTGATTGTAAAAAAGGTCTTCTTTTATGGAAAAAATTCGTGGATCCTCCTTCCTTTATGCTTTAGTGCATCTCCACCCTTGAATATGAGCTCATCTTGACTGTACAACATGGTATCATATTTTGACATGTGGCAGACATTCAAGCCTTCAATTTTCTTATTCTAGAAAACTACGGTGACCTTGAAAACTGGACTTTGTGCTCTTTGACCCTCCAAAATGTCTTTGATGAAGATGAAACATTGTAGGACTATGTTTCCAAAGATCTCCTTCACGAATATGCAGAAAAAACTCCCATCTGAATCTAACTTGTACAAGTTTGACTACATTTGGAAGCTTGCAAGGTGGCATTAAGGTGTCTAGGAAGCTCGGATAGCCTTGAAACTTTATACAAATATGTAGCCACATATGGTCTTTATACATGCCAAACCATATGGCTAACATAAATTTCTATACAAGAATTTGTAGGGTCAAACTAGAAAAAATACATTTTTACAAAATGAACATAGCATATCAATGTGCTACCAAATCCATTTTCTGCTGAAATTTGGGCTATAGACTGCCTTTGACAATCTTTACAAGTATATGGATTTTCATCTAATTTGGTGACAATGAAATTTTTGCCCTAATTTCCCAACTTTGACCAGCTTTGACCAACTTTGATCGCTACCATGGACTTTCTTGATTTCTTTGAAACTTTGTATGTGACCTTCCTTTGACATCCTTGATGCATCCTGGACTTCTCGGGGAATTCTGGCTACCTTCACCAAATATGTTTTTTTTGTAGGCCTTCACAAGTGAGAGAGGAGAGAAAATCTCGACGACATTTGCCCCCACTAAACCTGCGATTCCTCCGGAAGCGCCACTCTAGCACCTGTGAAAAACAAAATGTTCCAGGCATTAAATTCTTTTATAGGCAACATAAGAAACATGGAAGGAAAATTGATTATATGCATGAATAAGTAGGTAACGTGACATGAAGCAAAATTTGCATGAAAGAAAAAATTGAAACAGGAAACATGAATATGCATGAACAAATAGGCAATATATATGCAAATGAACAAGCAACATTGGCAACAAGAAAGAAAAAAAACAAGCATCAATATGAAGTGGAAGTGGTTGTATTGAGTCGTTTTAAGCATCAGTTCCTCTCATCTTGAAGAAAATTTTGTACCTTTTTCATAAAGCAATCTACCTTAAATATGATTATAAACAAAGATTTAGGATTTTCAAGAGACATCTTTCATCTTTAGCTTATTTTAGATCAACTCCTTTCCTACATAAATATGAATATGCTCTTTCTCTAATAACATGCAAGGAAATCTAACTAAACTCCACTAATGCATAAATCTGCTTATATAGCCCGTGATTTATTCTACTATGCCTCTTTATCCTCCTTTGGCTTGCTCTTTTTTTTTTTTTTTCGATGATGATGATGATTTGGCAACTTTATGGTTACGATCACTTTTTTGGGGTGGAAGAAAGTGTAAACTTCTTGGTAACATGTAGCTTTTCTTTTTTCTTTTTTTTTTGACGAGGAAAAGTTAAACCCCGATACAAGGTACAACCATTTTTGATGACGGAGAACAGTCGTTTAAACTCCGATACAAGTGCTGTGAGATGGACTAAGGATGTAGAAACATGCAATAGCAGGAGCTAGGATTTCAACAATTATGCTTTCGATATAGGATACATATGCATGTTTATATATGAAAGTCATGTCACCAAAATAAACCTCCAAATCTACATGCCCTATCTTTCCACAATCCTAGATTATAATCAATTCCTTAGTAGATAAGTTACTACTTAAGATACAATTTTACACAAGTAGAGAAATCATCATTTGCCTTTTTTTTGACTCAAGTGATGTGGATATGCAATGCAATGCAATGCAAAGACTGAAAAAAAACATGCATGAAACAAGCATGGAAAAAAGAAAAAAAAAATAGAATAAACTTGAAAAAAAACGAAGCAACATGAACTTGAAAAATTAATGATATTTTTATATGTTTTTTTTTTCCTTTTTTTTATTTATATTTTTATTTTTTATAACATGGATACTCCTGTTTATGAATCGGCCTCATTGTTGTCATCTTCTTCAATGTCCTCATCCAAAATGTTCTCGTCATTATCACGTTTCTTGAATAGCTTTATCCTTTTACCTGCAATCAAAGTTTTTAGTGCAACACCATTTAATTCACAAAGAGCATACGTACCATTGTTGTTGACTTTTGATACAATGTATGGCCCAAACCACCGTTGAGTGAGCTTTTTGCGTGCATCATATTGAGAGTCAAATGTACTATCATAAATGAGCACCCAATCTCCTACTTCAATTGGCTTAGGATGCAATCGATGAGTTTTATCAAAATAATGCTTGTTCTTCATTCTAGATTCTCTTAATTTTTCAACAGCATCATCAAGTCTTAATTTACCTTGTTCTAACTGTTTAATACGCAAACTCAAAAAATCATCAGTAGACATGTTTTCAGACCAAGGCAAATTTGACCATGCAGAAATATGAGACTGAATTGGAAACAATGGTTTTTGACAGTACATGAGTTCAGTAGGCATATATCCAGTAGTACGTGTGCATGTCATTCTATCTGCCCAAAGTGCAAAAGGTAAGAATCTAGGCCATTGTTTGATGTCACCGTTACATGCTTTAGATATGGCTTTCACAATAGGTGGATGCCCTCTCTCTATTTTACCATTGGCCTCTGGATTATATGCAGTAGTGAGAGACAAACGAATACCGTGACGCTCAAAGAACTCTTTAGCTTCTCTCGCATTTAACTCTCCACGATCGGCAACTACTTTCTCTATGTACCCAAAGCGTCTTATGACATCTTCAAGCAAGAATTTGCAAACATTGTAAGTGGTCTTAGATCGTAGTGCACGTCCCTCTACATGATTAGTTAAGTCTTCTCTTGCAAGTACAATGTAACGCATTTTGTCAATACCTTTAGGCATACTTACAAGATCTACTACCCACTTGTAGTGAATACAAGGTGGATAAGTAGGATGCAACGGATCTCTATGTTTGACTGATGAATGAAGTTGACAAGTAGAACATGTAGAAACATAGCTACTAATGTCAACATACATCCTAGGCCAATAATAGGTACTTCTAATTTTTTCATATGTTCCAAAAAATCCTTTATGACCGGCCCATAATGTCTCATGCATTTCCTTCATTACTTGCAATTGAAGACCTCGTTTTCCCAAGACTCGTTGTGGATTCTTAACCTTAGCCTTAGCATGTCTCCATAGATAACCATTACATAGGAAAAAGTTATAAGCTCGTTTCCTAATGTTACGGAATCTATTCCTAGTCCAGCTAGGTAATGGTTGTAGTGTACAGAGATACTTTCCTATGTCTCTCCATTCATCTTCGTACTCAGACTCATGAAATTTCTCATACTCATATATATGTGGAACATAGTCAACTAAATTCACATTCTTTATTAGATCACTTTCAAGATCATCATCAAATCTAGCTCTCGATAACATATCAGCAACTGAGTTTGACTTACCTGAAATATGAACTAACTCAGGATTTATGAACTTAATATATGAGATCCATCTAAGCATGGCTATATCAGGAGATGAACAATTGGCTATCATTCCAATGAGAGGCAAACAATCAGTCTCAACTTTGACATTTGCACCAATGAAATATTCTTTGTCTGTTTTCAAAGCTGTTACCATACCCCATAGTTCTCGTTTGATTTGTGGATATTTTCGTTGTGTTTCATGTAGAATTTTGGCACCAAACCTGATTGCATATCTATTCCCTTCACTATCATCTTGACTTATGACCCAACCTATACCAATAGGACTAGTATCAACAGTCAATATAATAGGTTTGTTAGCAGAATAGTCTACACGCTTAAGGATGGGAGCTTTAAGCAATAATTTCTTCAATTTACGCATAGCTTGAGTGTGTTTGTCAGTCCAAATAAATTTTCGTTTCTTCCTCAACAAGTCATAAAGACAATTAGCAACATGAGCAAAGTGAGGGATCCAAATAACATAAAAGATGCAAGCACCAAGAAATCTACGTACCTCACTCACGTTGTTACATGTTTCAGAAATCTTGCTAATGGTATCAACTTTTTGTGGGTATGGCTTTTGACCATAATGGCCACATAAATGTCCAACAATAAGTACCTTGTTGACACCAAAAACAGATTTCTCTATGGAAAATGTGAGACCTACCTATTCAAATCGTTGAAATATTCTTTCACAATCAGAGATATGGTCAAGAACAAATTTACGACATCCCGATGAATCTAAAGTAATGTCCTTTACACGTTCCTCACTCCCTTTAATTGGAATATCATCAATGAATGGCATAGTTATATGAGGGATAAAGTCATGTAAGACCATATTCATAGCACTCATCATATGAGCCATAGAATTAGTCGCTCCTTGAGGTAAAGTACACATTCGCACTAAGCCTAAAGGAGTTTTCATTGTGGTTATGTCACGACTATCAATGGCTAATTGGAATTGGTCATATCCAGAATATAAATCACCCATTGAATAGATAGAATGTCCTGAAAATGATTCAGCAAACTCATCTACAATGGGTCCTGTTCCTACATTCCTTATGGTGACTTTATTGACGGGTTGGAGATCTTGAATAAAACGTAGTTTCCCATTCTTTTTAGGCACAGTGAACCATCTGTTTGAGTAAGGTGCAAAAGATGGCTCTAAAATTCTCATGTTTATCTTCTCCTTAAGTAGTTTCATTAGCTCAGGTAAGTGAGCCTTTGGAACAGGTATAGGACGAAGATTCCATGGAATATGTGGAATAGTAAAGATTATCATGGGTGCAACTAGCTTAGGATCTACACAACCAATCTCATGAGGATACATAGTAAAGGCTTTTCCATGGCTACGTATGACTCTCTCAAATTTATCTCTCTCTGCTGGCAAAAGAAAGTCATCATCTCTACCAATTTTCACTTGTTTGATTGTCTCATCCGTGAATGTATGTCCTATGTTTTTCTTATCCCGAAGAATTGGATCATTTTTCACATCAATAATTTTTTCATTACTTCCTTGAGGTAACGGTTGAGCTATGGGTTTGATTTTTTTGTCTACAGTTTTGTACTTTGTTTCAACTAAGGCATCATGTGTTTGGTTAAATTTTGAGCACTTGTCAACATTGAGAGCATACTCTTGGATTAGAGCATACTCATCAAGGGAAGAAAGAAGAATAATATGGGAATTAGAATTTTGTTGAAGACATAACTCTAACTCCTCAAGAGTAGAGAAACAATGAGATGTTTCAATCACATGCTCAATGTTCTCATCATGTTCCATGATTTTGTTGTTTTTATAATTTTTTTGGGTTTTTTGGATAAAAGACTTGGACAATTGACTCTTATGAAGAAAATCTAATCTAGAATGTGGAAAACAAAGTGACAAACTATTGTACATGTTGGTTGGATGCGAGATATCAAACCAATATCCACTGTTGTCCTGCTCAACAATGGATTCTATCCAAAATTTTGATCATATGTAGCTCCAAACATGAATCGAGGTGCGCAATCACTACAAGCATACTCATGACCCTGAGTAACAATAGGTTTCTTTCTAATTGACAATCGATTCCTAGGATGATTCACTCCTACTGTCATGACTTGAAGTGATTGCATTCCATCCTTAGACTTAAATCTAGCATAGGTAGACCCATCATCCATGGCTTTAGTTTCCATACGACTCTCACAAATAAAGGGTTGACCTAAGAGAACTTCATAGGAGCAATTATCTTGAATAAAAAAGTGAAACTCTTCTGTGATTCCTCCTATGGATATGGGCACACTAGCACAAGCTCCATACAGGGTACCTACACCATTATCTGCAGTTCTCATACGCCATCCACAATCTTTATCTATGGGCCATCGAAACTTATCATAGACTTCTCTTGAAATCACATTGATTTCAGAGCCGGAATCTACTAATGCATTTACAATGATAGTGTTCTTATCATTTCATATTTTAACATGCATCTCTGATGTACCTCTAGACCAAAATGTTCTTTTAAAGTGACTTTCAAGATTGTTTTCATGATTTTCATGGTCAGGTTGAATAGGTCCTAAGAAATTTTTATTAACATTTACTTCATCATCATCAAAGTCCTCTTCATCAGATTCATCAAAGTTTAAGGCTTCATTCATAGCTTGATCTTGATCTAGAGAATCTTGCATCTCAGTATCTAGATTAAGTGGAAACCTCTTCCTTTTAATTAGGCCGATAAAGTTATCTTTAAAAACAGGCTTTGCAATAGAGAAAACTTGTTCTAAAGACATAGTCACTTGACTCTTAAGCAAAATGTCATCTAAAATCTCCATAGGATCTATTTTTCTCTCAATTTCTGAAATCAAGATGGCTTTAGGTTTTCTCTTTGGTTTCTTTTGTTTTTGCTCAGGGTCTTGTTTTTTTTCATGTTCTCGTGTTTGGTCTTCAGTTTGTTTTGATTGTTCTTGTTTATCTAAAGGCTTTGGTTCTATTTTTCTTTGCTTTGTCTTCTTCCCTTTTTGTTTCTCCTCTTGTTTTTGTTCATTGGATTCTGATTCTTGTTTTTTATCTTTAGATTGTGATGTTTCTCCTTGCTCTATGATTGTTTCTATTCCCTCTGAGGTTTGTTTTCGAGTCACTCTTCTTTCACTAGGCTCAGCTTCATCTCTTTTTCGTTTTTCTTCTACATTGGATATGTGAGAAATAAGAGATTGATCTTCTATCGGTGACTCCCAAGCCGTTATTCTCCTAATCTCATCCCGTGCTCTTACTAAAGCCTCTATGGAAAAATCACCTTCCTTTGTGGGTTTACTTGATTCTACTTGTTGTTCATCAAGAGCTTCTAGTTTCACTCCTCTAGTTCCTACGTCCATTACAGTTATATTTTCATAATGTTTTTTCATTCCTCCCTTACCATAATTTCCTTGCAAAGGTAGCCTAGATCGATAGTCACAGATTTTCTTGTCTATGTCTATTACTAGTCGTTGCTCCTTAGCAGCCTTCAATAATTCACAATCTCTCAAAAAGTGCTCTAACGAATCACACCAAGGACACCTACGAGGGCCACGCACAAAACCATTTTGATTTTGAGGATTTTGATTAACTTGTGGTGGGAAATTTTGAAATTGAGGATTTTGTTTATAAGGTATTTCTTGAAAAGGATAATTAGGATTTTGAAAATGCAATTGATGTATTTGAGGAGCTTGGGGAGCAACATGTGGTACTTGAGGTGCAAGAGGAGCTTCCATATTATACGGTTGATGATTTTGAAAATTTTGATTTTGAGGATTTTGAAAAGCTATTTGAGAAGCTTGAGGATACAGGTTTTGATACATTTGAGGATTTTGCACATGAGGATGAGGATTTTTCATTGAAGGATTATGCATTGGAGGATTATGCATTGGAGGATTATGCATTGGAGGAACTTGATATGCTTGAGTAGGAGCTACTTGTGGATTTTGATTGGTAGCTATAACATGTTGATTAGGCTCTTGAAAAGTTATTGGGTTCATTTGATTTTGGAAAGTTTTGGTGTAATTAGATTGTAAAGCATCTATAGTCTTGGCCAAATTGGATTGTGTAGCAATAAGACTTTCCATTTGCTTAGTGAGAATATCCACTTGAGATTGTTCAACTACACTTTTATTTGGCTCTACTTTAAAACCTTGATTAGGCTCCATCATTTGAGGAATAGGAGTAGAGTCAAAAAGCATAGCATGGGATTGTTCTCTAACTTGCTCCTTAGTTTGTGGAAGGCTAGCTTGAGGAAGACTAGTTTGCTCATAAAGCATGGATTGTCTTTGATGTCTAGGGGCTACAGCCTCTACTACTTTACGCACTTTTTGCCAATTGTCAGTAAGACCATAGCGCTTATCTGGTTCTTCTAATCGTCGTTCAACTTCCCTACGAGTTTCAGGATGAAGAAGCTTAAGAAAATTGATCACAAGATCAGGTTCCAAAGTTATCTTATCCTCATCAGGAAGTTGTTCATAGCGTCTAATATACTCATTTTGTAAGTGAGTAATAGAGCTACTAGGCTTTGGAGAATTGACCCATCGTAAGAATCCATCTCGATTATGTTGGCTATAATCTTCAAGATAGAATTCTTTGAGCATCTCCTTTCTAAAATCACTCCAAGGAAGACTATCATATTGAGTGACACGGTTTATGATAGAGCTATCAACAATTCGTTCAAAGAATGATATCAAAAGATCTTCGGGAAGACCAAAAATCATAGTTTGCTCTTCAAACAAATCTAAGTAGCTTGTGATGTTGATGCCATTGAATTTTCCCTTCTCTCTCAACATAGAAGAGACTATTCTTTGGCCTTGTTTCTCAACAATAAGGGATTTGAATCCTTCCTCCATCTTATGTGAATAAGCAAGTGATGCACGATGCTCTAGATCTCTCACAAATGCGTTTACTTCACGACGAAGATGTGCACGATACTGTGAGAAATCCAGTGCAACACACAAGACTGATGATGATGATATGATGAGGATGAAAAATATGAAACAAAGGATATGGATCACAACCTCCCAACAAGATCAGAAGCAAATGCCACGAAGCATTTCACGTCGGGTTCAAATGTGGAGGTGATCGCAATCCGGGTGGATCGGGTCCGGTCGTGGCACACACAGGGTGTATGAAGCTAATGAATGTTGGAAGGTTTAAGTACATGAAAGTGAAATTAATGTTGAGTATGGAGAAGAGAGAGATGTTGAAATGATTATGGGAATAGGAATGTAGGAGTGCAAGTTAGATTTATGAACATGAATGATAAGAATGAAAGAGAACCATACATACGAATGAAATTTGGAAGGAAGAATGGTCCATTGAAGGAGCTTCTTAAACACTTCCTAATTCCAATCCATATGCATAGTCTTCTTTGCATGATATGTATGCATGACGAGAATAGATGGAACCCTTACACATAAACCAGTTTCGAAAGGAAGAATGGTCCAATATTGGAGCTTCTTATACACTTTCAGAAACTAATCAATATGTATGGGTATGTATGGATTATATGCATGCAAGTGAATTATGATGATGGATTTTACTCACAAGCTCAAAGAAACATCCTCACTGGTTCAACGCAATACTGCGGAGCCTTCTCACACATAGAAGAAATAGAAGACATGTAAAAATACTTAAGAGACTGAGAGAGGTGACAAGAGACAAGTGACAAGTGACATGAATTAAAAGAATTTGAATTAAGTTACATGTAAAAGATCGTCGTGGTACTTCATGCTAAGCAGTCTACTGATCAAAGGTGGTTCCGACCCTCAAACCATGACAGTTCAACCGAATGTCACATGTAAGAAGGTGAGCCTATGTCTGTCTAGGCTCGTAACGTCTAACTAAAGAAGTCTAAGACTCATTAAAATCAGCTCTAACTCACTCACACGCTCCACTGAGGGTGAGTCAAGATAGAGATGCTGGTTTCAAGAGCCTATCCTAGATAGGAGTTCTAACTTAAATTTGAAACTAGGTTCTATACTCATACTAGCTCACCTTGGATCCTCACTCGCTCAACCGAGGGTGATCGTCTCAAGGAAACCGTAAGCTAGCATGAGCCCTATGGATGCCTAACAATGATGCTCTAGGAGTTTGGAGGGGGGTTTATATAGTTTTTTGAATGAATTTGGGCCCTTGGATCTAGAGAAATCAACTCTCAACTCTAGGATCACTACTTTTGATTACAACCATTTGATTAATCAAATCAATGGCTTGGAATTGTTCTTTCTATCAAATCTAGTGTAAAGGAGTGAAATTTAGGTGCCCTCATTCTCCACCATTGGATCTGGGGATGATCTGGACCGTCGGATCAGTGCTGACATCAATTCGGATAAGATAAGCCACTATTTTTGGAGAAATGCTGCATTATTGATCTTTGATTGTAAAAAAGGTCTTCTTTTATGGAAAAAATTCGTGGATCCTCCTTCCTTTATGCTTTAGTGCATCTCCACCCTTGAATATGAGCTCATCTTGACCGTACAACATGGTATCATATTTTGACATGTGGCAGACATTCAAGCCTTCAATTTTCTTATTCTAGAAAACTACGGTGACCTTGAAAACTGGACTTTGTGCTCTTTGACCCTCCAAAATGTCTTTGATGAAGATGAAACATTGTAGGACTATGTTTCCAAAGATCTCCTTCACGAATATGCAGAAAAAACTCCCATCTGAATCTAACTTGTACAAGTTTGACTACATTTGGAAGCTTGCAAGGTGGCATTAAGGTGTCTAGGAAGCTCGGATAGCCTTGAAACTTTATACAAATATGTAGCCACATATGGTCTTTATACATGCCAAACCATATGGCTAACATAAATTTCTATACAAGAATTTGTAGGGTCAAACTAGAAAAAATACATTTTTACAAAATGAACATAGCATATCAATGTGCTACCAAATCCATTTTCTGCTGAAATTTGGGCTATAGACTGCCTTTGACAATCTTTACAAGTATATGGATTTTCATCTAATTTGGTGACAATGAAATTTTTGCCCTAATTTCCCAACTTTGACCAGCTTTGACCAACTTTGACCGCTACCATGGACTTTCTTGATTTCTTTGAAACTTTGTATGTGACCTTCCTTTGACATCCTTGATGCATCCTGGACTTCTCGGGGAATTCTGGCTACCTTCACCAAATATGTTTTTTTTGTAGGCCTTCACAAGTGAGAGAGGAGAGAAAATCTCGACGACAACGCAAGAGAACATTGCAGACCTTTTCACAAAGGCTCTATCTCGGGAGAAGTTTGAAGCTTTTGGCAAAGCTTTGGGCTTGCTTCCTTTTGTGGATTGATTCCACATAGCTGGGCACTTCCTTATACATGAGTGCCAACTCCTTGTTCACTGCATCACTCCCAGGGGGGATTTGTTGATATATTTAGGTAGTGATGTGTGTGAACACACTAGGACTGTTGAGACATTTTTTCCCTCTTTAGGAGTTTTTTTTTCTCATGACTTGTATTTTTCTTCCTTGTGTTTTTTGCGTGCTTCCACACATGTCTAACTCCAACAGTTGTAGTGTGTGTGTGCCTCAAAAGTAGAGGTGCTAGTCTTGGAATGGAGGGCGATAGTGAAAGGTGAGGTGCAACTGCTTGGAGAGAGAGGAGATAGATGGTCGACAAATTTTGGAGGGGGTCACAATGAATGACTTACCCCAAAGTCTTATTGAGTTATGTTATATAGGACCCTTTTAGGGTTGGCCAAGTTCACATTGAACTTGGCCCACAAATAAAGAATAAGTGACATAGCCTTTATAAATAGGCATATGCACATGCATACACTATACAAGGGCTATTTAGGAATTTATCCCAACAACCAAGCATAAATGGAACATTTAAGCTACGTGACTCCCACCTTCTGTATACATAACTGATGTTGTGCTTTGGGTAAGCACTTGGTGAGAACATTGCAGGGTTCTATGATGTATAGACCTTAAGCAATGTGATAAGGCCATCCTCAAGCACTTCTCGAATGAAGTGATATCGTACATCAATATGTTTTATGCATGCATGGAACATGGCATTCTTTGCCAAACATATGGCACTCTGGATATCACAGACAAGCATAGGTGCTCTGTCACGCAAACCAAACCCACTACAAAGATGTGCTAACCATATTACTTCCTTGCAAGCCTCAGTGGCTGAAATATATTCAGCCTCAGTAATAGATAAAACAAAAATCTTTTGCAGTCTATTGCACTATGATATAGCACCACCTCCAAGAGTGAAGACATAGCCACTTGTGGATTTTTGTATATCCACATCACCTGCCACGTCAGAATCACAAAATCCCTTCAGCTCTTATGGGTCCTTTCCATAATAGAGGCCTGCATGGGCGTGAGGCCTAGTAGCAACCATAGCATGCATAAGTGAACCATAAGCTAAAGCATAAGGTACACCTTGCATATCAGTGATTGCTTCTTGTGTCTTGGAACAATCTTCCTTGGAGATTTTATCATATGGTTGTAATGGCACTCCAAGAGGCTTTGCATCAGCCATGTTAAAATCTATCCAACACCTTTTCAATGTATTTTTCTTGAGATAAATACATATGTGTTGTTCCCTTTGCCTCCTAATCCTTATTCCAAGTATATGTTTAGCTGCCCCAAGGTCTTTAATTGAAAATGCACATTTCCACTAACCTTTAAGTGTTTGTATATAAACAATGATCTACATGGCTTCTTCTATACTCATGTTTGAGCATAAAAGCATCAAACTTTTTGTACCATTGCCTAGAAGCTTGCTTCAACCCATACAAGTGTCTATTGAGCTTACATACAAGATGTTCCTTTCCAGGAATAACAAAACCTTCCGTTTGTTTCATGTATATCTCTTCCTCAACATCACCATGAATGAAATTTGTATGTATATCCATTTGGTCTAGCTCTAAGTCAAAAGCAACCACTATGGCAGAAAGTAGCTACAAAGTGGTCATCTTCACTACAGGAGAAAACACTTCTTGGAAATCTATGCCCTTAGTTTGAGCATATCCTTTTGCAACCAGCCTTGCTTTATACTTGGGTTTCTCATCAATAGTCTTGATTTTATATACCCATTTGTTAGGAATAGTTTTCCTTCCTTTGGAAAATTCAACCAAGTCCCAAGTATTATTGGAATGCAATGCTTTAATTTCTTCATACATAGCAAGCTCTCAATTATTGTTGTGCTCACATGCTTTTGCCTCTCTATATGTAAGAGGTTCTCCCTCATCAGTGAACATAATATAATGCAACGAGGGATCATATCTAATCTCATTATGCCTAGTACGAGTAGATAATCTCACCCAAAGATCCTCATTCTCTCGTAATGGTTCTACATCAGGTGGTAAATAAAATCATTACTTACATGCTGTTGTACATCATTTCTAGCATTTTTTGAGCATTATTTTGTGCATGCATACACCCTTGAGGAGAACCTTCTTATTGTCCAACCTCATCTCGCTCAAAAACCACTGGATTATCTACATTTTTAGCAATATTTGGTGCATCTTAAGGGTCTGAAATAGGCCTGACATGTGGTTGATCTTGCTAACATGTGACCTTTTTATGGTCATGTTTCAAGGCAATGTTATTTTGTAGCAGTCTTGCCTCATTAAAAACAACATCCTAGCTGTGTATGACCTTTTTCAGCTAAGGTAACCATATTCTATAACACGTTTTCCTCAACTCTGGCCTTATGTGTACAGAAGCTTCAGAGCCAAAGATGCATAAGTGATCATATGATGTAGGTCTGCCAGAACAAACCTCTTCAGGGATGTCACCTTTCAAGGACATGTAAGGGGATTGATTGCATATATGTACTACAGTTTTAAGAGCATCTCCCAAAAACCATGAGGGAGATTAGTTATGGACAACATGCATCTCACCCTCTCACAAAGAGTCTGACTATATCTTTCAACCACACCATTAGAAGAGGGGTTGTATGAAACAATAAGCTCTCTCTTTATGCCCAGATTTTCACAAAAATGTTTGAATAGCACTAGTGAACTCACCCCCATTATCCATATGCAAGAAATTCATCTTTCTACATGTTTGGGTAGTCACAAATGCATGAAATCTCTTAAACGTAGCAATGATTCGTCTTTTGATTTGAGTAATTGCATGCAAATACTCTTAGAAAAATCATCAACAAAAGAAATAAATACAAAGTACCCCCCATAGATTTGGTGGGCATGCAACATACATCAAAATAGACAAGGTGTAATATACATGACTTATGAGACACACCAAACTAATAGGAATTTTTCACTTGCTTTCCATATTGACAATCATTACAAAAATCTAGCTTAGTGGCTTTAACATCAAGATTCTTCAAGTTACAAAGTTTGGATAGACCCTTTTGGCTCATATGGCCAAGTCTTTGATTCCATAGGGAAGTTAATCTCAGCCAATGCAATGAATTTGCCAGACAAGGTCTTTCTATGTAGGCAATACAAAGTTCCCCTTTTCATGCCTTTAACAATCAGCCGTAACCCTTTGGTCATCTTCCATAAGCCTCTTTCAAATAAAACATTGTAACCATGCATATGCATTTGCCCAATAGAGAGGAAACCCTTCTTGATTCCTGGGACATATCTTACATTATGCAATATGAGCTCATTTGTACCATCTGTCGAAAGACGCACAATGCCAATACCTTCAATGGAACATGCATGATCATTCCCTAGGTATACATGGCCATGGATACTCACATGAAAAGTAACAAATCACTCCTTGACAGAAGTTACATGAAATGAACCACCAAACTCAACAATCCGTGTCTAGGTTAATGCATCATTTACAGTCAATAAAGCAACAATCAGATCACTTTTGATGATCGACAAGTCCTAATATACATGAACATTGTAAGAGGCATCATGTGCATGAGCATCATTGGCTGATATAGTAGCACATATGATATCTTCCATATCTCAAAGCTCCTCAATAACGGCACTAGAGGCCACATTGGCCTTCTCTTTTTCTTTCTAGCTATCTTGTCCATCCGTCTTGTCTTTTTTCTTGTCCTTTCTTTTATCTCCAACATTCTTCTTCCTCTCAAGATCTACCTTATAGTATTGATAGTCAGTCATACTGGTCACATGTCACATCACTACCTTGCTTTTTGCTAGAGGTTCCCCTTTCTGTACTTTTGCTCTTACTTCTTTATGAATAAGAGCCCTTCTTCTCTGATCTGCCTATGACCATGTTTGCAGAAGTTGCTCCTTCACCACTAGCTCTTCTTCTGATCTTTTCATTCAATATAGATCCCCTCACACCATCAAAAGTAAGATTTCGGTTATTTGATAATGAGACCACCAAGATCTCCCAAGAGTCAATAAGTGTCATAAATAGAAAAATAGCTTTTAACTTATCACCAAAGGGAGGCATCCCTGAGTCTTGCAACTATGATAGAGTACCTATAAACTGAGATAAGTGTTGTGCAGCACTCTTGGACTTGTCCAGTTGCATGCTAACTAATTTCCTCATTAGGTGTACCTGATTAATAGGTGTGGTGTTCTCATAAGTGGCCTTAAGCTTGGCCCAAAACTATGAAGCCGTACTGATGCCTTTGAGTTCTACAAGAATATCATCTGACATGGCCATTTTTATGTAAGTGATGGCCCTTCTATTCAGATTATGACACGCATCATCTGACATGCCTTCGAGCTTTGCTTCTTCCCATGCCTTGTCACAATCTTTGAGGAGGAGAATTCTCTGAATTTGCTCCTTCCAAAGATCAAAACATGTGCCCTTGAAGCGGCGAATCTCAAAAAGATTCTTCATATCTAAGGACGATGATGCCATTATTGCACAAATAAGAGGTTAATGTGCTAAAAATTTGGGCAAAATGCACCAAAAATAGAGTACCACCTCTAAAAAGTAGTGCACAATGGCTTCAAACAGCTATAGGAGCAAAATCGAACCGATTTGAGCACAAAATTAAAATCTGATTTTTTTTGAAAAATTTTGCAAAAAATTCCAACAAGCAATTTTGTGCTAAAAATCAACAGTTTTGATTTCTTACGACCTGAAAATGCATACATAAGGCGAGAGAGAGAGAGAGGGAGAGAGAGAGAGCTCTCTCGTTCATACACTTTTGGATAAGGAAAGATACAAAGAGAGTTCTCTCACGTACGCATAGATAAAGACATGAGAAATATGTCTTGTATTTCATAACTTATATATATATATATATATATATATATATATATATATATATATATATATATATATGTGTGTGTGTGTGTGTGTGTGTGTGTGTGGCCAATAAATGGAAAGCTGAGGGAAATATAAGATTATTCTCTCTATAAAGAGGGTTCATAGCAAGCTGATAGCTAATAACTCTTACCTTTTTTCTTCGTATTTGGAATTGTATAATTCTATTTCTTACTTAAGATAGGTCACTAATCAATCTAATTGGCCTCTAACAAAGTGCATTAGTTCAATTCTGTCTAGGTTTTGACAAATGAGCATTGCAAGATAGATGAACATCCCAAAATCGAAAGTTCCTCTTCATATTTACTTTATTGCAATACGCATGTTCTGATGCAAACATTTGAATAACATACTACAAAGTAAGATACTTGTTTCTTTGCATCATTTGCAAGCTATGTAGGCCTACTACAACTTCCTAGAAGAAAAGTCCAAGACTTAGAAGAAAAGCTATGTGCTGAACTATTGTCATCATCACTTGCCATCACTAATAAATCTCTCTCAATCAAAGGTAGATTTTGGTTTGTGCCTCAATCAAATGTAGGTGTTGGTTTCCAAGAAATTCAAAATTTATTCTTAGGTGGTATGGTGTGCAACCCACTTTAGAAGTACTAGAGGGAACTTCATTCACTATGTGACGACTTGCATCTAAATGGTGGACAACCCATTAAGTTAAGTTGGGAGAATGTTGCATCTAAATGGTAGACAACCCATGAAATTATGCTTTTTTCAACCAGGGAACATGGAACTTTATGTTTCTATTCAAGTCTTTTATTTGTATTAAGTTTGGTGCTTCTAACTCTAATGCCCAAGACGCCAGGTCGTGTGGTTGAGTCCCTCGCCTCTTGAGGCGGGGGTGAAGGTTCGACCCCCCTGCGCTGCGGGATACCTGTAACTGCCTTCGGGCGCGAAATCCGGCCTTCGGGCGCGAAATCCGGCCTTCGGGCGTCGATGTATGGGCCTTCGGGCCGTCCACCCTGTCTGCCCCTGTTCTTGTGGGATAAGGGGGGTCCCATGGGTACTATGCCCTTCATTGTATAGTTGTTTCTCTTTCAAATTAAAGTCAGGGGGAGTAGGCCTCAGCCGAACCTCCATTAAAAAAAAAAAAAAACTCTAATGCCCAGATGTTTGTAACCTTGCCTAGAGACATACTTTTTTTTTCAAAAGAAGAAAAAGGGAAATCACACTTTTTTTGGAATCACATTTTGCCCTTTGTTCCGTCGCCCGTGTCAATCTACGGGCGGAAGACTGACTACACTCGCGAGCGCCTCCTGTTCCGGAGTCAGTCTATAGCCACCCTGATTACCCTCTAGGCCGTCGAGCTTCAGGTTAATCTTCTGCAAAATCGCGTCCATCTGCTCGCAAAAAGAAAGGCCCGGAAATCGCACCTTTGAGTCAGTAAACACTATCACTGTGAATCAGAGTCGACAGCCACAGGGCCCTGGGAGAAGTGACGCGATTGCAGATCTCTCTCTCTCTCTCTCTCTCTCTCTCTCTCTCTCTCGACACGCAGAGCGATGGACGAAAAATTGTTTACCTCTTCGAATATGCAGGGAAGATGTCTGAAAATTACAGGTAATATCAGTCCTGAGTCATCCTTTCGTTTAAGTATGAAACTTCTTTTCGAGTGATCTCAACGTTCATAATCATCCGTCGCATTTCCCTGTGACGTTAAGTTTTCACGTGTTTACGGCACTCAGATGTACATTCATGGAAACACGGAAATGTCTCCGTGACACAAACGTGCATATTTATGTATATGCCAGCATAGCAGTTTTGATGGATTCAAGGAAATCAATGACGACAAGACCTTTTGACAAAATTGTAATCATGCTCTCAACTCGGCAGTTGTGAACTGCAATGGCCTCAACCATGCACGCAGCATGCTGGACAAAGGGATCCTCGTGTGTTTGGACTACGGTGGATTTTCATTTAAAACTAAGACTGTGAAAGGTGATAAAATTCAGACATCTTCTTCGTATATAGCAGATGCTTGTAACACGAGGACAATTTAAAGCTTTACGGTCTTTTGATATGTGGTAGGGGATGGATATACCTCAGCTTTCAATGAAACGTTTTCGGTTCCGGTGAGAAATGGACTGAACGCTCTCGATTTCGAAGTGTGGAAAGAAAAACGATTTGCTGCAAGAAAATTGATCGGCTCTGGATGGTGAGTAACTGCAGCATAAGTGATTCGGTTACGATTCTTTTCAGACAAATGTTATCATAAGTGATTCGGTTACCTTTCTTTTCAATGAAACGTTTTCTGTTCCGGTGAGAAATGGACTGAACGCTCTCGATTTCGAAGTGTGGAAGGAACGACGATTGTTATAAGTAAATTGATCGGCTTTGGGCGGTGAGTAATTGTAGCATGAGTGATTCGGTTACAATATCTTTAGACAAATGTTATCAGAAGTATAATTAATTTCGTGATTGAATAGAATGGCACGATGCCTGTAGAAGCACTCCCGGTAGCGCTATGAGTTCTGCGGTATGCTTATGACTGATGCTTCTTGAAGGCATCACCTTTGATAATGTCAATCAATCGATTCATGTAGTTCGTAGCTCTGTCAGAACCGCGTTGCCATTTGATCTGATACGGACTATCTGATTGCATATACTAACATCTCATGTGGTCTTGCTAGTTCAGAGAGCAAAATATCAACTTTGATCTCGTTTTTTATGCAGCATTGATCTCCACAAGGTATTCACAGAGGGCAGCGATCGGCGAACTTGCCGATTCCATGCGAGAGATGGGAGGTAGTTTTCTTGGCATCTGTAAATATTTTAAGTTTCGTATCGAATTTCTAGCTTTTGATATCCTCACTTTCAACTGGTATCTCAACAGCAAGGCTGGGGAGATCAAGCTTCAAATGGATTGTTTTGGTCATACAGTATGTCTTGCGCTTGAATACATTTGCACTGCGTTTTCTGTAAAGAGACACTTAGGAAGATCAAGTAAATAGCATGATTTCTGATAATTTGCCACATACAGTCCAAAGTCCCTGCACGAACTTCTGAACATCCTGAAGAAGGAGAAGGATCGAGGCGTCCAATGAGACCTACTTACGATTACCTTACTTGCTCAGCAACTACTCCAGCATACCCAAGTGTCCAATCTCAAAATCCATGCCAGTGGGGCCTAAGTGCAACTCCTCAAGCTCGTTATCCTGTGGGCCCATTGCACCCGATATATTATTCTCGAACGCCTGCTGCACATGTCTATCAGCCATCTACACCCGCTCTAAGTGATAGATTCAACGACATGCGCTACAACGGCTTTCGTTACCCTTCTCTGTACGACTGATATACTCGACCGATGAGGACGCACAAGGAGTTCAATGAAGGAGAAGCATAACGATCTATCCAGCTTTGATTGGGTAATGTGTGACGAAGCAGACTGGATATGCTTTCTTGTTTCCGCTCACATATGGCGTCAATCAATCTACCAGAAAGCAAGCAGTTCGCCATGTATGGGCATCAATTCATGAATTGGATATCTTCGATATTCAATTAGAACTTTTGTATGAATGTATTGCCTAATGTTAGGACACTAAAGCAAGTTCTACCAAATCTGATATACAAAAATTACATTTATTGTTTCTATAATGAGCTTTAAACTACAAACAAATAAAAACTTACAGGACATTTATTGACAATTACAAAGGAGGTTCATAACCTTTTGCTCCCCTTGCGGGCAACCCTCTTGTTCTTCAGCTTGTTTATTTCTATAAAAAACACTCTATGGTGCCTAAAAGGGGGAGACTTCTTACTATCACACAGCCTCCTGCCTGAACACCCAAGGGATTTCTCAATAATAGACCACTGTTACACAATTACGGTGAGGTCCAAAAATTCTTCAAACTCCAATATATTTTTGTGCTTACCCACCTTTTAGATTAAAAACATTTGTATTTTATCTATGCTTGTACAAATCCCTTTCAATTTTACAGCAAGAAGATTTGTATATATTCAAGGCTTTGTAAGCATTTCTTTTGTAATTGTAAGGAAGATTCTACCCTCAAAAATCATGCAAGAAAGAAGAGCTTTGGAGTTTTTCTTTTTATTTTTTAGATTTATTTTCAAATAAGAAATGTAAGGGTCTTAGGAAAAGCATTTATAAATGCCAAGACCTCAATTCTAAAGAGACCTTTTGGTGGGAGGAGGTTGTGAGCTCTCTTCTTGAAAATTTGTATATGTGTTCTTTTTGTGATTTTAGGTATGTGGCACTTGTTTATAAGTTATGGAGCTATCCCTATCTTTTTTTCATCATTTTTAAGTGACTAAACGAGATTAAACACTTATTTTAAATTATTAGATATTATAAAGTAAGTCTATGACATGAGTGTCTGAATAGTGTAGAGAGATTTGAAATCCGGCATCATTTGGACATTCTCATATAAGGCCAAAGATCTTGATAATAGACTTAAGTATAGGTTCATCTGGGCTCTAAAACAAGTAATCCACTTAGCATAGTAGTCAACTCTCAAGATTTAAAAGGAAGAGGTCTTGAGTTCAACCGGCATGGGGAGCATGTGGAGAGAGTTTTGCCCAAAAAGTTCTAGAGCCTTCTAACTCAACTTAAACTGGGTTAACTTGAGTCTAGAGAGGCTTAACTTGAGTGGCGAGTACGCCTCCCTCTAGTGGACTCTAATTTAATGTGCCAAAGCATTGGTGGACATCACACATACACATGTAGTCTCAATTTAATGATCTAGTCATCATTGATTCAAGAAGCTATATATAGAGGTGTAAGATTGGGAGGAGAGTTAGCTCTCTTATTGGTGGTGGTTCTAATAGTCTATTTCATTACATTGGTATCATAGCCAAGCTTTCATGATGACATTGGTGCCCCACCATCATCTTCATAAGGTCCATGGAGACCTTCATGTGATCATCTAGTTCATGACGTGAAAGAGGTCCCATCTCCTTTATTTTTCATATCCTCACATGCAAATTGATTCTTTATCTCAAATCCATGCCCATAGAGCTCTATTTGGAGTTCCTAAGATTGCATGCATCTTTTCTCAAAGTTTTTTTTTGAAAAAAAGTTTTGAAAACTTGAAATAAGTTGAGATGAAATTCAATGTCATGAGCTCATAGCTGTCGGCACACATGCTAGCCAACATATCTATGTTACATAATAGTATTTTCTTGCTCTTCAATTTTCTTATTCAATCCTTTTCCAATGTGGTTGTGGCATAAAAACAAGGAGTTGTATGTTAAGCAATTTGACAAGAAGATTTAGGATCAAGACATGAACTCGGGTCTCTTATTTAGGGGGCCAACCCCTTATCTACAACGACACATTATGATTTAAGCATATGCAAACCATGTTCATTGAACCTAATGCCTAACACTCTAGTAGATGAGGCCTATCCCAAAAGCATTGGAGTTTTTGTTTCTTCTAGTCTCCTCAATATCCTCTTATCTCTATTTTAGACTACATGCATCTCAATATTCATTTGGATTGACAACTGAAGAAAATTTTGTCCTTCAACAAGTACACAAGCATGAAACAAGATTTGAATCCAAACTCTTAGGATGAGGAGGTTTAAAGCTAGCCAAAAAGGAGATGACCCAAGATGAGAAGGATGAACTTCATACATAGATGAACCGATGGGTGCATCCAAAAGAAGGTAAAAATCATAAAATGGCATATTGAAACCCTCTAAGAAGGGATTAATTATGATTTAAATTTGATGTTTTTGTTTTATGTGGGTTGCTTGGAGCATGTACAATAGATATATAGATTCAAACCTCATAATATGTTTCCAAGTTCTCTTTATAGAGCATCCAAAGTAGCCACTCCACACTAGTTATAAAGGGTGATGGTCTAGTAGTTAGTCAACTTTGCATGTGTGTTTTTCTTTACTCAATTCACTACAACATATGGGGGGCATACCAACGCTGCCTATACCGACGGTCACCACATACACACACATATACACACATGCATGCATACACACATATACACATATACACACATGCATACATACACACACACACATGCATACATACACACACACATGCATACATATACACACACATGCATACACACATACATGCACACACATATACACATATGCATACACACATACATACACACATGCATGCATACATACACACACATACACATATACACACATGCATGCATACATACACACACATACACATATACACACATGCATACATACACAAATACATGTACACACATGCATACATACACACATATATGTACACACATGCATATATACACACACGCATGTACACACATGCATACATACACACATATACACACATGCATGCATACATACACACACATATACACACATGCATGCATACATACACACACATATACACACATGCATGCATACACTCACACGCACACACATATACACACACATGCATGCACACACACATGATTGCATACACAAACATGCATACATACACACACATACACATATACTCACACATGCATACATAGACACACATACACATATACACACATGCATACATTCACACACACACATACACACATGCACACATGCACACATGCACACATATACACACACATAAGCTAGTGTTTTAATTAAATATATAATATTTCAATTTTAAAGTTTGTTTTTACATCAAATATATAAAAATAGGATTAGGGTTTTTAGGCTATTTACACATACATACACATACACTTATACACATATATATAGTCAGGAAATATTTTTTGAAACCCCTTCTTAATAATACCTTATGTATAGATATGTACCCCTATAGTATTTGTATTTTTCAAACCTTCATGGAAACTATAAATATATGTATTTGAAGGAAATAAAAATCCAAGAATAAGGTGGGCCCCACCCTAGTAAGGTAGCTACCCTTACCTGTAGTGAATGGTAGAATCAAATCCCAAGTTAAATATGGAGTGGGACAAGTAGATTTATAAATTCAAATACTTAAGCTTGACCCACTCTCCCTTTTGAAAGAGTCCAGAATACTTTTCAAAGACTCAAACCCCACCATAGACTTTTGAGTCCTAAGAAAGATTCTTGACAAATGGGACACATATGATGACTTTTGGTCCCAAAACCATACATAGAATATTCCAAACGCCCAAATTCGGATTTGAGGTTCATTCCCACGAAATAGAGGTGCTATTTATAGTATTTGTATGATTTTTCATCAAAAAAATCAAAGATATGACCATATGGGATAAGACGAACACCTCAGAATGGCCAAAAATCTTCTAGGATTTTGTCAATATTGTATTTTCCACCACACAAGTGTCACATCTAAAAGATTCTCCCAAATAATATCATCTCCAAATATCTTCCCAAAAGGCCTATAAAAGGACCCTCTTGGGTGCCCTCAAAACAAGAGGGGTTGTATGCAGGTACGTGCTGTGGGTGTAGTGAGCACTCCAAACCTAGGAGGAGGAGTCTACCCTATGTCATTGTATTGCGAGAGCTATACAAGCTCCTAATTTGTAAGTTTCCCATGTCTTTGTAATATTTTCTATTTCAATCAAGTTCCTTTCTCCAATTTCTTTCATTTCCATTACCCTGAACCCTTGCTTATTCTATCCAATACACCCTCTCTTCTTCTCTCATTTCCTACTCCTTCCATATTCCTTCCCTCTTCTCCATAAACCCATTGAAGATTGTGGTATCACTTGGCTCCTCTTGTCATTGAGAATCTCTTTCTTTTGAGTGTTTCGTGTTTTCTGAGTTGGTACTAAGAGGGCGGTGTGGACAACCCCTGCCTTAAGAGTCCTTGTGTAATATTTGTGTGTTCGTACTAAGAGGGCGATGCGGATCACTCATGCCTTAAGAGTACCTTTGTGTTGATTGTGTTTAAGTGTACTAAGAGGGCGGCGTGGATCATCCGCACCCTAAGAGTGCCATTGTATCTGTGTGACAAAGTGGCGCAGACCACCCCTGCTTTCGCAAGTGCTATGTGTGTTTTTCATGTGAGTGATTTTATAGGAGCCTGGTGTCCCTCATCTTCAATTCCATTCTTTGTTCATGAGTTGAGCATCGAGGAAGTGTTAGAGGCCATTTCCTTAATGCCCCTCTCATAACCTGGTGCCCCCACCGAGGAACTCATTAATGAATCTTCAAAACCCCAATAACCAAAACCGTCCCATCCGTCCCAAAGAACCCTATCAACCAAGACCCCTTCTCTCCATCCACATCACATACAGTAGGAAGATTTTGTTTCAGCCACGCATAGTGTATCACTTTGGAGCTGAACGTTTAGGAGAAATCCTTGCATCTCCTGAGCCATTCATCTTCCCAATTCTAGAGTACACTTTGAGCTTCGACGTCTATATCTTTATTCTTTTGTAAGAAATCCACCCTCAAGATCACAATGGCATCAATCTTCCCACATTTTTATGGAAGATTCAATGAAGATGCTGGGGAATTTCTTGACAACTTGGAGATGGCATACCTCATCTTTGGAAGAAATCAAGAAACAGTCAAGCTTAGGGCCTTCCCACTGGTCCTGAAGGAGGAAGCTAGAACGTGGTATAACACTCTTTGGAATGAGGCAACAGGAAGTTGGGAAGCAGTGGGTGCAGCATTCCTTACGAGATATGGAAAAAGGGAGACACCTAAAGGATTATGGCAACAACTGCTCTCATTAAGGCAAGTAAATCTTGAAGATTTCTCAAACTATGAGTCAAAATTTCAATGTATTTGGAATAATTGGGAAGCTAGTCTAGGAGCAAATGAAGTAGCTGCACAATTTCTAAAAAGGGATATGTTTATCTCGGGAGTATTCCCTTCTTTGAAAAAAAAGGTGGAGTCACAATTTCCAGGGACCTTTGAAGAAGCTTTAGAAGTAGCAAGAGTGAAGTGCAGGAAATTGAAGTTTCAATCTTCAAAGGTGGAAAAACTAGAGCATATGGATATTGTTCCCACTGTACCAGCTACACAAGCAGAGAATGAAGGAACTTCGCAACAAGATATTTTGCAGAAGCTCACACAACAACTAGAACAACTAACACTCAACTTGGTGAGGAGCCAACAAGACAGACCACAAAGGAAACAAAATTGAGGACAACGACGACAAGCATTAGAGTTTATATGCTACAATTGCAATGAGCGTGGCCATGGTATGTACAATTGCCCTCACCCTCGTAGGAATCCAGGCGATATGTATCTTGTTAGGAGGCCGCCACAATATGCATAAGAACAACAACAACAGCAAGCCAATATTCCACCTGTCCCAATGGCTCAAGGTGACCAAAGACAAGTGAATGTTTTGGAGCTGATCGAGGAACAAGAGACCATGGATACTATGCCAATCAAGAGGACAAGGGTGCAAGACAAAGACCGATCTCAAGACAAAGATTCAAGCATGGGTACACAAACAAAGAAAGGGAAAGTTGCAAAAGGTGAAACTAGCAAAAGAAGGAGAAGGCCACGAAGGAAGATCACAATGGAGACCATCTGCATATCAAGCTAAAATGGCAAATAATAGTGTTGTTAAATGTGTTGGTGTAATTGAAAATTTAAGAACTACAGTATCTGATATAGAGGTTGCTTTGGATATGTATGTCATTGCAACCAAGGGGGAGGGCTACCCTATCATATTAGGACGTCCATGGTTAATTGCAGTAAAAGCAGATAAAAAATGGGGTTCTGGCCTTCTAGTTCTCAAACCAAATGGTAGAACGAAGTCAGTTACATATGATTTGAAGGACCAAAAGAAGGAAGATCACATGTATGAAACAATTGTGGATGAAGAGAGTTCTTGCTATGATAGTGATTCTAGTAGTGAGGAATCGACAACCGAAAATGATTCATCAACACTCGAAGTCATGGGCGTGATCGTTCAAGGAAAAGCAAATGGAGGTAAAGAGGATGATCTACAACAACCACCAAGTGAGGACTCCATGCCTGAAGCGGATCTTCAAAAGATGCTAGCAAAAGATCTCACCTTGGAGGAAAGGACCACGTACATCAACATGCTCAAAAGGTATCCCAAATTGTTCATTAAAGATTATAACGAGATACAAGGTGTAACTACTATTCAACATCATATCGAAATCAAGCCAGAAGCAAAGCCAGTTGTGCAAAAGCTCAGAAGGATCGGAACACTTCAACAAGAAGCTCTATTAAATGAGGTATATAGACTCATAAAGGCTGGTTTCATTTACCCTGTATTAAATTCAGAATGGGTGTCTCCAGTAGTAGTTACCCCAAAGAAGAATGGTAAATGGAGGGTGTGTGTAGACTATAAACCCTTAAATGCAGCAACAAAGAGAGATCATTTTCCACTACCCTTCCAAGATGAGATTCTAAATGAAGTGGAAAGTCATGAAAGGTACACTGTATGTGATGGATACTCAGGATACTTTCAAATCCGGATAGCTGAGGAGGACCAAAGGAAGACCACATTCATTACGCCATGGGGATGCTTTGCTTATCGGGTAATGCCCTTTGGCCTAACCAATGCACCTGCAACATTTCAAAGGTTTATGAACTATGTTTTCCAACCATTCTTTGGATCATCAATAAGGGTGTAGATGGATGACTTTTGCATATATAGCACTAGAGTTATGCATTGTCAAAAAGTGGAAGAAGGCTTAAAAAGATTGTATGATCTTGGGGGTCAATTGAATCTTGATAAGTGCCATATTGCAGAGAAAGAAGTAGTTCTTCTTGGACATCTCATATCACGAAAGGGGATTCAAGTTGATCCATCCAAAGTGGAAGCCTTATTGGCTCTACCTCCTCCAACAACAACAAAGCAGACCCTCACTTTTGTACAAAAGGTATGCGACATGTCACGATTCATCCACCTTCTATTTGAGATCATATCTCCATTACAAAAGCTTGCACAAGATAGTGTTTTTGCATGAATGTTTTAAAGAAATCAAAAGAGTATTGAGCACTCTACCTACATTGATGCCTCCAAATGTGGAAGAGACTTTCTATGTGTGTCCAAGTGCAGGTGACGAAGCAATCGGAGTAGTCTTACTCTAGAAGGATACAAAGATATCTCACATGCATCCTGTTTATTTTGCAAGCAAGGTAATGAAAGAAAATGAAAAGAGATACACAGATGTAGAGAAACTCATGTATGCACTTATGTTTGGAGTAAGGAAGTTTCGATCTTACCTTCTTGCTAGGCCTTTCATTATTCTTACAATAGATCATGCATTTCCATATGTGGTACAGCATATGAGCATCTCATCTAGAATAGCTAAATGGGTTCTTGAACTTCAAGAATACAACTATACTTTTGTAGTAGAGGAAAGCACAAGAGCCAGTCTTGCAGACATACTCACCTACAGGAAATGGGAGAAGAAACTATCCAATGAGAGGGAGAGGGGAGCAACCTTCCATGAAGAAGATATTGAAGATGCACATACTGTATTTTTTGATGGTGCATATAAGAAGCAGGTTGACAAAGCAACATGAGGATTTCTGATATACGACCAAAACAAACAGCTCATCTTCAAGAAAGGTATAGTTCTTCCTAATGCGCATTCAAATAATGAAGCAGAATATGCAACACTATGTGAGGCCTTGCATGAATGTGTTCAACATGGTATCAAAAGGTTGATCATCAAAGGAGACTCAATGTTGATAATTAAGCAATTACAAAATGTTTGGTATTGCAAAAGCCCAAATTTGTTTGAATGGTTGAAAAAGGTAAAGTGTTATTGAAACAATTTGATAACACTCAAATATGTCATGTACCAAGGACCGAAAACAAGGAAGTAGATGCATTAGCAAATGAGCAATTTGATGGCTTCATAGCATCCATGAAGCTGGGAGACAACAGATTTGTAGGTCAAGAAGGATTACAAGATATCATCGAGTTTCTGGAAACTGGAGAAGCACCCAAGTACCTAAACAAGGTACAAAGGCATAGATTAGCCAAGAAGGCTCTACAATACCAAAACATAGGAGATCATCTCTATGAGAAAGGTAAGGATCTTATCCTTAGAAGGATCCCCATATCAGATGAAATAAAGAGCATTCTGGAATCATGTCATGATCATGCATATGGAGGACACTTCTCACATGAAATAACAATAAGGAAAGTACTTCAAGCAAGGTATACATGGCCTACACTTCATAAATATGTTCAATATTGGTGTAAAACATGTAATAGATGTTAGATTACAGGGAGTAAGAGGCTTATGTATGAACCAAGGACACCACTCGTTATGGGCCATTAGAGAAATGGGGAATCGATGCAATTGGACCCCTACCAAGGACAAGCTCAGGGAAGGAGTACATCATTGTGGCAGTGGACTACATGACTAGATGGGCAGAAGCAGCTAGCACAAAAAGGACAACCGCACAAGATATTGGGAAGTTCATTTATGATTTCATATGTTGTAGATTTGGGATAGCTTTAGAGATAGTGTCTGATCATGGTCCAGGTTTTGGATCAAATGTTTTGAATGATCTATTGATTAGATTAAACATAAGGCACAGATACTCCACACCCTATTATCCTCAATGTAATGCTCTTGTTGAAAAGACCAATGGAATTCTCTGTAAAAATCGCACATCTTACAAGGCATCCTTAGGATTCACTCCTTTTCATCTAGTGTATGGACAAGAAGCCTTATTACCAATAGAAGTGGAAATCCCAAGTCTCCATGTACTGCTAAAAGAAAGTGCAAAAAGTGAAGAAGAGGTCATCCAAAAGAGGCTTATAGATCTACAACACTTGAGTATGAAAAGGGAGCTTGCAGTGGAACATTACATCAATCAAGTAGAGAAAAGAAGGGAGAAATTTAACAAACACCTAAGGGATAAAGGGTTAACAGCAGGAACTCTTGTTTTAAGATATGATAATCGCTTTGATAACAGGCATGATACAAAGTTCCAACCACAATGGGAAGGACCATTTCTGATCAAGACAAAGTTCAAGAATGGAAGCTATCAACTCATGGATATGTCAGGGAAGCTGCACAAGACAAAGGTCAATGGATGGAGGTTAAAGAAATACTGGCAAAGGATAGAAGACATTGATGATCAGCAAGAGCAATCAAAGGAGAAGGAAATATAGATGGTGGTACAGGAAGATGACCCACCTTGGAGCATCAACAAACTCTTTGAAGCCTAGAGACATGAATGCCTCTAGCTAAGGGGAGGGCTAAGTATGAGGAAATATTTTTTGAAACCCCTCCTTAATAATACCTTATGTATAGATATGTTCCCCTCTAGTATTTGTATTTTCCAAACCTTCATGGAAACTATAAATATATGTATTTGAAGGAAATAAAAATCCAAGAATAAGGTGGGCCCCACCCTAGTAAGGTAGCTACCCTTACCTGTAGTGAATGGTAGAATCAAATCCCAAGTTAAATATGGAGTGGAACCAGTAGATTTATAAATTCAAATACTTAAGCTTGACCCACTCTCCCTTTTGAAAGACTCCAAAATACTTTTCAAAGACTCAAACCCCACCATAGACTTTTGAGTCCTACAGAAAGATTCTTGATAAATGGGACACATATGATGACTTTTGGGCCCAAAACCATACATAAAATATTCCAAACGCCCAAATTCGGATTTGAGGTTCATTCCCACGAAATAGAGGTGCTATTTATAGTATTTTTATGATTTTTCATCAAAAAAATCAAAGATATGACCATATGGGATAAGATGAACACCTCAAAATGGCCAAAAATCTTCTAGGATTTTGTCAATATTGTATTTTCCACCACACAAGTGTCACATCTAGAAGATTCTCCCAAATAATATCATCTCCAAATATCTTCCCAAAAGGCCTATAAAAGGACCCCCTTGGGTGCCCTCAAAACAAGAGGGGTTGTATGCACGTACGCGATGTGGGTGTAGTGAGCACTCCAAACCTAGGAGGAGGAGTCTACCATATGTCATTGTATTGAGAGACCTATACAAGCTCCTAATTTGTAAGTCCCCCATGTCTTTGTAATATTTTCTATTTCAATCAAGTTCCTTTCTCCAATTTCTTTCATTTCCATTACCCTGAACCCTTGCTTATTCTATCGAATACACCCTCTCTTCTTCTCTCATTTCCTACTCACTTCCATATTCCTTCCCTCTTCTCCATAAACCCATTGAAGAATGTGGTATCACTTGGCTCCTCTTGTCATTGAGAATCTCTTTCTTGTGTGTTTCGTGTTTTCTGAGTTGGTACTAAGAGGGCGGTGTGGACAACCCCTGCCTTAAGAGTCCTTGTGTAATGTTTGTGTGTTGGTACTAAGAGGGCGATGCGGATCACCCCTGCCTTAAGAGTACCTTTGTGTTGATTGTGTTTAAGTGTACTAAGAGGGCGTCGTGGATCACCCCCACCCTAAGAGTGACATTGTATCTGTGTGACAAAGCAGCGTGGACCACCCCTGCTTTGGCAAGTGCTGTGTGCGTTTTTCATGTGAGTGATTTTATAGGAGCCTGGTGTCCCTCATCTTCAATTCCATTCTTTGTTCATGAGTTGAGCATCGAGGAAGTGTTAGAGGCCATTTCCTTAATGCCCCTCTCAATAGACATACACATATATATACACATGCATACACATACACACATGTTTTAGGTCTAGGTCTTTTGGATTAGGGTTTTAGGGTTTCTACACATGCATAACATATATGCACACATACACATACACATATAATACATATATACATGTATATACACATGCATATAGAAATATACATATTTTAGGTATATATATTTAAGATTAGGGTTTTAGGGTTTACGCATACATATAATTCAATTACATTTATATTAAGAAAAAATATAAAAAAATATGTGAATATATAAATAAACATATATATAAAATAGGATTAGGGTTTTAGGATTAGGGGTTTAGGTTTTTTTAGGTGTTTAAGTATTTAGGTTTTAGTATTTCAGGTATAAGTCTTTCGGTTTTAGTATTTCAGGTTTAAGTCTTTCGGTTTTAGTATTTCACGTTTAAGTCTAAGTCTTTCTGATTAGGGTTTTAGGGTTTTAACACCTACATAACATATATACACACATACACATACACATATAATACATATATACATGTATATACACATGCATATAGAAATATACATATTTTAGGTCTAGATCTTTAAGATTAGGGTTTTAGGGTTTAGGCATACACATAACTCAATTAAATTTATATAAAGAGAAAATATAGAAAAAAATTAAATATATAATATATATAATTAAGAACTAGTGTTTTAAATAATTTAATTAAATATATATAATTAAATATATAAAGATAGGATTAATTAAGAAAAAAACTGAATATATAAATAAATATATATATAAAATAGGATAATTATATAGATAAATAAATATGATAAGAACTAGTGTTTTAAATAAATTAATTAAATATATATGATTAAATATATAAAAATAGGTTTAATTTATATATAAATAAATATATATAAAAAATAGAATAATTATATAGATAAATAAATATGATAAGAACTAGTGTTTTAAATAAATTAATTAAATATATATGATTAAATATATGAAAATCGTTTTAATAAGAGTAAATATATATACACATACACATACACACAAATACTTATACACCTATTTATATACACATATATATACACATACACATATATACACATGCATACACATATATACATGTTTTAGGTCTAGGTCTTTTTGATTAGGGTTTTAGGGTTTTAAATAAAAAGAACTAGTGTTTTAAATAATTTAATTAAATATATATAATTAAATATATAAACATAGGATTAATTAAGAAAAAAATCTGAATATATATATATATATATATATATATATATATATATATATATATATATATATATATATATATATATATATATATATATAAAATAGGATAATTATATAGATTAGGGTTTTCGGATTAGGGTTTTAGGTTTTTTTAGGTGTTTAAGTATTTAGGTTTTAGTATTTCAGGTTTAAGTCTCCAGGAGTATGTTTTTTAGGTTTAATAAAAAAACAAATGTTCTAAAATGTCCATATTGTATGAGATGGCTAGTTTGGATCTAGAGGAGAGGATGGCATGTCCTTGCACTCAGTAAAAGGATCAAATTTATCGAAAATGATAGATTTGTACTACACATGTTAGAGAGTATGGATCCTTTGATAGTCAACTAGAAAATCTATGCTACCATTCGCATGGTCCCCCAGGTGAGCAGATAGACCCAAACGACGTTGCACGAGTTACCTCTCGTGGACAAAAGAGAACAAAAAAGCACTTAGACATAAAAGCAAGTACTAATGGCATTACACAGAATGAAAATATGGAAGAGATGCTTGAAGCATTTTATGAGATGGATGAAGATCATGATGGTGGAGAAGATGTCGAGAGTTTCATGGACACACTCGAGATGTGCGAGTGCAACGCATACTTATCTGGATGATGCATGATTGGACTGGTTATGGTGAATGTTCAAGTTTATCGATTTTGGGTTACCATGCTTGTCCCTTATGCGGACCACGACTCGAAGGATGCTATTCCAAAGCACTATGTAAAACTGTCTATGAAGGATATTTTCCTGATGGACATGTCTTACGTGAAGGACAAATTGATCGACATGCATAATGCCAAATGAAAGCTAACGATTGGAAACAACTGTGGGATTCAAAAAATCCAGTCGCTGGCATGAAACGATTGTCCATTTTTCATGAACTCCCATATTGGAGTGAATTATTGATCAATCATTTGGTAGACCCGATGCATTATTTTAAGAATGTGGGAGAGATTCTTTGGAAGACTTTGATCGAAAAGAAAGAAAGCAAAGCACAAAGGGAGGACTTAGAAGAGCGAGGTCGTATGCGAGAGTTGTGGGAGGAAGAGATCATTCGATAGTCGAGGATGAAGAGATCATTGTTCGAGAAGAAGAGGTCATTGTTCGAGAAGACGAAGCAATAGATGATGATCAGGAAGAAACCAGCATAGCAAGCGATTTAGAAGTCATCAATATAGAGATAGATATTCTGGGTGCATCGGATCTCCAAGAAGATGCTAGACTAGAGGATTTTTGAATCAAACACTTGTATGTACTAATTTTTGTTTATTTTTTTTGCTAGGTTTTTTTGTACATTATCATTTCTCTATATTACCTTTATTATCACATGCGAATTATTTGAATTCTTTTGTTACAGAGCATGATGGGAGACAGTCCTCTAGTCACTCCACATTCCATGATAGAGAAGCAGTTCTTAGAGTTCATCTCTCAGGTACCTCCTGCGTATATGGTCGCTGCATCACAACATTGGATTGCTCGTGGTAGCACTCCTCCCGGCCTCACTCCTGACGGCCTCACTCCTGTCGCCCTCACTCCTGTCGGCCTCACTCCCGTCGGTGTCACTCCTGCAAGTGTCACTCCTATGGGTGGTGCTACTCGCACAAGAGGTATGTCACCTAGCTTTATGACTCCATCATGACCATCTTTTCAGCCATCCCCTATTGGCTCTAGTAGTAGACATGTGCCTTGGACACCTCAGCGTGATACAGGTTCTGGCCCGTCTCATAGGTCAAGGTCACGCTCTGGAGCAGGAGGTTCTAGGAGTGGATCTACAAGTAGGTTTGGAGGAGGCAGTTGTTGTGGAGGTAGTGCGATGGACGTTGTGTCGCCCGCTTCTACTCCTAGGATGAGTACCTCAGATGAAGGTATGCCACACGGTACACCACATGGAACACCACGTACACCTTGGGGTGCTAATGACCATGATGACTCCAAGGTGTATAGTATCTGAGATGGAGCTCTGATGATGGATGCAGTTGGCAAAGCAATGCATGCATGTATACGAAAGCTTTGCTCCATACAATTTGGACACTCTATCATGTTGAAATGGAGTGAAAAAGATAAATATCGGAAGAATTATATCACATAGACGATGTATCAGGAGTTCAGACCAGCTGATGGATAGCCTCTTGTCAGTTCAAAGTGGATTCTGCACACCGCACGTGAAGTTATGTCCCATTGACGATGCGAGGCTCGTGATGCTTTCAGAGCAGGCTTACCAAAGCCTATATGGTTAGATGTTGAGGAGTGGGATATGATTCGCGACGAGCAGTAGCAAACTCCTGACCAATATCGCTAACAGCGAGATGCCGGAGCCACACACTTAGATATGGTTGGACGGTCACATTTGGGCAGCGACGGATATGACACGATGCATTAGGAGTTTGTAAGTACCACTTGATTTATTGAATTTGTTTGTGTTAAGCTTATCATGTATATTCCTCTCATGTTTTGTTTATTTATTGCAGGAGCTGGCAATGGGTCATCCTCCTAGACGAAGGGAGGAGGCTTAATGGATATCGTCATGGATTGACTGCACTATTGGAGGACTTGGAGGGATGCAGTGTGGTCATTTCATCAGAGCATTTGTGATGAGGTGATTAATTTATAAACTTGGTTCTTACTTGTTTGTAAATTTCATGTGAATTTATCTAATTTCACTGATGTTCTTTGTTGGAGGACTGTTGATATGGAACACTCTTTGCATGTGTATGGCAGTGGCACACCTAAATTTTGGATTTGATTTTTATATGGCAATGCAATGCTTTGCCACATTTTGTAAAAGCGTCATATATGATAGTGGTTTGCCACACTCTTGTACATGCTTCATTTATGAAATATATAACTCTTTTTGTACATGGTTCATGGTTCATGGTTCATGATTCATTTTGATTATCTCTTTTGTGTCCAATAATACTTTGTTTTATGAAATCATATTTTGGTTGACATTAGAGTACACATCACATGTACTCGGTTTTTTTTGGGCAGGGTGTATTGTCTTTTGCTAAGCAACATCATGGTAATGTTGTTGTAGCAAAAGACAACACACTCTGCCCAAAAAAAATTTTGCAGATATGGTCGTCGATATAAGCGTTGTTACTCTCAGTAATGTGCTAGGAATAAGCGTCCGTACACCCAGTGGGTGCCGATATACGCGACAGTGTACCCAGCAGAGGCATCTGTAGGGGCATCGGTATGGGCACCGGTATTACCAATGTTTATACCAATGTATATACTGACGCTTATATTGATGCCCATACCGGCGCATTAATACCGATGCGTATACCAACACCTATACTGACATCGGGGCAAAAAAATGCGCGTTCATTTCCCTCGGTAAAAACCTCGGTATACGACAGATCTGTTGTTGTGATTCTCTGCTTATTATGTTTTTTAGCTTGATGGATCTTTTAATAAGCTCTCAAATTATATAAAGATCACAGGAAATGGAGGAGATTTAGCAAGTGTCAATAAATACTTTGTTCTCAACAATCACCTTTTGGGGAAGCATGGAGGAGTATGATGGCTCTTCCCAAGGCAAAGGATGGATGTAGCATGTTGATGAGATACACATTTTCGAAGGTGATGTTTGGTTAAAAAGGTTGTTTGATATTGATTTCATCATCTTGCACTAAATCTTAAAAGGACATTGAAATAAGAATGATCTCAATAGATTAAGTGTAAACAACAAAAAAAAAAATTATCACTTCAGGGCATGAATTCAACAAGAGCTTTTTTTTTTAAGATTGTTTTAGTATCAAAGAATGTATTCTAATAGCACAAATCACGTTTTCCATTCATTATAGTTTTATTGCAGCAAGGAAATACGTTTTCATTTTTAATGCATCAAGAGAAAGGAAAGATATGCAAGATTTTGCATGATAAATAGTATTACTACAAAAGGAAATTTTGCATCAACCACATGCATGAAAGTACATGCAACAAAATGCATGCAAGCACATGAATTTTCATGATTAGAACTTGCTACTATACTTCTTTGGATACACCATGCATGAGCTCAAATCAAAGGATTATGCATGCATGAAAAGAGGCATGGTATTGAATATAGAATTAAAAGAAAAAGGCATCAATTAGGAAGGTAACAAGACCTTCAAAACAAGATTGAATCCAAACCAATCTTGTCCTTAGTTTACGAAGTGAACTTAGAATAGTTCATAAAACGCATTATCCACTACTTATCCAAGTATTATAAATAATAATACATGTATAAAGATGACATGATGTAGTTATAAGAAAGTAAGAACTCAGAAGAGTTTAAAAATACACTCCAAAGTGGTAATACATGATTTATTAGTAATGGACAAGCGTAAATTTGGCATAAATTAGAAGAAATAGTTAAGTTCATGATTCGTTACGTAAGTATTCCATAAAGTAAGTATAAGTTTATATCTAAGTATGGAATATTACACGAGTTCCAAGCTTTACTTTAATTCTTTTAAGTACTACAAAGAAAAATTTAGAGAATAAACAAAATAATGAACATGGCTTTGAATAAAGTATCATTTATAATCTAACATTCAAAGATAAATGTAAAAAAAAAAATTCAGCATTAAGGTATGTTGAGAATCCAAAGTAATAAATCTTTGGATAGGATAAAAATGTTCAAACATGATGTGATTTGAACAAGAGGCACCTAAAGTGAACACAAAAGTGCACTAAATTAAGCATCTACCTCTCAAACACCTATGAATCTTCTTAACAACTATACAAAGATTCATAGGTGTTTGAGAGGTAGATGGAAAGCAAGTATCATTGAGCTTCATGGAATTCTAAATATAAGGTATACCTTTATTTGAACAAGAGCAATGGAAGTCTTTGTTTTGGAGAAACTATTTTTGAAGTTTAATCTTTGAGATATTTTAAAATACTCGTAAATTATCATTTCTATAAAGATTAAAAGATTCTAAAATGTTAAAGAAATAAGGATTTGTGTTCATTGAGGACTATTTTACCTTGGTTTATCCATAAACAAAAGCATGAATCTTGTACTTTAGAAATACCTTAGAGCATGTTTGCAAGTTGGATAGAGGAATCTGTTTGAAATAGACAAGAAGCAAAAATGGATTCACCAATCATACACAACCTTTGTCTCAACCTCAAGAAAATTCATAAAAGAATAAATATCATAGATAAATGAATGTTCAAGTCAAACTCTCATAATGGAATGGGGAACCATATCCTAAGGTGATCTTCATCCTCTAGTGTGATAGGAAAGAAGTGAACATAAATCAAGCAATACATTCACTACAACATATCAAGGGCATACGGATGTTCTTCATACCGACGGTCACACGTCGGCGTCGGTAAGACTATCGATAAAGTTTGGAAAACCATCTAGGCAATGTACCTAGGCAATGTATGTGTCGGTATATGAGCATCAGTATGAGCGTCGGTATACACATCGGTAAATTAGTGGAACCTATCGACACGCATACCGACGCATATACCGACGCTCATATCGACACTCTTACCGATGTAGTCTTTTAACCAGGTGCAAGAGCAAAAAATGGATATTCATCACATTTGAAACTGAATCTGGTACTGTCGAATTTGCGCGTGCGAGCAACATTGCTCTGTTTGTCACTCTCTCCCTCTCTCTATACGCACACCTCCATTTTTGTAGATTTGAAGTTTTGATAAGTATATCACACATACTGTAGAACTTGTTTTTCTTTCTTTATGTTTTTCCTTTTCTAATATCTTCTCTCTTTAGTTTTGCAAGAGGTTTTGGCATCAAGTCTTCGGACATTCGACCAAGGACAACTTTAAGTGGATTTTGATGACAATGATTCAAACAATTACATCGATGTAAGTGATTGTTTTCTTTTCGATTGACATAGAGAGAGTGAGAGAGATGAAAGAAAAAGAGAGATATAGAGAGAAAGAGATCTAGAGAGAGAGATGAAAGAAAGAGAGAGATCTAGAGAGAGAGATCTAAAGAGAAAGAGAGAGATCTAGAGAAACATAGAGAGAGAGAGAGAAATATACATATACATACACACTTACACATGTTTATACACACACATGCATATGCATACACACATACATGCATACAAAAATGCATATGCATACACAAATGCATATGCATACACAAATGCATATGCATACACAAATGCATATGCATACACAAATGCATATGCATACACAAATGCATATGCATACACACATGCATATGCATACACACATGCATATGCATACACACATGCATATGCATACACACATGCATATGCATACACACATGCATATGCATACACACATGCATATGCATACACACATGCATATGCATACACAGATGCATCTGCATACACAAATGCATATGCATACAAATAAATATGCATACACACATCCATATGCATACACACATGCATATGCATACACACATGCATATGCATACACACATGCATATGCATACACACATGTATATGCACACACAAATGCATATGCATAAAAATGCATATGCATACACAATTGCATATGCATACACAAATGCATATGCATACACAAATGCATATGCATACACAAATGCATATGCATACACAAATGCATATGCATACACAAATGCATATGCATACACAAATGCATATGCATACACAAATGCATATGCATACACAAATGCATATGCATACACACATGCATATGCATACACATGCATATGCATACACACATGCATATGCATACAAATGCATATACACACATGCATACACATACACAAATTCATATGCATACACACATATATTATGCATATGCATACACAAATGCATATACATACACACATGCATATGCATACAAATGCATATGCATATGAATACACACATGCATATGTATACACACATGCATATGCATACACACATCCATATGCATTCAAATGCATATGCATACACACATGCATATGCATAAACACATGCATATGCATACACACATCCATATTCATACACACATGCATATGCATAACTACACAGACATATGCATACACACATGCATATGCATATACACATGCATATGCATATACACATGCATATGCATACACAAATGCATATGCATACACACATGCATACACATACACAAATGCATATGCATACACACACATACAATGCATATGCATACACAAATGCATATACATACACACATGCATATGCATACACATGCATATGCATAAGCATATACATGCATATGCATATGCATAAACACATGCATATGCATACACACATGCATATGCATACAAACATGCATATGCATACACACAATGCATATGCATGCAAATGCATATGCATACACACATGCATACACATACACAAGTGCATATGCATACACAAATGCATATGCATACACACATGCATATGCATACACATGCATATGCATACACACATGCATATGCATACACACATGCATATGCATACAAATGCTTATGCATACACACATGCATATGCATACACACATGCATATGCATACACACATGCATATGCATACACACATGCATATGCATACACAAATGCATATGCATACACACATGCATACACATACACAAATGCATATGCATACACACAGCATATGCATACACAATAGACAAATGTATATGCATACACACATAGACAAATGTATATGCATACACACATACACACATACACAATGCATATGCATACACACCTATACAATGCATATGCATACACACATACATACATACACAAATGCATATGCATACACACATGCATATGCATACACACATGCATATGCATACACACATGCATATGCATACACACATGCATATGCATACACACATGCATATGCATACACACATGCATATGCATACACACATGCATATGCATACACACATGCATACACATACACAAATGCATATGCATACACAAATGCATATACATAAACAAATGCATATGCATACACACATGCATATGCATACAAATGCATATGCATACACACATGCATACACATACACACATGCATACACATACACACATGCACACACATACACAAATGCATATGCATACACAAGTGCATATGCATACACACATGCATATGCATACACACATGCATATGCATACACACATGCATACACATACACACATGCATATGCATACACACTATAGATTTTTTAGGGTTTATATATATATATATATTAACATCTCCTTATTCAATCAGATGGGATCTCCACCTACACGTTGGGGAGCACATGACCATGAAGACTCCAAGATATATCACATACATGATGGAGCTCCAATCATGTATGCAGTCGGAAAGTCCATGCATCAACACATTCGACAGCTTTGCTCCATAGAGTTTGGACATTTTGTCATGTTAAAATGGAGCGAACAGGATAAGGATTCCATAAATTATATCACACAATCGATATATGAAGAGTATCGGCCAGCACTTTGGCATCCTATTGTGAGTTCAAAATGGATTCAACATATGGCATGCGAGCTGATGTCTCATCGGCGGTCCGAGGCTTGCGATGCTTTCAGAGCAGGCTTTCCAAAGCCTGTATGGTTGGATATAGAAGAGTGGGAATCGATTCAAGATGAGCAGCAACATACTCCTGATCGATATCGTTAGCAGTGAGATGCGGCGGCCACATGTTTAGATACGGTTGGAACGTCATATTTAGGTAGCGACAGATATGACAGTATGTGCTACCAATTTGTAAGTATCATTTCAATTATTGAATTTATTTGTGTTAAGCACATCATGTATGTGTTCATCTAACATTTTGCATATTCATTATAGGAGTTGGCAGTGGGTCATCCTCCAACGCGAACCGAAGAAGCTTATGGATATCCTCATGGATTGGCTGCACTGTTGCAGGACTTAGAGGGACGCGGTGCAATTATTTCATGGGAGAATCTATGATTAGGTAACCTTATAGCTTGGTTTCATATTTTTAGTTGTTGTTTATAAATATCATGTCAATTTGTCTCATTTTACGCATATGCTTTGTTGCAGGATTGTAGGTGTAAATGTTTTGATCCCCTTGCGCATATGTATGGTAGTGCTTTGCCGCAATTTTGTATTACACTCCTATGTGGCAATGATGTACCATAATTTTGTATTCGGTTCCTATATGGAAGTGCTTTGTCACATTTTGTATTCGGTTCCTATATGGAAGTGCTTTGCCACACTCGTGTACATCTTTCATTTATGGAATATACAAATTTTTGTACATGATTCATGGTTCATTATTGCTCATATAAAATCATGTTTTGGTTGCCAATAGAGTACATATCACATGTACTCCGTTTAGGGTTGGGCAGAGGTGTATTTCCTTTTGCCCAACAACATCATGGTAACGTTGCTGTAGCAAAAGACAACACACTCTGCCCAAAAATGTTTTTGCCAACGCTTATACCGATGACTATACTGGTGCTATGTTTCCAATGCGCATACCGACTACAACACCGACGTCGTGGAGAAATTACACCCGTTCATTTTCCTCGGTAACAGCCTTGGTATACGCTTGATATGTTGTAGTGATTTTGAAACTCTTGTCCTAAAATCTAGAATTTCTAGGAAGGATCATTCAAGTGTTGCAAAAGAATTCAAATACGGATCCTTTTCACATGTTATTTATTACCAAGGAGTTATCAAAGATGTAGTTGAAGAATAGAATTTTGCATAATAGTGGGAAAATACACCTTCTTCAAGTTAGCTCGACAACAAGTAGTTCCCAAGAAAAACATTCATTGCTAGTGGTACTTAATTCAAGTGATTGATATAACCAAAATGCGTATTAAGTTAGAGGAAATTAGCAGGTTTGAAATCTAATTAGAAAATTAGTGGATGCTTAGGGTTGAGGGGATGGGTTTGGGGTAAGCCACTGAGCTTTAAAGGCAATGAACGAGATCTTAAAGATGAAAGACAAGGCCTTCATCATTGTTGTCTGATAAACAATAATTGATCATAGTTGGAGATGTTGGCCGAAGTAGCTGCAATTGGATGTACTAAGAGATTTTGCCAAAGTAATGATAATAATCTCATGAATAATGCATGAGAGTTACCTCATACATCACATAGATCCTAAGTAAGATTAAAGTTTGTAATCATTTTCTTCCAAAATAAGGCACATGCAACAAGATCTAGACACACCCTAAGTTTTTTTGGCATAAAATGATATTTTTACAAACTAGTAGGTGTTAAAAGAGGATATAACGCCTTACCTTTACCTCTGTAATTGGCCCAAACAAGGATTAAATAAAGGATAAGTATAAATGATCAAGAGAGTGTTCAGAAGACATAGAAAGAAGGCAAAACATGTGATGTATATTCTTTTTTGAATTGGGGAGAATATTAATTGATATAGGACAATGTAATACTAACTCCCTTTGGAAACTTTCTTTGATAACCAGAGATAAAAAACGCATCATTCATAGAAAGTATCAATTAAGTTATTCTTTTCTCGAGAAAGTATATAAAGTAATTGTATTTAAATCACAAGAAGATCAGAAGTGAAGTCTATAAAACTTCACTAAGTCAAATTTTTTAAATAAGTTAAGGTTTAAAGATCACGTTTCTTTGAACCAAGTTTAGACACACTAATTTAACCGCCAAGTTCATATTTTAACTTGGTAAATTTGATCTCTTGACTCAAAGTAATTCATAATGATTACATTACAAGAAAGAAAGTCTTAAGAGATTGAATAATTGAAAAATTAACTTATCCTTAGTTAAAGCATGAATATTTTGAGTAAAGGTGAAATTTCACCAATGGAATCTTGGGGGCTAATTGTCGATATATTTAGGTAGTGATGTGTGTGAACACTCTAGGACTGCCGGGGCATTTTTTTCCCTGTTTAGAAGGTTTTTTTCCCCCGGCTTGTATATATGCCTATTTCCCTAATGGGCTACTTCTCTTTGCACATTCTAGTGGTATTACATTCAGTATTGTGTGTTGTGCTCCAAGCTTCTTCTTCTTCCTTGTG
The DNA here is from genome assembly GCA_020310875.1 of Ceratopteris richardii. Taxonomy (NCBI): domain Eukaryota; kingdom Viridiplantae; phylum Streptophyta; class Polypodiopsida; order Polypodiales; family Pteridaceae; genus Ceratopteris; species Ceratopteris richardii. The sequence goes on from CM035429.1 coordinate 144,433,006, forward strand.
TTGTTCGCGTGCTTCCGCAGATGCCTAACTCCAACAATTGGTATCAGAGCAGGTCGCCACTTCATCTAGGGCGTCATCGACACCTCTCCGTTTGAAGTCTCAAATTGCACGAGTTTTGGTGAGCATACTCAGCGTGTTTTTGAGATCAAAACGGCTTCGCTTTGTAGTGCCGAAATCGCGATCTGAGCTCATGTCGGCCTTTGAATGCACTATCGCAGCGTTTCTGTAGGCTACTTCATCTCTTTTGTGAAAGGTATATAGCAGTTTCAATTCGCCAATATAAGCGTCTCGAGGTCTGCTACAGGTCTAGCAGAATTCGCCTGGGGAGTTTTGTTCAACTTTTTGAGATACAGTCAATTTTTTGCATCAAGGTATTTTAGTCATCGGCCATGGCTGAAAGCAGTGATGTATTCCATATGTTGGCTGTTGAGGATAAGTTGGATGGTACCAACTACCCGTTATGGCATTATATGATGTGACATGTATTGGTTGCAAAAGGACTGTGGAACATTGTGCAGGGTGTTGAAAAATGTCCTATCACACCTGCCATTGTTACAACTGTAGGTACTGAAGTTGATGCAGAAGGTGTCGAAGATGATGATATTCTGCATATTCCTATTTGGGCTGCAATTCCTGCTGCACCTACTGCAGAGCAAATTCATTGGGATGGCAAAGATGCACTTTGTCAGATGCTTTGTTTGTGTCAGGGATAAAGAAAAATCTGTTATCAGTTTCTGCATTAGCCAAGATTGGCTTGGTTGTAAAATTTGTTAGTGATAGGTGTACAGTTCATGATCTATCAAATGGCAATGTGATTATTGCTTCTGGCATTTTATGTCATGGGCTATATAAGCTCATAGAGTATGAAAGATGTGTAAATGATTTGGCATGTGCAGTACATGATTCTCATGCTATGCAAGATGCAAAGCTTTGGCGTGCACGCTTTGGTCATCTAAATTTTGCTAGTTTGCTGTGCCTGTAGAAATCTAAAATAGTGTCCTTTTTGCCCAAACTTGAGGCACCTAGAAAACATGTTTGTGAAGGCTGTATTTTGGGCAAAATGCAGCGTTCGTCCTATCCAAAAGATGGTTCAGATTGGGCTACTTAGAAATTGCAGCTTGAACATAGTGATGTATGTGGTCCTATGTAGACTCCTTCTTTTGGGAATTATCTTTACTTCGTGACTTTTATCGATGATTTTCCTAGGCATGCATGGGTATATCCATTGAAGGCAAAGTCGGAAGTGTTCATGTGCTTCAAACAGGTTTTGGTTTTGCCTGAAAATATGTTAGCATGTAAAATGGGCACCCTCCATTCTGATTGAGGGGGGGAATATATGTCCTCTAATTTTAATGCATTTGTGGCTTAACATGGGATAAAACATCGGTGTAGAGGGCCGTATAAACTCAACAAAATGGAGTTGCTGAACAAAAGAATAGGTCACTCATGGAGATGGTGAGGTGTATGATCAAGAGTGAGGCTTTACCACATGCTCTCACAGATGAGCAGGTTTATGCGTTGCCCAGGTGTCAAGCATTGGCAGGCGGTAAAGCGCATCTTTTTCTACTTGAGTCGTACTCGGGTACTTGGGTTGTTTTATCCCAAGGGGGGGATCACTACCACTAGATTTGCATGCTTTTTCTGACTCAGACTGGGCTGGTTGCTATGACACTCCTGTATCCACTAGTGGTTTGCTTCATGCTTGGGAGCTCATGTATATCTTGGTTGAGCAAGAAGCAGCCTACTGTGGCAACTTTTAGTTGTGAGGTTGAGTATAGGAGCTTTCACAACGACTTTTGCGTGTGTGTGGCTCAGACGCCTTATGGCTGATTCGGGTGTTCGTCAGTGTTCTGTCACCACCATCTTCACTAAGAGTTAGAGCGCATTGGTAGTTGCAAGGAACCCTGTGTTCCATGCTCGCACTAAGCACATTGAGGTGCATTATCATTATGTTAGGGAGAGGTTCTCTGCTAGGGAGATCAGCTGGCATATGTGCCCACATAGGAGAACATTGCAAACCTTTTCATGAAGGCTCCACCTAGGGAGAAGTTTGAAGCTTTGCGCAAAGCTTTGGGCTTACTTTTTTGTGTGGAGTGATTTCCACATAGTTTTGCACTTCCTTATATATGAGTGCCAACTACTTGTTCACCACATCACTCCCAGGGGGAATTTGTTGATATATTTAGGTAGTGATGTGTCTGAACACTCTAGGACTACCGGGGCACTTTTTTCCCTCTTTAGGAGGTTTTTTCCCTCGGCTTGTATATATGCCTATTGCCCTAATAGGCTACTTATCTTTGTACATTCTAGTGGTAATACATTCAGTATTGAGTGTTGTGCTTCAAGCTTCTTCTTCTTCCTTGCGCTGTTCACATGCTTCCGCAGACATCTAACTCCAACACTAACATATTGATGTTAAATACCATACTAGTGTCTAGTGGTTGGATGATGTTTAAGCTTTACTCCAAGTACCTTTTAGAGAATCTATTTTAAGTTCTCTTAAGGATAGATAAACTACTTCAATACCTTGTTGAAATAGACCTTTAAAAAGTGAAACTCTTGAGTAACATAGAGTTTGAATCTAATTACTTTAAACTAATACCTTAGAAGTTTGAATTGGCTACACAAAGCTTTAGTCCTTTCTTTGAGCTTTCCAAATCTTTTGGATTTGACTTAGATATAGTATTTGATAAGATCAAGTATAGTTGATTGGAAAAGGTAACTAAATAAAACACCCTATTCAAATGTTCTATACAATAACCCATTCGATCTTCAAGGATGCAAAGTCTCAATTCACTTATTCAATTGTATTTGTTTCATGCTAAGTAGCATAAATCTAATGAGTTTCATAGCTTTAAGTACACTCTTGATAAGAAAATTTAGGAAGTTTTTGTAAGATTTGTTGGGATCGATGGATGGACACTCTAACAAATGAGTAGGTACTACCAAATCGTGCTTAGTACCAGCCCTTTGAAGGTTTAGAGATGATATGTGGGCCCTCTTAGCTTTCTAATGACACTATACAAGTGTCTGTGTACTTTGGAAATGACATAAGATAAGATTGAATCAAAACAGACTACTTCCAAATAGAAGGATCAATGAAAACCTTTTTATTTTTTATCACACACCTGGTGCTTGTAATACTCTGTGCTACCAGTACAATAGGAATTGGAAAAATTCTTTTTAGAGATATCTAATTAGCTTAGTAAGCTAATGATTCCTAGTGGAATCACGTGAAATGATGCACTATACACAGAGTGATCAGTTTAACAAATAAATCATTACCCTCGATTTTTTAGGACCTCTACAAAGTTTGACCAGTGAGTGCCTCAATGGGTTTTTCTCCAAATTGGCTGAATGGGTTTGCTTCAAAAAATTTCAGCATGTAGGTGCCTTGGAGCGTCTTCCAAAAAGCTATAGAGCATTGAAAATGGTGGAGAATTGACTGAGATATGAGCAGCACAAGTTAACAGTTATGAATGACTATAACAAAGAGAGCATAGATGAACAATGTACACGTATTGTATTAATGAACAATGTTTTACAAGATCATAGGCTTGAAAATCATAGCCTCATGTGGAGATAGTGTAGGCTACAATGTAGCCCTCACACTCTTAAAAAATGGCAATGGAGGACTCGGGAATTGAGACTTCTTTATGCGACTTTTTCAAGCCACCTTTTATAAGTGTTAGATTCAAATTTGAATTTGAATTCAACTTTTGGATCTCTCTAAAAGTAATACTTCAATCTAGGAAATATTCCCTCAATGAAGTAGTTACTTTTCTATCTAAGAAGTCCACGAGTTTTTGGTAGGTGATTACAAATATTCTCTCAAGTCAAAATCAATGACTTTTACAAATGTAAAAAGATAAAGTTATCTTAGCAATGGTTTCCATGGAGCTTCATGTGTTTATGAACTTCAAGCCAAATATGTGGGCTTGGACTTTGCACCAACAGCTCCCCCTCAAGCCAAACATCTTGGCTTAGTCTTCACCTTCAATCTTCATGAATGTCCTGCAATCCAATCATTGATTTGAACCTGCAAAGTTTTTCAAATCTAATGCTTTAGCCAACAAGTCTGCACATTGCATATTAGTTGTTACATATGCCAACTAAATTTCCTTGCTCAATAGCTTCTCTCTCACATAATGCTAGTGGACCTCTATATGCTTGGTCCTAGCATGATAAATAGGTTTTGTTGCAAAGTGTAATGAACTTGTATTATCTCCAAAAATCATTGGAGATGTAGTATGCAAACCAAATTCTATATACAACAATCTGATCCATATGGCCTCTTGAGTAGCATTGGCCAATCCTCTATACTCTGCCTCTATAGAAGATAAAGCAACAGTAGGTTGCTTCTTTGAAGACCATGATATAGGCTTATCACCTGCAAAGGATAGGTATCCTGAGGTACTTCTCCTATCTTTGCATCCTACCCAATCAGCATCTGAGTATATCTTGATGTCCAAGTCTGATGTATAAGGGAAATACAATCCACGATGTTGAGTACCTTTAAGGTACTTCAAAATTCTTTTGGCAGCCTCCAACTGAGGTGCCCTAGGTTTGTGCATAAACTGACTTAGAACACTTACTCCATAAGCAATATCAATCCTTGTCAATGTAGCATAGTTCAAGCTTCCCACTATGCTTTGGTAACCTGCAATGTTCTCAAGTACATCACCTTCATGAGCACTTAATTTTAGGTTTACATCCATTGGAGTACTTGCAACTTTGGCATCCTGCAAATGAAACTTCTTTAGCATATCCTGTATATAATTTCTCTGAGTATTGTAAATTCCAGAGTTAGTATATACTAACTCAAGTCCAAGAAAATATTTTAGTAATCCAAGGTCACTAATTTTGAACTCCTTCATCATCTGGTTCTTGATCTGTTTGATGTCATTAGCATCATTACCTGTAAGTATGATATCATCAACATATACACATAGGTATATTACCTCTGAATTACTTCTCTTGATAAATAGAGAAGTATGTGCTTTACTCATAACAAAACCTTGATCCTGAAGGTATGTAGTCAACCTATGGTTCCATGCCCTAGGTGCCTACTTCAATCCATAAAGAGCTTTGTTCAATTTACATACATATGTTACCTTGTTTGGGTCCTCATAGCTAGGAGGTTGAGACATGTATACCTCCTTTGAAATCCAGCCAATTAGAAATGCATTTTTTACATCCAAGTGATACATGTTCCAATTCTTTGATGCAGCCACACTTACCAATACCCTGATGGTTGGCATTTTGGCCATAGGTGAGAAGGTTTATTCATAATCAATTCCTTGGGTTTGCGCAAAACCCTTACCCACAAGTCTACATTTGTACCTACTTATTGATCCATTAGAATTCCTTTTGATCTTATAGATCCATCTAGAACGAGTTACCTTCATAGAATCCTTCTTTGGTACTAGTTCCCAAGTATCACTCTCTTTGAGTGCTTCAATTTCCTCATCCATAGCTTCTTTCCACTTTGCCTTGGTCTTTGCCTCTTCATATGATGCTGGTTCTTCAATTGACAAGTCTTTTGCAAGATAAACAGAGTGCTTAGTAACTAAAGAAGTGTCATACCCATATTTGATTGGCTTCTTGCTCTCCCTTTGTGATCTTCTGATTGCTTGGTTGGATGATTCAGGTATATCCTCCAACTTCTTCATCTTGACTTTGCCTTTAGACTTCCATGCCACGAACTCTTCTAGGTTGATGATGTCCTCATCATTTGAGTTGATGTCTACATTCTGAGTAGACTCCTCCTTAGTGAGGCTTGGAAACTCCTCTTCCAAGTCACAAGGTAGTCTTACTTTCCTGCATTCACTATCAAACCAAGAGTCATTCTCATCAAAGACAACATCTCTACTAACCATGAATCCCTTGTTTGAAAGATTGTAGAACCTGTATCCTTTCATATTTAAATCATACCCAATGAAGATGCACTTCTCTGCCTTAGGGTCTAGCTTACCTCTTATCTAAGAAGGGATATGAACATAAGCTACACATCGGAAGATCCTACAATGATCAAGTGAAGGTCTTCTACAATGCCATGCTTCATATGGGGTCATCCCATCAAGAGATTTGGATGGCAACCTATTTACAAGATAATTGGCAATAGATACACTCTCTGCCCACAAGTAGTTAGGTAATCTTTTCTCATTTTGCATTGACCTATGTGTTTCAACAATTAATCTATTTCTCCTCTCTGCCACCCCATTTCGGTCAGGGGTATACCGTGTTGTGATTTCTCCTTTGATTCCTCTATCCTGCAAGAATATATCAAACTCATTTGAGAAGTACTCACCTCCTCCATCTGACCTTAGTCTTTTTAGGTTTCTCCATGTTTGGTTCTCAACAAGTGAATACATAAAGATACTTTTTAAAGCAACTGAATACATCTTTGTTCTTCATAAAGTACAATAGAGTCCACCTACTATAATCATCAATGAAAGACACATAATACCTTGATCCAAAGATTTAGGGATCCTTACTTGGTCCCCATACATCTATATGGGCAAGCTCTAGGTAGTCCTCATGCATGTAGCCTTTCCTTGAGAAGGGCAACCTGTGAGATTTTCCAAACTGACAAGCACCACATTTATAAATCATGTGTTGGTTGGATACATTAGGTATTCCAAGCACACATTGGTCTCTACATATCTGTTTTAAAGTTCTTTCACAAAAATGCCCTAATCTGTTATGCCAAATTTCAAGCTCTCATAATTTTTTATCTTTATAACTATAAAGTGTAATGTTCCTTGTATCCTCAAGTTCAAAAGTGAATAATCTACCTATCTTTTCTCCTTTGGCAATTCTCTTGAACCCATGTTTTGGATCCTCCACAAATGCTCCATATTGGTTGAATCTAACCTGCAAACCCTTTTCCACAATCTGTCCAATACTCATCAGATTCTTGGTAATTGTTGGTACATATGAACCCTACTCAATAGATTCTTGTTTCCATTTGAAGTCTTAACATTGCCTACTTTAATCATTGAGTTCTTGGTGTCATCACCTGTTTGAACCTGATGCTTACCTTTTGGTTCCTCAAGGTCAAAGAGAAGAGCCTGCCACATGGTTGGAGCAACCTAAGTCAATGTAGAAGAGGAGGTCATTATCTATACCTAGTTTTGAAGTCACATTCATAATCAAAAGAGAATCTTCTTGCTCCTCTATGTAGTTCTTGTAATCTTTTCTAGATTTGTATCCTCCTTGTAGTTGCTATTGTAGTTGTTGTTGAAGCTGTTGTTGTATCCTTGATGGTGATTGAATCTTCCTCTTGATTGTGTATATCCACCTCTTTGATATCCTCTACCTCTCTGATTCTTGAAGTTCCTGAAACACTCATATGTAGTATGATTTGATAATCCACAAATATTGCATGATGAGGAGTTATAAGATATCCCCCTACCTTGCTTACCTCCTCTACCCCTTCCTCTTGAGGTTTTACCTCTCCCTCCATAGTTGGCTTGAGAGGTAGTTCCTTCATCTTCAACCTTTTTGTTCTTCCCTTTCTCTTTGGATTTACTTTTATCAGTATAAAGGGTAGAAGAGCTATCACCTCTTGATGAATCTCCATTCTTGTTGAGCTTGGCTTCATGGGTGAATAGTTTCCCCATGAGTGTGGTAAGCTTTGGAATCTGCATGTCCATGTACAAGTCCATTGTAGTTGTGAAGCTCTCCCATTTGTCATCAGCTTTAATACCATTGATTACTTGTCTCACAATCTACTCCTCTTTAATTTCTTCTCCTATGCTTTCCAATTGATCTGCTACATCTTTGACTTTGGTCACATACTCTGAGATAGCTTGCTTACGTTGCTTTCTTTGAGTGGTAAACTCAATCCACAATTGGTTCTTCCTAGCCCTTGTGTTGGAAGAGAAATAAGAAGACAATGTTTCCCAAGTCTCTTGGGATGTCTTATAGTTCCTAGTATGTAGAAGAAGAAAATCAGAGATTGAGTTACATAAATAGGACCTTGCAAATGCATCTTTGGCACAACATGTGTTGAGTCTTTCATGATCCTCTCTTGTAGGTTGTCCTTTGCTTCTGAATATGGGCATCTCCTCATCTCTTGAGATGTATCCATAGAGGCTCCTTCCTTGCAAGTATGTATTCATCCTTAAAGACCATGCTTGATAGTTGTTCCTATCCAACTTATCAATGAAAGAAGGAAAAACATCTCCCATTTTACCTTAGCTTTGCTCTGATACCACTGTTGGGATAGATGGATGGACACTCCAAGAAATGAGTAGGTACTACCAAATCCTGCTTAGTACCAGCCCCTTGAAGGTTCAAAGATGATATGTGGGCCCTCTTAGCTTCCAATGACACTATATAAGTGCCTATGCACTTTGGAAATGATGTAAGATAAGATTGAATCAAAACAGACTACTTCCAAATAGAAGGATCAATGAAAACCTTCTATTTTTTATCACACACCTGCTGCTTGTAATACTCAGTGCTACCAGTATAGTAGGAATTGGAAAAATTCATTTTAGGGGTATCTAATTAGCTTAGTAAGCTAATGATTCCAATTGCGATCACTTGAAATGATGCACTATACACAGAGCAATCAGTTTAACAAATAAATCATTACCCTTGATTTTTTAGGACCTTTGCAAAGTTTGACCAATGACTGCCTCGATGTGATTTTCTCCAAATTGGCTCAATGGATTTCCTTCCAAAATTTTCAGCATGTAGATAACTTGGAGCTGATTCCAACAAGCTATAGAGCATTGAAAATGGTGGAGAATTGATTGAGATATGAGAAGCCCAAGTTGACAGATATCAATCATTATAACAGAGAGATCATAGATGAACAATGTAGATGTATAGTATTAATGAACAATGTTGTACAAGATCATAGGCTTGACAATCATAGGCTTATGATGGAGAGTAGTGTAGGCTACAATGTAGGCCTCACACTCTTACAAAATGGCAATGGAGGACTCAGGAATTGAGACTTCTTTACGTGACTTTTTCAAGCCACATTTTATAAGTTTTACATTCAAATTTGAATTTGAATTCAACTTTTGGTGTTGTCTAAAAGTAATCCTTCATTCTAGGAAATATTATCTCAATGAAGTAGTTACTTTTATATCTAACAAGTCCACGAGTTTTTGGTAGGTGATTACAAATATTATCTCAAGTCAAAATAAATGACTTTTACAAATGTAAAAAGATAAATTTCTCCTAGCAATGGTTTCCATGGAGCTTCATGTGCTTATGAACTTCAAGCCAAATGTGTTGGCTTGCACTTTGCACCAGCAAGATTGAAAATTCCTAGGAATGTAAAGCTAAAATATTTAAGAAGACTATCGTAGGTTGGAAAACGTTTGAATTTTTTATCTCAATTTGAAGTGAAGTTCACCAAACGTGTATGGCACACATCAACCGAGAATTTTTCCACGATTTTCAAGACTAATGGGACAAAGTAGTCTTCTAGTAGGATAATAAATCAAAGCAAATGTTGGTTGAGAGTGAACCATATTATAAACATCCAAGTTATATGTTTGGATCAAGCAAACTTCTCGTATGATTTTCAAATGAAATTCAAATGGGATAGAAACTCTCAAAATGTTTAAAGTATCTGAGAAGTTTGAATTGGTTACACAAAGTTGTAGCCCTTTCTTTCACCTTTCCAAATATTTTGGATTTGACTTAGATATAGTATTTGATAAGATGAGGTATAGTTGATTGGAAAAGGTAACTAACTAAAACACCCTATACAAATGTTCTATACAATAACCCATTTGATCTTCAAAGATGCAAAGTCTAAGTTCACTTATTCAATTCTATTTTTTTCATGCCAAGTAGCATAACTCTAATGAATTTCATAGATTTAAGTGACAAGAAAATTTAGGAAGTGTTTGTAAGATTGACAGTTCCTAGGAATGTAAATCTAAAGTATTTGAGAAAACTATCGTAGGTTGGAAAAAGTTTGAATTTTTAATCTCAATTTGAAGTGAATTTGACCAAACATGTATGGCACACATCAACCTAGATTTTTTCCACGATTTTCAAGGCCAATGGGACAAAGTAGTCTTCTAGTAGGATAATAAATCAAAGCAAATGTTGGTTGAGAGTGACCGTGGTATAAACATCCAAGTTATATGTTTGGGTCAAGCAAACTTCTAGTATGATTTATAAATGAAATTCAAATCGGATAGAAACTCTCAAAGTCTTGTTACGGATAAGAACGTTCCCAGAATTGAAATAGTACCTTAAATCCACCCATTTCACATGTTAGTTCCTAGATAGCACATAATGAATTCAAATGGCAATTTAGCTCTTCTCTTTGACCTTGAGGAACCAAAGGGTAAGCATCAGGTACAAATAGGTGATGACACCAAACACTCAGTAATTAAAGTAGGAAATGTTAAGACCTTTGATGAAAATAAGAATCTGTTGAGGAGGGTTCTATATGTGCCTACAATTACCAAGAATTTGATGAGTGTTGGACAGATTGTGGAAAAGGGTTTGTAGGTTAGATTCAACCAATACGGAGCATTTGTGGAGGATCCCCAACATGGATTCAAGAGAATTGCCAAAGGAGAAAAGACACGTAGATTATTCACTTTTGAACTTGAAGATACAAGGAATATTGCACTTTATAGTTACAAAGACCAAACACTAGCAGAGCTTGAAATTTGGCATAAGATATTAGGGCATGTTGGTGAAAGAACCTTAAAGAAAATATGTAGAGATCAATGTGTGATTGGGATACCTAATGTATCTAAGCAACACATGATCTATAAATGTGGTGCTTGTTAGTTTGGAAAATCTCACAGGTTACCCTTCTCAAGGAAAGGCTACATGGATGAGGACTACCTAGAGCTTGTCCATACAGATGTATGGGGACCAAGTAAGGATCCCTCAATCTCTGGATCAAGGTATTATGTATTTCTCATTCATGACTTCAATAGCTGGTCTGTCTTATATTTTATGAAGCACAAAGATGAAGTATTCAGTTGCTTTAAAAAGTATCTTGCACTTTTTGAGAACCAAACAGGAACAAACCTAAAGAGACTAAGGTCAGATGGAGGAGGTGAGTACTTCCCAAATGAGTTTGATGCATTCTTGCATGAGAGAGGAATCAAGAGAGAAATTACAACAAAGTATACCCTTGAGCGAAATGGGGTGGAAGAGAGGAGAAATAGATTAATTGTTGAAACAGCTAGGTCAATGTTAAATGAGAAAAAAATACCTAATTACTTGTGGGTAGAGAGTGTATCTACTACTACTTATCTTGTAAATAGGTTGCCATCCAAATCTCTTGATGGGATGACCCCATATGAAGCATGGCATCGTAGAAGACCTTCACTTGATAATTGCAGGATCTTTGGATGGGTTGCTTATCTACATATCCCTTCTCAAATAAAAGGTAAGCTGGATCCTAAGGCAGAGAAGTGCATCTTCATTGGGTATGACTTGAACCAGAAAGGATATAGGTTCTACAATCCTTCAAACAAAGGATTCATGGTCAGTATAGATGTTTTCTTTGATGAGAATGACTCTTGGTTTGAAAATGTATGCATGAAAGTAAAACTACCTTATGACTTGGAAGAGGAGTTCGCAAGCCTCCCTAAGGAGGAGCCTAATCAGATTGAAGACATCAACTCAAATGATGAGGACATCATCAACTTAGAAGAATTCAAGGCAAGGAAATCCAAAGTTAAAGTCAAGATGAAGCAATTGGAGGATATACCTCAATCATCCAGCCAAGCAATTAGAAGATCACAAAGGGAGAGCAAGAAGCCAATTAGACATGGGTATGATACTTCCTTAGTTACTAAGCACTCTGTTTATCTTGCAAAAGACTTGTCATTTGAAGAGCCATCATCATATGAAGAGGCAAAGACCAAGGCAGAATATAAAGAAGCTATGGATGAGGAAATTGAAGCACTCAAGGAGAATGATACTTGGGAGTTAGTACCAAAGAAGGAGTCTATGAAGGTAATTGGCTCTAGATGGATCTATAAGATCAAGAGGAATTCTGGTGCATCAATAAGCAGGTACAAAGCTAGACTTGTGTCTAAGGGTTTTGCACAAACCCAAGGAGTTGATTATGAAGAAACCTTCTCACCTGTGGCCAAAATGCCAATCATCAGGGTATTGGTAAGTGTGGCTGCATCAAAGAATTGGAACGTGTATCAATTGGATGTAAAAAATGCATTTCTAAATGGCTGGATCTCAGAGGAGGTGTACATGTCTCAACCTCTTGGCTATGAGCATCCAAGCAAGGTAACATATGTATGTAAATTCACCAAAGATCTTTATGGATTGAAGCAAGCACTTAGGGCATGGAACCATAGGTTGACTACATACCTTCACGATCAAGGATTCATCATGAGTAAAGCAGATACTTCTTTGTTTGTTAAGAGGAATAATTCAGAGGTAATATACCTACGTGTATATGTTGATGATATCATACTCACAGGTAATGATGCTAATGGTATCAAGAAGATTAAGTATCAGATGATATAGGAGTTCAAAATTAGTGAGCTTGGATCACCAAAATATTTCCTTGGACTTGAGTTAGTCTATACTATCTCTGGAATTTATATTACTCAGAGAAAGTATATACAAGATATGTTAAAGAAGTTTCATTTGTAGGATGCCAAAGTTGCAAGTACCCCAATAGAGGTAAACCAAAAGTTAAGTGCTCATGAAGGTGAAGTGCTTGAGAATATTGCAGGTTACCAAAGGATAGTGGGAAGCTTGAACTATGCTACATTGACAAGGATTGATATTGCTTATGGAGTAAGTCTTTTAAGTCAATTTATGCAAAAACCTAGGGCACCTCATTTGGAAGCTGCCAAGAGGATTTTGAAGTACCTTAAGGGCACTCAAAATCAAGGATTGTATTTTCCTTATACCTCAGACTTGGACATCAAGATATATTGAGATGCAGATTGGGCAGGTTGCAAAGATGATAGAAGGAGTACCTCAGGATACCTATTTTTTGCAAGTGATAAGCCTATATCATGGTCTTCAAGAAGCAACCTACTATTGCTTTATCTTCTACAGAGGCAAAGTATACAGGATTGGCCAATGCTACTCAAGAGGCCATATGGAACAGATTGTTATATACAGATTTGGGTTTGCACACTACATCTCCAATGCTTTTTGGAGATAATACAAGCTCACTACATCCTGCAACAAATCCTATTTATCATGTTAAGACAAAGCACATAGAGGTCCACTATCATTATGTGAGAGAGAAGTTATTGAGCAAGGAAATTCAGTTGGATTATGTATCAACTAACATGCAATGTGCAGACTTATTGACTAAAGCATTAGATGGTAGAAAACTTTGCAGGTTTAAGTCTATGATTGGATTGCAGGACATTCAAGAAGATTAAAGAAGAAGAGCAAGCCAAAGTGTTTGGCTTGAGCGGGAGCTATTTGTGCAAATACCAAGCCTACACATTTGGCTAGAGTTTATGTACTATTGAAGCTCCATGGAAACCATTCCTAAGAAAGCTTTTTATCTTTACCATTTGTCAAAGTAATTTTTTGACTTGAAAGAATATTTGTAACTACCACTAAATTTGTGGGACTTGTTAGTTGGAAAATTCATGACTATACTTGAGAGAATATCTCCTAGAATAGAGGATCACTTTTAGTGAGAGCCAATGGAGAATTCAAATTCAAATTCAAATATTCTATCTATAAAAGATATCTGACAAACGCGCAGGATAAGTGACTCCATTTCCAAGTTCTCCTTGACGATATTGTAAGAGAGTGAGGCTTACATTATAGCCTACAAAACTCATTGTCATTAGGCATTGATTATCAAGCCTATGATATTGTATAACATTGTGTTCTAATACAATAGATCAATACTTTTCATCTATGGTCTCTCTGTCATAGTCACTTACAATAGTCAACTTGTACTCCTCATATCTCAATCATTTCTTCACCGTTTTCAATGTTCTATAGCTTGTTGGAATCAACTCCAAGTTCTCTACGTTCTCACAAAGTTTGACAATAATCCATTTAGCTATATGGGAGAAAAGAGCATCGAAGCACTCACTGGTCCAACTCTGCAAAGGTCCTAAAAAATTGGGGGTAGTGATTTGATTGCTAAATTGATTGCTCAGTGTATAGTGCATCATTTTATGTGATTCCACTTGGAATCATTATCTCATTCAGCTAATTGGATATTTCTAAGAGGAATGTTTCTAATTCCTACTGTAGTGGAAGCTTTGAGCATAACAAGTAGCAGATGTGTGAACAAAAATAGAAGGTTTTCATTGATCATTCAACTTGGAAGTAGTCTGTTTTGGTTCAATCATTTCTTACATCATTTCCAAAGTACATAAGCACTTGTATAATGTGATTGAAAAGGTAAGAGGGCCTACAACTCAACTTTGAAGCAACAAAGGGTTGTTACAAAGTAGTATTTGGCAATACCTACTCATTTCTTGGAGTGTCCATCCATATTTCCCAACACTTTTGAGTGTGTGTGGCTGAGACGCCTTATGGCTGATTTGGGTGTTGGGTAGTCTTCTGCCACCACCATCTTCACTGACAGTTAGAGCCCATTGGCAGTTGCGAGGAACGAAAGTATAGGTGTTCAGCTACTTACCAAAAGATCATGCATATGCACATGCATCTAATTGCATGCAAATGTATGTTCATGTATGTGAATGCCCATTCTTGGGTGCAAATGCATGTGAGTACATGCAAGTGTAATGAACTTAAGCAAATCTCAAGCTTATTAGGTATGCAAACAAGTATCCATGCAAAAACAACCTGCTTGCTATTCTGGCAAAAAGGTAATTATTCAAGTGCGTGTGAAGTGGAGAATTAACTACCTTTCCCAAGCAAGTGCGAACTTGATGTGCATAAAGCATTCTTTTATGCACAAATAATCTTTTCATTTTTTGTGCATGAATGGAAATAGAAATTTCAATTGCATGCCTAGAACTGAAAAAGTACTTTGTATACTTTTGTATCATTTCAATACCGTTTAGTTCTCTTTCATGTTGAGATAATCATAATTGGACTATGCTTTTAGTCCTAATATGCATCCTAAATGAAAGTGTTCAAGCAAACAAATATCAAAATGAAAACATAATTTGGAAAATACGTAGCTCCACATAGAGCTATGTCCTTCCCTTGATCCTTTGGAAGAGTGACTCGTCCTCTTGATCCTCAAGAAAAAATGATTCTTCATCTTGGTTAGCTTCAGTCTCCATACTTTTGAAGACTCAGTGCATGCAACATCCACCATGGATGCATGTCCTCCCAGCTACATGGTCTTTGTATGACACACCCACTTCTCAATGGGTGTAAGATAAAGAAGACGATGCAATATGACTTGACAGAAGCTCCTTGACTCATTATCACATAGCTCCAAGGACATCTTGATCGGAAATTAAAGCCTCCCTACTTTGTATTTCCCATAATACTCGAAAAATGGAACTTCTCCAGCGCTTATCTCAAATAGAGATAACTTTCTGCATAATTGGTAATCTATGTGAGATGACGGCTTGGTTTCTTGGATATGGCATCGAATTCTCCAAATGTAGGTGTTGAGTTCGATTCCCGGAAGATATCGTCCACATATGCTTCTTTTGCCTCAGAAAAAGAACTCCTCTTTTGCTCCTTGAAGAAGTCTTTCTACAACGCGAAACTGCCATTCATAGCTAATATCTTCGCCATCGTATATGCAGATGACGGTTGGCTTTTGGCTTCATGATTATATCAACTCTCTCACGACAGAGAGGTGCCGAGTTCAAATCCGGTATTGGACAATTCTGGAACACTTTTTTGCTCTATAGTTCTGCACTTTAACAACGCAGAATGACAATTAGAAGTGGTTATGCCAAACTGAGTTTGCGAACAGACCTCCTCTTGGTGCATAGTGATCGTCTTCTCATGTGGCAGACTCTGGGTTCGAATCTTGACGCAAAAACTCTTCCTTTTTGTAATATCTCCTTGAGGTTCTGCGCCAAAATCAGACACAAAAATCTGCTACCGTCATTAATAGAACAACTGTTTGGCCTTGTGGATAGGTGGGTTGTCTCCTAAGCGGGGGACATGAGTTCGATTCCCCTCTGTGCTTGTGTTGGAGCAAGTCTATGACAAGCCTAAGTATTGGCTTGAGGCCCACAAAGTCATAGAAAAATCTTTAAAATGAAGACTATGTAAAGTTCACTTGTGAACCACCTCTTGTAACTTTTGAAGACTTTACTTAATGTAAAAGTGAAAGAATCTTAAGTGGTTGAGTCCACTTGATCAAAAAGGGAAAGAGGAGCCACGAATTCGTGATTTGTGGTAGGTAGAGAATCAAATCAATCATTGATTGATTGGAGAGTGATTGAGGGAAGTTAGCCTCCCAAACTCAACTATAAATAGATGGTAATTTTAGTCGTGGTTAGAGAGACCTATGTGAAGACCTCCAAGAGCTGAGCTTTATGCAATATCAAGGTGTGATTACAAGGCACACATATGTATCAGTAAGTCCATTGTATTGTACAAGCAATATACTTTCATTTTCATGATCATTTGGGTTCATATTTCCATGTTCTTGTGAAGTGTACTACTCACTGCCATTACTCTCAGTTTTCTCAGTCAGAGTGCAGAGATGTTTTCTCTGAGCTTGGTGCATCATTTTCCGTAATTTAACTTGGTAACGTTAGCTCTATAAGTCTACTATATGCTCACAAATTTTCATGTCATTTGCATGTTGCAGTCTTCAGTTATGTTCATTTGAAGTCAACAGGGTCTGTTCATCTTCACTTCTCTGTCAGGTACCCGATTTTTTCACTCACCTTGTCAGAGTCATTTCTCAATGGTTACTTATCCCAATTCCGTGATTTAATACTTTTTGGATTCATCTTACTGTCTAGTATAACCATACAAATGTTCATAATCATTGGATTCCTACATTTTGAGTTATGTTCATTTTTCTGCTCACTGGTATCAAACTGTAGCAGCCCGTGAAAATCGGGATGATGTCATCACTTGTTAAAAGTCATTCTCAGTGTGTGATTCATTATTTCTTATGAGATTACTCTTGAAAGTTAGCTCTTTAAGATTCCTAGATTTCCCCAAGAGGAATTAAGCTAATTGCGGCTGTGCTTAGAGAATTATGTAAAACACTGGACATGTGTATGAACCAAGAATAGCAAGTTTTCACCTCTGAGCTAACTCCAGCATATCTGTTTTGATCTATCTTTTTGAGAGTGATCTTCCAAGGTACATAGGGTGTCTAATACATCCATTGGCAAGTTAAAAGGGCCCACCATATACTCATGGAGTTCATTTGGCTGGTGTAGATCAAGGATTTTGCAACACCTCTTCATCTTCAAGCACATACCTATCCATCTCTTCACAGCTCGCAACAGAGGTTAATCATTTTGCTACCTCTTAGCTCCTAAGCTAAAGCCATGGCCACCAAGATAACTTCGGTATGCTATTGAAGACAGCCGCGAACGAGTATTTGGCAAAAAGTGCACGCAAAACCTTCACTCTTTATCAAAATGAGTAATTTTGAGATCATCTATCTATGTGTATATGTAGATGATATTATATTGACAAGAAATGATGCAGATGGTATGAAGAAGATCAAAGATCAGATGAGAGAAGAGTTCAAGATAAGTGATTTGGGTTCACTTACCTACTTCCTAGGCTTGGAAGTTGTCTACAAAGATCATGGTTTGTTTCTCACTCAAAGAAAGTACATTAAGGACATGTTGGCAAAATTCAAGATGCAAGATTGTAAGATTGCAGGTACTCCAATGGAGGTAAATCACAAATTGAGCTCACATGAAGGTGAACTCATAGAGGACATCACATCATATCAAAGTCTAGTGGGTAGTCTCAACTATGCCACATTGACAAGAGTAGATATATGTTACAGTGTGAGTGTGCTAAGCCAATTTATGCACACACCAACGAAACCACATATGGATGCTGCCAAAAGGATTCTCAAGTATCTCAAAGGAACCATAAATGAAGGACTTTATTATCCTTATGTATCTGATTTAGGGTTGAAGCTATTTTCTGATGCAGATTGGGCTGGCTCCAAGGAAGATAGAAGGAGCACTTCAGGTTATCTTACCTTTGCAGGTTCAAAGCTTATTTCATGGTCATCCAAGACGCAACCCACACTTGCTCTCTCTTCTACTGAAGCTGAATATAGAGGTCTTGCCATAGCTACTCAGGAAGCTATGTGGATGAAGACATTATTCAAAGATCTTGGATTGGAGTTTGGAACTCCAACTATTTTTGGTGACAATATGAGTTCTATTCATTTGGCTGCTAATCCTATTTTTCATGCAAGCACTAAAAATATTGAATTTCATTATCACTATGTACGAGAAAAGGTTCTAAGCAAAGAGATTCAAATATCATATGTGTCCACTCATCAACAATGTGTAGATATTCTAACCAAAGCATTGGATGGTACAAAGCTTTGCAAATTCAAGGCTATGATTGGTTTGCAGGTAATCTTGGAAGATTGAAGACCTCAAGCATACTTGGCTTGAGGGGGAGCTGTTGGAGCAAGTCTATGACAAGCCTAAGTATTGGCTTGAGTCCCACAAAGTCATAGAAAAAGCTTTAAAATGAAGACTATGTAAAGTTCACTTGTGAACTACCTCTTGTAACTTTTGAAGACTTTACTTAATGTAAAAGTGAAAGAATCTTAAGTGGTTGAGTCCACTTGATCAAAAAGGAAAAGAGGAGCCACGAATTCATGATTTGTGGTAGGTAGAGAATCAAATCAATCATTGATTGATTGGAGAGTGATTGAGGGAAGTTAGCCTCCCAAACTCAACTATAAATAGATGGCACTTTTAGTCGTGGTTAGAGAGACCTATGTGAAGACCTCCAAGAGCTGAGCTTTATGCTATATCAAGGTGTGACTACAAGGCACACATATGTATCAGTAAGTCCATTGTATTGTACAAGCAATATACTTTCATTTTCATGATCATTTGGGTTCATATTTCCATGTTCTTGTGAAGTGTACTACTCACTGCCATTACTCTCAGTTTTCTCAATCAGACTGCAGAGATGTTTTCTCTGAGCTTGGTGCATCATTTTCAGTAATTTAACTTTGTAAAGTTAGCTCTATAAGTCTACTATATGCTCACAAGTTGTCATGTCATTTGCATGTTGCAATCTTCAGTTATGTTCATTTGAAGTCAACAGGGTCTGTTCATCTTCACTTCTCTGTCAGGTACCCGATTTTTTCACTCACCTTGTCAGAGCCATTTCTCAGTGGTTACTTATCCAAATTCCGTGATTTAAATCTTTTTGCATTTCGATGACTGTCTAGTATAACCATACAAATTTTCATAATCATTGGATTCCTACATTTTGAGTTATGTTCACTTTTCTGCTCACTGGTATCAAACTGTAGCAGCCCATGAAAATCGGGATGATGTCATCACTTGTTAAAAGTCATTCTCAATGTGTGATTCATTATTTTTTATGCGATTACTCTTGAAAGTTAGCTCTTTAAGCTACTTAGACGTCCCCAAGAGGAATTAAGCTAATTGCTGCTGTGCTCAGAGAATTATGTAAAACACTTGACAGGTGTATGAACCAAGAATAGCAAGTTTTCACCTCTAAGCTAACTCCAACTTATCTGTTTTGATCTATCTTTTTGAGAGTGATCTTCCAAGGTACATAGGGTGTTTAATACATCCATTGGAAAGCTAAAAGAGCCCACCATATACTCCTGGAGTTCCTTTGGCTGGTGTAGATCAAGGATTTTGCAACACCTCTTCATCTTCAAGCACATACCTATCCATCTCTTCACAGCTCGCAGCAGAGGTTAATCATTTTGCTACCTCTTAGCTCCTAAGCTAAAGCCATCGCCACCAAGATAACTTCGGTATGCTATTGAAGACAGCCGCGAACGAGTATTTGGCAAAAAGTGCACGCAAAGAATAAGGAGCAAGAAGCTATGGAGAGAAAGATGATGAAGCCCACTCCAAGGTCACCATGGAAGCTCTGATACCAACGCAAGGAATCGAACTCACAACCTCTTGGTTAGGAATGTGATGGGCTAACCACTTGCCCCAAAAGCCATGGTTGAGGATTACTTCCTAATCCTCTCTCTTAGGGTGTAGTTCAACCATGTCCTACTAGGATTATGTTACAAATGTAAAGCTAAAGTATTTGAGAAAACTATCGTAGGTTGGAAAAAGTTTGAATTTTTTATCTCAATTTGAAGTGAAGTTGACCAAAGGTGTATGGCACACATCAACCTAGATTTTTTCCACGATTTTCAAGGCTAATGGGACAAAGTACCCTTCTAGTAGGATAATAAATTAAAGCAAATGTTGGTTGAGAGTGAACCATAGTATGAACTTCCAAGTTATATGTTTGGGTCAAGCAAACTTCTAGTATGATTTTCAAATGAAATTCAAATGGGGGAATAGAAACTCTCAAAGTCTTGTTAGGGATAAGAATCCCACCCCAATTATTAGATCCATGCACCAACATTGTGAAGAATTGGAATAGTATCTTAAATCCACCCATTTCACATGTTAGTTCCTAGATATCACATACATAAAAGTAGGAATAGGCCAAGGATGGTTTCTCATCCACCCTTATTATTCATTCCATAATTTGCAGTAGGACCAACTTTTCAAGTGCAACACCAAATGGTTTTATGAATTTGGGTAGGGATTGGATAGTAGATTCCACTCTATACATTTGGAATATAAGGTGAATCCCACCATTGAGATGAAAACATGTTCGTCTAGGCTAGAATATGAGGCTCGAGAGAAACTCTTAGGAGGCAAGATACTTTAATCACTCTATTTGACTCCCATCCATTCACATTTTCTTATGCCATCAATTGAAATTAGGTTCAGTTCTACTCTTCAAAAACTAATAAATTAGAAGTGTGTGAGAGCACCTAGTAGACAATTTTATTCCATTGTGGTCGAGAGTAATGATTGGACCTAGGCAACTTGTGTGATGGACATATAGCGTTCTCAATGTGAGGGTCGTTGAACATGCATGTTGAAGTTTCACTTAGTACGTTCAAAATTATCACTTTCTTGTCTTTTGAAACGATTGATCAGCACTCCCAAGGATGAAAGGAGACTCTTCACTCTTCAACCAAAGACTCAATCATACATCTTCACTCTTGCCCCTAGGGGTGAGATTTGGTGATTGACCTTAGTTGATGTAGGTAGATATTTTTTTGAACTTGTAGGTAGAAAAACCTTCTCTTCTTGTTTATGTTATGTTTCTGTTTGTAGTTCCTCTACCATCATTCAACTTGGATATCATAAAAGATCCTTGGAGGAGTATCCGATAGCCTACAAGCATTGGGTATCACGTCTCAAGCATCAATCAAGAAGCTCCATTCTACTTAAAGTATGACATAACTTGGAAAAGAAAAGCAACACATATCAAATTAATGGTATTCAACTTGGGTTGCGTATCTTATAAAACAAAACTAGCTTCATAATAATTTAAAAAACTTTCTTGATCGCAATTTGGTTAAAAACCGTGCTTTATCACCTATCAAGAAAAAGCATCGGATAGCATGCTCTACCCTTGAAGATAGTCAACAGGGTCTGTTCATCTTCACTTCTCTGTCAGGTACCCGATTTTTTCACTCACCTTGTCAGATCCATTTCTCAGCGGTTACTTATCCAAATTCCGTGATTTAAAGCTTTTTGGATTCAGCTTACTGTCTAGTATAACCATACAAATTTTGATAATCATTGAATTCCTACATTTTGAGTTATGTTCATTTTTCTGCTCACTCGTATCAAATTGTAGCAGCCCATGAAAATCGAGATGATGTCATCACTTGTTAAAAGTCATTCTCAGTGTGTGATTCATTATTTTTTATGAGATTACTCTTGAAAGTTAGCTCTTTAAGCTATCGAGACTTCCCCAAGAGGAATTAAGCTAATTGCTGCTGTGCTCAGAGAATCATGTAAAACACTGGACAGGTGTATGAACCAAGAATAGCAAGTTTTCACCTCTGAGCTAACTCCAGCTTATCTGTTTTGATCTATCTTTTTGAGAGAGATCTTCCAAGGTACATAGGGTGTTTAATACATCCATTGGCAAGCTAAAAGGGCCCACCATATACTCCTAGAGGTCATTTGGCTGGTGTAGATCAAGGATTTTGCAACACCTCTTAATCTTCAAGCACATACCTATCCATCTCTTCACAGTGGTATCAGAACAAGGTTGGACAACATGGCAGATGGATTTCCTTCATCAATTGACAAATTGGACAGAGGTAACTACTTAGCTTGGTCATTAAGAATGGAAGCTTATCTCCAAGGTAGAAGTTAATATGGTTATGTGGGTGGAGATGAAGTTATGCCAAGTTTCATGAACAAAAGTCAACCAACACAAGAAGAGCAAGAAAGATTGAGCACATGGTGCTCCAAGGATGCACTTGCAAGGTCTTATCTCCTCAACTCTATCTCAGATCTTTTGTTGCCGCACATTAGAAGTTGTAAGACATCTCAGGAAGTGTGGGATGCACTTGAAGCTTTCTTTTCTTCAAGTACTTTAGTTAGGAAGCATCAACTATGGCTGGATTTCACAACTCTCAAGAAGGCTCCCAAACAAAATGTGACTGATTTTGTCACAAAGCTCAAGGACATAGCGGATCAGTTGGGAAGCATTGGAGAGGTAATAGATGAAGAGTAAATTGTAAGGCAGGTTATCAATGGCTTGAAGGCAGATGACAAGTGGGAAGCATTCACCACAACTATGGATTTGTACATGGACATGCATGTACCTGATTTCAATACACTCATCATTGGACAACTACTTACTCAAGAGGCAAAGCTTATAAAAAATGGAGAAAGCTCTAAAGGTAATCAATCTTCAGATTTATACACTGATAAAAGTAAGTCCAAAGATAACAAAGGAAAGGCAAAGAAAGTGGATGATGAAGCAGGTACATATCAAGCTAACTATGCAGGTAGAGGAAGACATGGCAGAGGTAGAGGAAGAGGAGGTAGACAAGGCAGGGGGAGATCCCAAGACTCCAACCCATGTTCTATTTGTGGATTAACTAATCATACAACTGAAAATTGCTTTAGGAATTCCAGGAATCAAAGAGGCAGAGGATACAATAGAGGAAGTTATGGCTTCTCAAGAGGAAGGTTCAACAATTATCATGGCAACTACAACAACTACAATCATTCAAACTATCAAGGAGGCTACAAAGGAAGGAGAGACTTCTGTTGATATATTTAGGTAGTGATGTGTGTGAACACTCTAGGACCGGCGGGGCACTTTTTTCCCTCTTAATGAGATTTTTTTCCCCCGGCTTGTATATACGCCTATTGCCCTAATGGGCTACTAATCTTTGTACATTCTCTAGTAATACATTCAGTATTGTGTGTTTGTGCTCCAAGCTTCTTCTTCTTCCTTGTGCTGTTCGTGTGCTTCCGCACACGTCTATCTCCAACAATTGGTATCACAGCAGGTCGTCGCTTCTTCTAGGGCGCCATCCACTCTCCTCCGTTTGTAGTCTCAGATTCGCACGAAATTTGGTGAGCATACTCAGGGTGTTTCCCAGATCAAAACTGCTTCGCTATGTGTGCCAAAATCGCGATATGAGCTCGTTTCGGCCTTCAAATGCACTATCGTAGCGCTTGTGCAGGCTATTTTGTCCTTTTGTGCCAAAGGTATATACATGTTTCTATT
This sequence comes from Ceratopteris richardii, assembly GCA_020310875.1. NCBI lineage: Eukaryota > Viridiplantae > Streptophyta > Polypodiopsida > Polypodiales > Pteridaceae > Ceratopteris > Ceratopteris richardii. The sequence goes on from CM035429.1 coordinate 144,456,682, forward strand.
CGCCAGTTTAAGCGTCTCGAAGTCTGTTACAGGTCTAGCAAAACTGGTCTGGGTAGTTCCGTTCAACTTTTTGAGATACAGTCAATTTTCTGCATCAAGGTATTTTAGTCACCGGCCATGGCTGAAAGCAGTGATGTATTTCGTATGTTGGCTATTGAGGATAAGTTGGATGGTACCAACTACCCATTATGGGCTTATATGATGCGACATGTATTGGTTGCAAAAGGACTGTGGAACATTGTGCAAGGTGTTGAAAGACGTCCTGTTACACCTGCAACTACAGGTACTACAAATACAAGTGCTGGAGGTGCTGGAGCTGATGAAGATGGTGTCGAAGATGATATTCCACAGATTCCTGTTCGTGCTATTGTTTCTGTTGCACCTATTGTAGAGCAGATTCATTGGGATGGCAGAGATGCCCAGGTACATGCATTGATAGCTTTGTCTGTCAAACGTGCCATTATTCCTCACATTCGCTCTTGCTGAGCAGCAAAGGATGCTTGGGATACACTTACCACTTTGTACCAGGCTAGGAATGAGGCTCGTGTTGCTTACCTCCGAAAACAGTTGGAGAGTGAGCACATGAATGAAGGTGATTCTATGGATAGTTTTCTTACAAAGATCAAAGACCTGAAGGAACAATTGATTTTTGCTGATGAGGTTATACCAAATAGCTCACTTGTGCAGACCGTTCTGAATGGTCTTCCTGATTCATATCAGAGTTTTGCCTCTACTCTTCGGTTGATGATGAAAGGCAATCCGAATGCCTTGTCATTTGAGGAATTAGTCTCTGTTCTGTTGCAGGAAGATCAGTCTAGGCAGAAGAGGTCCATTATGCATGTTGCAGATCAAGCTTTCCTGGCTAGTCAGAAGGGCAAAGGAAAACGGAGCTCTTCTACTAGTAAGCAGAAATCTGCAAATGCTGCACAATCGAAGAACCAGGATAAAGATGAGAAGAAATCAGAAAAGCAGAAATTGTTCTGCAAGTACTGTAAAGGAAATGAACATATTATAAAGAACTGTCCAAAACTGGCTACTAAAGAGGCAAAGAAGAAAGAGGCTGGAATGGTTGTTGCAGAGGCCTCTACACCAAAAACAAAGTCAGCAAATCTTGTGCAGGAAGAAGAATGGGTGTTTACTACTGTCTGCAGTTTTGACCCATCTTCTCATGATCAGTGCATGTCTGCAGTAGACTCAGATGTTTGGTACTTTGATAGTGGGCCGCCAATAACTCCTCTTATCCTGTTATGGGAGTTGGTAAGATTATTCTGACTACTGCTGATGGTAGTTCTTTCACTTTGTTAGATGCTTTATTTATGCCAGGGATCAAAAAGAACCTATTATCAGTTTCTGCATTAGCCAAGATTGGCTTGGTTGTGAAATTCGTTGATGACAGGTGTATAGTCCATGATCTCTCAAATGGTGATGTGATTATTGCTTCTGGCATCTTATGTCGTGGGCTGTATAAGCTCATAGACTATGAAAGATCTGTGAATGATTCGGCATGCGCATTTCATGATTCTTAGGCTATGTCAGATGCAAAGCTTTGGCATGCACACTTTGGTCATCTGAATTTTGCTAGTTTGCTACGCCTACAAAAATCTGAAATGGTGTCCTCTTTGCCCAAACTTGAGGCTCCTGGAAAACATGTTTGTGAAGGCTGTATTTTGGGCAAAATGCAGCGTTCTTCCTTTCCAAAAGATGGTTCAATTCGGGCTACGTAGAAATTGCAGCTTGTACATAGTGATGTCTGTGGTCCTATGCAGACACCCTCTTTTGGAAATTACCTTTACTTCGTGACTTTCATTGATGATTTTTCGAGGCATGCATGGGTATATCCACTCAAAGAAAAGTCCGAAGTGTTCATGTGCTTCAAACAGTTTTTGGTTTTGGCTGAAAATCTGTCAGCATGTAAAATGGGCACCCTCCGTTCTAATTGAGGGGGGGAATATATGTCTTCAGATTTTAATGCATTTCTGGATGAACGTGGGATAAAACACCAATGTACAGTGCCGTATACACCTCAACGGAATGGAGTTGCTGAACGGAAGAGCAGGTCACTCATGGAAATGGCGAGGTGCATGGTCAAAAGTCATGCTTTACCACATAGTTTCTAGCTTGAAGCTGTCATGTGTGCAGCATATGTACTGAATAAGTGTCCCACTAAAGCGTTGCAGTCTATCACTCCATATGAGGCTTGGCATGACCGCAAGCCATCTATTGCTCATCTTCGTGTTTTTGGTTGTTTGGCATATGCATTAGTGCCTGAACAACATCGCAGAAATTTGGATGATAAGGCAGTAAAATGTATTTTTGTTGGGTACAGTTCTGAAAGTAAAGGCTATCGTCTACATCATCCACATACTAAACGCATTCTGGTTAGCCGTGATGTTGTCTTTGTGGAAGATGCTATTCAGCCATTGCTTTCATGTACTAAGGAGACATCTGTTAGCTCTAAAGACATGTATGATACTTTGATGCCTCTTTTTACAGGTGGACAAGCTAGTGTTGGTCCTAATGAGGCAACTTCTCAACCTTTGCAGGTTTCATATGATGATGCAGATCATTCCATTTCTGATGCAGATTTACATGATGCACTTGTTGATGAGAGAGCAGATATTGAGCACACAAAAACTATGCCAAAATGGCTGGTGCAGACTTTGCGTGATAGCAAATTAGATGCACCTTTGTCATATCGTACTCGTTCAGGCTCTCCTAGTGCCTCCTTTGCATCAGGTTGCTATGCTATGGCTGCATCTAGTCTCTGTGATGAGAATGAGCCTATTTCTTTTGATGAAGCACAAAATTCAGAAAATTGGATGGCTGTTATGCAATCTAAATATGATGCTATAATGAAGAATGGTACATGGTCTTTATGTGACTTTCCTCCTGGCAAGAAGGCCATTGGCACTAAGTGGGTATACAAGCTAAAGCGTAAAGCTGATGGTACAGTTGACAGGTATAAGGCTAGGCTTGTTGCAAAGGGTTATGCATAGGAAAGAGGCATTGATTATGATGAGACCTTTGCACGTACATGTCGTATGACTACTGTTCGGAGCATTTGTGCACTTGCAACCCATCATGGTTGGAATGTACATCAGTTGGACATTAAAACACCATTTCTGAATGGTGACTTGCATGAAGAAGTGTATGTTTTTCAGCCCCGTGGCTTTGTGCAGAAAGGGCATGAAAACCAGGTTTGCAGGTTAAAGAAGGCATTATATGGTTTAAAGCAAGCACCACGTGCTTGGTATGAGAAGATACATGCCTATCTAATTGCACATGGTTTTGAGAATAGTCCAACTGAAAGCACCTTATATGTTAAACGTGCTAATGATGTGCTTCTGATCATTGTTGTCTATGTTGATGACATGCTGCTCACTGGTCCTATTGAGACACATATTGCTAATTTTAAGGCTGATTTGCATGCCTCATTTGAGATGTTTCATTTGGGGCATTTGCATCACTATTTGGGCATTCAGTTTATGAACGTTGATGGTGGAATGGCTTTCTGTCAAACGAAATATAATGACACATTATTGCAGCCTTTTGGCCTTGAAGACTGTAAGCCTATTGCCACTCCTATGGAGAGAGGTTTACGATTGAGTCTTCATGATGCTGGAGATGCATTTGATGCTGTTCTCTATCAGCAGGCTGTTGGATGCTTGATTTACTTATGCATTACTTGGCCAGATATTCAGTTTTCTATCTCAGAGATGAGCAGGTTTATGCATTGCCCAGGACTCACGCATTGGAAAGCGGTTAAGCGCATCTTTCGCTACTTGAGTGGTACTAGGCTACTTGGGTTGTTTTATCCCAAGGGGGGATCACTACCGCCAGATTTGCATGCTTTTTCTGACTGAGATTGGGCTGGTTGCTATGACACTTGTGTGTCCACTAGTGGTTTTTGCTTCATGCTTGGTACCTCATGTATATCTTGGTTGAGCAAGAAGCAGCCTACTATGGCCACTTCCAGTTGTGAGGCTGAGTATAGGGTAGCTTTCACAGCGACTGTTGAGTGTGTGTGGCTGAGACACCTTTTGGCTGATTTGGGTGTTGGCTAGTCTTCTGCCACCACCATCTTCACTGAGAGTCATAGCGCATTGGCAGTTGCGAGGAACCCTGTGTTCCATGCTCGCACTAAGCACATTGAGGTGCATTATCACTATGTCAGGGAGAGGTTCTCTACTAGGGAGATCAGCTTGGCATATGTGCCCACGCAGGAGAACATTGCAGACCTTTTCACAAAGGCTTTGCCTAGGGAGAAGTTTGAAGCTTTCCGCAAAGCTTTGGGCTTACTTCCTTTTGTGGAGTGATTTCCACATAGCTTGGCACTTCCTTATACATGAGTGTCAGCTCCTTGTTCACCGCATCACTCCCAGGGGGGATTTGTTGATATATTTAGGTAGTGATGTGTGTGAACACTCTAGGATCGCCGGGGCACTTTTTTCTCTCTTTAGGAGGTTTTTTTCCCCTGGCTTGTATATACGCCTATTGCCCTAATGGGCTACTAATCTCTGTACATTCTCTAGTAATACATTCAGTATTGTGTGTTTGTGCTCCAAGCTTCTTCTTCTTCCTTGTGCTGTTCGCGTGCTTCCGTAGACGTCTATCTCCAACAACTTCAATAACTACACAGAAGACTCAAACAAAGAGGATTCATTATTGATCATGAACATGGCTATGCCACAAGGTAAATTGATGAGCATGTTTTCTACATAGATTCAGGTTGTTCAAATCATGTGGCAGGAAATGTGGCACTCCTATCAGATTTAGAAGATCCAAGGAATAAGCATGAGGTACAAATAGGAGATGATACAAAACATCCTGTGGAGAAAATAGGCAATGTCAAAGCACTTGATGGAAACATCAACTTACTCAGTAAGGCACTCTATGTCCCTACCATTACAAAGAATTTGATAAGTGTTGGGCAGATAGTAGAGAAAGGGTTGCAAGTCAGGTTCACAAAGGCAGGAGCATTTGTTGAAGATCCAAGTCACGGATTCAGAAAAATTGCAAAAGGTGAAAAGACAGGTAGATTGTTCACATTTGAATTATAGGACACTAGAAACATTGCTCTCTTTAATTATGGTAGTCAGACACTCACAGAATTGGAAGTATGGCACAAAAGGTTAGCACATATTGGTGAAAGGTCATTAAAGCAAATTTGCAGGGACCAAAGTGTACTTGGACTCCCTAATTTGTCAAAACAACATATAATTTATAAGTGTAGTGCATGTCAATTTGGAAAGTCTGATAGGTTATCATTCATGAAGAAAGGTTATATGCATGGAGATCTCTTGGAGTTGGTTCATACAGATGTATGGGGACCTAGCAAGGAAGCTTCAATATCTGGATCAAGGTATTATGTCTCCTTTATTGATGATTGCAGCAGATGGACTATCCTATTCTTTATGAAACACAAAGATGAAGTTTTTTCATGTTTCAAAAGATATTTGGCTCTTGTGGAGAATCAAACAGGTAAATCACTAAAAAGGCTAAGGTCAGATGGAGGGGGAGAATACTTCTCCCATGAGTTTGATTCCTTTCTTCAAGAAAGAGGAATCAAAAGAGAGGTAACTACAAGGTACACTCCTGAGCAAAATGGAGTGGCAGAAAGGAGGAATAGGACAATTGTTGAAGCTGCAAGGTCTATGTTAAATGAAAAGCATTTACCTAATTACTTATGGGCTGAGGCTATATCTACAACCACTTACTTGATTAACAGGTTGCCTTCAAAATCCCTTGATGGGATGACTCCATATGAGGCTTGGAATGGAAGAAGACCAAGCTTAGATAATTGTAAAATTTTTGGATGTATTGCTTTTGCTCATGTTCCTTCACATGTTAGAGGCAAGATGGATCCAAAGGCAGAAAGGTGTGTATTTATTGGATATGACAACAATCAAAAGGGCTACAGGTTATACAACCCTACCAATAAAGGATTCTTGGTAAGCAGAGATGTAGTTTTTGATGAGAACAATTCATGGTATGAAGATTCATGCAGGAAGGTCAATTTACCATATAATCTTGAAGAAGATTTTCCAAAGCTTGGTAGAGAACAACCGAAGATTGAAGAACAAGACACCTCAGAGGATGATGAAGAATCTCAGATGGAAAAGATCAAAGCATGGAAGTCTAAAGGTAAAGCAAAATTGCAGGAACTTGGACATGAGGCAGAATCATCACATCATGGCCTAAGAATATCTGTGAGGGAAAAGAAAAAACTAGAAAGGTATGGGTTTGACACCTCATTAGTAACTAAACATTCTATCTACATAGCACAGGATATAAACCAAGAGGAGCCATCATCATTTGAAGAGGCCAAAGCAAAATCAAAATGGAAGCATGCAATGAAGGAAGAGATTGAAGCACTTGAGGAAAACAACACTTGGGATTTGGTGCCCAAGACTTCATCCATGCAGGTAATAGGCTCAAGATGGGTCTATAAACTCAAGAAGAATTATGATGGTTCGATTAACAGGTATAAGGCAAGGCTTGTAGCAAAAGGCTTTGCACAAACTCAGGGAATTGATTATGAGGAGACCTTCTCTCCTGTGGCAAAGATGCCTACTATTAGGGTTTTGCTTAGTATTACCTCTTCCAAGAATTGGAAGATACTTCAACTAGATGTAAAGAATGCATTCTTGAATGGTTGGATAACAGAAGAGGTATATATGGCACAACCACCTGGTTTTGAGAATCAAGTTTATCCTGATTATGTGTGTAAACTTAACAAAGCATTGTATGGTCTCAAGCAAGCTCCAAGAGCTTGGAATTTCAGGCTTGTTTCATTCTTGCAGGACAAAGGCTTTCAACCAAGCAAGGCACATCCTTCACTCTTTATCAAAAAGAGTAATTCTGAGATCATCTATCTATGTGTATATGTAGATGATATTATATTGACAGGAAATGATGCAGATGGTATGAAGAAGATCAAAGATCAGATGAGAGAAGAGTTCAAGATAAGTGATTTGGGTTCACTTACCTACTTCCTAGGCTTGGAAGTTGTCTACAAAGATCATGCTCTATCCTTGAAGAATGTTTCTCTCAAAACTTGGTCGAAGATCATCAGATTGTCTTATTAGAAGAGTTACAATAATATAGGAGACCAGAAAATTTCTCTTGAATCGGAAGTCTAGCAAAAATGTGCCCCATCACCTATCAAGAAAAAGACCCCGACGCGTATTTTTCTCATAATGTGGACTAAAAATATTATATGATTGATGCGATTGATCCTCAATTATGTAGCTTATCAAAAGAGATACAATGTTGTAGAAGATTGCAAAGTCTATTTTCAGTCAAAATCCAATAAACTAGCGTGCCCTACCAAAGCATGCTCCAAATGGAAAAAATGGGTTTGAATCACAAGTTAGTAAAAATATATACTCTATCGCATATCACCTAGTTCGACTTTTAGAAGGATCACATAGCACATACATCGGACATCACACAGAAGGAGTACTCAAAAGCGATATTGGGCTAATAATGCAGTGACTCTACCAACAAAATGTGTGGTACCCTATGTGTACCTTAACCACTACACTCCTAATTTGTTGCTTGAAATAAGAGATAATGCTTGCAACTCGTATTGGGAAGTCATAGAACCAAAACGATCTCACTTACATGTGCAACAAAGTGCTAATGTACACACCATCAAAGTATAATAGACCACCTCAACATTAGTTCCACCAACAAAAATATGCATAGAGACCACAGTATTAGCCTAGGCCTATGCATCCTCCCAAGGATGCATATGGAAATACTCCTAAAGATAAAAAAAGGATACTATAGAGACCCTTACTATGGATAGCCTAAGTTGAATCAAGGCAACCAAGAGCCCACAAGGTGGGTCTTTGATCAAAAACCTCCTCCACCTCCTACGGTTGCTCTATAAATTCTATACAAGAAAACATGAAGAGTGTTATTGTCTCAGTGGAGCCAACTATGATAGAAGCTAGCTTTAGATATACTGCAATCACCTAAAAGATAGAAATGGGTATCCTGGAGATACATATGCTAAAGCAAAATGGTATGAGGAAGAATTTTATTATGCTACAAGGACTAGTAAAGACACTAATTGGAATGGTCACTCTAGTGTATCAATTTGTTATGTAGATAAAGGAGGTTTTCACAGATAATGTTGCACAAAAGGTGCACCTGCTCCTAACGGTCCATGCTACAAATGTGGCAATCACCACTTCTTTGAAGAATTTTCCTAAACCATCTAATACATTTACCTATAAGGTTGAAAGAGTTTTTGACGACTCAGGAAAAGAGAACTTAATTTAAGACTACCACCACAACCCTCAAACTACTACACATACTCCACTGAAAGTAGTTAAAATCATGGAAAGGTGTAGTGATTCTAAAGTGTAAGTGCCTTTTCAAACACTAACATGGACCCAAGCTCAAGAAGAAGCTAAAAAACATGAGTTCAAGAGTTCAAATGAGATAAAACTATAGGTTCTCAATCCCCCAATCTAGATTTATTTAGGGAAAAGAAGAAAAAGAAGAGAAACTTGACTTGGGAGCAAAGTATGTATATAATTAATAAAAAATGGGAGACAAAAGTATGAATCCTATAGAAAAACCTAACACAAGAAAAACATAAAAAAAAAAAATCCCATTGAGACTAGGATCATGCTAGGTTCTTTTGAATCTTGAGCTCCAAAGCCTATTGTTGTTGAAGTAGGCAATCAAAATTGTGATGAGGTATAATTTTGTTGAATGCTTCTTGAACTAGAGGAGAATTGGCTAGAGTACTTACGGAAGCAGATGCAAGAATCAAGGTGGATGACTGAGAGAGAGAAGATAGAGATAAATTAATGCTAAAAGAGGTCTAATACTTAAATGAAATTCACTTCTTGAATTGTTCCTTGAACGTGAGTGCTTCAATAGTTGATCTCTCTGAAAAGATGAAGGTAAGTGTGCAAATGATGTGATTCTCATCATTTTTGTCTATGTGGATGACATGTTGATTGGCCCGCATGAGAACCATATTTTTGACTTTAAGGCTTATCTGCATGCCTGATTTGAGATGTCAAATTTGGGGCATTTGCATCACTATTTGGGCATTCATTTTATGCAAGTTGATGGCGGAATAGCTTTGTGTCAAAAAAATATATTGGCACTCTTTTGCAATGTTTTAGCCGTGAAGACCGCAAAAGGATAAGGTGGTGGGCATCTCCCTTGGCATATTATGAGCCATAGAATGCTAGATGCAAGCCTAGGGTGGCTGATATTATTCAGAGATGCACATGAAAGTGCTCAAGCATGTGATGTTTGTCAAAGATGTGGTCTAAAACTCACAAATGAGAGACAACATCCATTGGTTGTCTTGACATCATGGCAACCATTTAAGAAGTGGGGGTTATATTTTCTTGGGACTATCTATCGTGCATCTTTTCCAAGAAATGATCATTATTTGCTAGTAGCCACTGACTATGCTACTAAGTGGGTCGAAGCTATTGCTTCTCCAGATTTCACAGCCTACATAGTTGCTCCTTTCTTGAACAATAATATTTTTTGCAGGTTTGTTTGTCTACTTGAAATTTGCACTAATCAAGGAACCCATATTGTTAATAAAGTTTTGTATGAAGGTTTTCACAAGTATAGTGTTCTCCATTTTACTTCTTGTGTGTATTATCCAAGGACCAATGGACAAGCTTAGTCCACAAATAAATTATTAATAGCTCAGCTAAGCAAGAATGTATGTTAAAGCCCACTATATGGGACTCAACTCGAATAGAATTTGTGCAGGTAAGAAATGGTCCTAGGGCCTACATGTAGAAAGGCAATTGGAGGAGACATAAAACAAAAGGAAGGAAGCTCATGATAGAAAATTGTTGACAAAAAACATATTACATAGACCACAATTGCAAGGCAAGTGGCTTCCTCATTGGGAAGGATCATACAAGATTATAGAAATGCTACAATGGGGTGCGGTGCAATTAGAGACTTTGGATGGCAAGGCATTGACACTAGTCAACAACTCAAGGCTCAAGGCCTATCACCAGCACTGAACTCTTTTGGGTCATCTAGAACTTGCAAAATTTGTCTAGGCTATACAAATCTCTTCTCATATCCTTTTCTTCTTAATTTTCTTATTTTCATCACTTTTCATGCTATTTATTTAAGGTTTCTTATGTAATTTAAAGTTCATTACATTGCCCAATTCATGGAAATCATAATGCAAATTTTAAGGATTTGTTTTTGAAATTCTAGCATCTTTAGGAACTTTGGGGAATTATTTTCCTTTTTCAAATAATCTTTTTCTTCTTGAGTAAGATGATTAAGGGAATTATTTTGGTGTTTTTCATATATCAAGGTGTCCTGAGGTAGTGGCCAAATTGTAGAATTTTTTCCTAACTTTTTGGCATTTTTTGGTATTTTATTTGATCTTTTATCTATTTTTTAGCATGTTTCAAAAAAAAAAACGAAATGAAAACAAAGGCAGCCCCATTGCTTATTTTGATAACAAAAAAATGAAACCTCTCTCTACCTCTCTCTTCCTTTGCTCTATATTTCTCTATCTAACTCTCTCTTCCTTCTCTATCTACATCTCTCACTCTCCCTCTACCTCTATCTTCCTTCTCTCTATACTTGTCTCTCTCTACATCTCTCTTCCTTGTCCCTCTACTTCTCTCACTCTCTATCTACCCCTCTCTTCCTTCTCTCTCCACTTCTCTCACTCCATCTCTCTCTTCTCTTCCTCTCCATCTCTCTTCCTTCTCTCTCTCTCTCTCTCTCTCTCGCTCCTAATGTATTTTTCTATTTATTTTATGAATTTTTTTTATTAACTTTTTTACTTGCATTTTATTTATTATGAAATTTATTTTTATTTTTATTTTATTTTATCGTTATTTTATTTTTATTTGATTTTTTAAATAATTTTTTATTATTAAGTTTATTTGATTTTTTTCATTCCTATCCTCCCCAAAACCATAGGATAAATTTTTATCCTTTGGTTTGGAATATATTTTTTTGTTTTTTCAAGATACAACTTTGTGGCTCTAGATTGTGCCTCGCCTGACCATTTGTTTCAAAATTGGAGTCATTTTCATGTTTCTCAACATCCTTGAACTTATTTTTACCATTAGTTCTCCCAAAATCCATCCCTTTTGCCTTCTTTTGGCAAATCCCATTTCTTTTGCACACATTTAACATGTGATTTCTCACATGCACATCTTTCACATGGTCTATTCCATGTTTATTTTTCCACATGTTTCACATTTTTTATATGTATCACATGTCGCTTCTCTTTTGTTTTCTCAATTTGTTGTTGTCGTAACCCCACATCCTACTGCATGTCCCCTTCCTTTATACCTACACAAATCCTGCTCCTTCCTCCATTTTCATTGTTTGCATTGGTGTCCTATTTTTCTATTTTGCTTTTTCCTTGCAACTCCATTCTTTCCTTCTCTTGTTGGATTTCTTGTATGTTCATTTCAAGGTTTTACCCACTCTAGTGTTAAAGAAAAATTTATTTGATAGTAGTTTGGTTGTTCGCTCTCCGAGACAGAGAGCCCATTAGGTGGTGGGCAATTGTTGAGCTAGTCAAAGTGGTGACTTGGCAAAATGGAGCAAAGATGGTGCACAAGTGTTCAAGAACATGGGTGCACATGTAGTGCACATGTAGTTGTTCACAAACATAAGATTATTTTCGTATAAAACATAAGTTGAGTTCTCCATATAGACTTGATACACACACACACACACATACATATATATATATATATATATATAGAGAGAGAGAGAGAGGGGGAGAGAGAGAGAGAGAGAGAGAGAGAGAGAGAGAGAGAGAAAGAGAATTGCCTATATCTCTATATTCTAATAGACACTCACATAATGCAGAGTGGGTCTCAAAGCATCCAAATGTGGCTTCTTGGGAACCTGCATAAATTGGCTTTCAAGTCCAATAGTGTAGCTTAGATCTGGCCTTGTAATTGTGAGATATATCAAGCTTCCCACGATTTTCTTCTACACAATAGCATTTTCCAATGCTTCACCTAATGTAATATGCAACTTCAAAGTTTTATCTAATAGCATAGAAATTGGGTTACAATCAGCCATACCGTACTTTTGCATCATATAGGCATATTACCTTTGTGATATCCATATACCTATTTCTATATGTATAAACGCAATGCACAAGAAGCAGCATAGCACACCAAGATCTTTCATGTCAAATTTCGACATGAGGAGTTGCTTTAGCTCTTTAATGCTTGCTTCATTGTCACCTCCTACAATCAAGTCATCAACATAAATAGCCACAATTGTGATGCCATCATCACCGTTCCTGAATGATTTGCATCACACATAGAAAACCCAATGGTGGTTAAGTAACAAGCAATCCTTGCATGCCATGTAGGAGGAGCTTGCTTAAGTCCACACAGAGCCTTTTGCAACCTGCAAACATATTCTAGATGCTTTGAATCTTCATATCCTTGTGGTTGGTCCATATATACTTCTACCTATAACTCACCATGTAGGAAATCATTCTTCACATCCATTTGATGTAAAGTTCATCCTTTTTCTATAGCTAATGCAACAAGTGTTCTCATAGTAGACATTTTAGCTACAAGGATGAATGTTTCCTCATAATCAATGCCATATGTTTGTGCATATCCTTTTATTACCAAATGTGCTTTGTACCTGCTTATGCTACCATTACAATTGTGCTTTACCTTCTAAACCCACTTGCAGCTTATGGGATTCTTTCCTTGTGGCAATGGAACCAACTTTCATGTTTCATTTCCATAAAGTGCAACCATCTCCTCATCCATAGGTTTTTCCCAATCTCCATTTCGAATTGCATCTTGAAAACAAGAAGGTTCAGCATCTTGTATTACCTTGGTCATGTAGGCACAATGACGAGCCATATAACTATCATACATCAATTGTTGCACTACATTCCACATCCCCCCATATCTTCTTGGTCGTGGGTCACTTATCCTTGTATCATATGCATGTGCGTTTCTTACTCTTGGAGCCTTCATAGAGGGCAATCCAAGTTCCTCATCAAGACTCTTTTCTGAGCTGCTTGAATCTCCATCAATGTCTTCAAGACCTGCACATTCTTTACTACAAGAAGAAAGATTTTCTTTACCTTTCTTGGATGTATTTGATTAATTTGCTTGATTGAAATCTCCATGCAATCTTCCACTCCGTGGATTTGAGTTGGAACTATTGCTTGGTGATGGATCTCGTCCACTCAAAACTTGAGATTCTACACTTGATTTTTCATCATTTTCTTTGTCATTTGGTCCAAGATTGAGTCCTTCTTTGGCATCTACATAGAAGCTTGACATTTCATCAAATACCACATCTCTGCTCACGTTCACCTATCGTGTGAGTGGATTAAAACCTTTATACCCCTTTTGCTCAAGGGAGTACCCAATGAAGATACATTTTCTGCTTTTGGATTAAGATTTGTCCTCAACTCATGTGGACCATGTACATATGCAATATAGCCAAATACTTTCATATGTGATAAGTTTGGCTTTTTACCTATAAACTTCTCTTCAGGTGTAACTTGATGTAGTACAACAACCATTAGAGTTTTGTTCAAGATGTATACAACAATATGCATATCATCTACCCAATAACAATGAGGCATATTCTTTTCAGCCATCAAAGCTCTTGCTATTTCTACAATATGACTATTTTTGTATTCAGTAACACCATTCTGTTGTGGTGTGTACATGTAAGAAAACTGATATCAAATTCCATGATTTTTAAGAAAGTTGTTCAACTCATTTGACATGTACTCACCTCCTCTATCATACCTTAATGTCTCAATATACTTTCTTCTCTGCTTTTTCACCGTGGCCTTAAAATTCTTGAAGTGACTGAACACCTCACTCTTATGAAATATACCCATATTTTTCATGTATGGTCATCAATGAAAGTAACATAAAATCTGCAACTGCCCCTAGATGTGGTGTTTGGAGGATCCCAACCATCTGTATGTACTATTTCTAGTACATTCTCACTAACATGCTTCTCATGCAAAAATGATGCTCTTGACTATTTACGAAATTGACATGCTACACATACCTTTTGCATTTTTGCAACTTTGAAATTTGGTAGTCCATTGACAATCTCCTTTGACTACATCAATTTCAGCCTCTACAAGTTTTCATGTCCAATTCATTTGTGCCAGATCTCTATATCTGCAATAACTCCTGCACCTTTTGCAAACATGGCTGCATTCATTTTAGGAATTTTCACATTTAAGGTGAACATCCCACCCACTTTGTTTCCTTTGGCAATCAATCTTCCATCCTGTTTGTACTCTTCTAGCTTGACCTATAATCCTTGGTCAACCATTTGTCCAATAGAAACCAGATTCTTTGTTATATTTGGAACATGCAACACATTAGCAAGATGTTTTAACTTTCCATCCTCCATAGATAGTGGTATGTTTCTTGTATGCTCAATAGGGTGTGATGTGACATCACTTGTTTCAACATATCTAGGAGCTGGCAATTTTTGCAAAGTAATAAACCATTTCGCATGACTGGTCATGTGGTTTCAAGAACCTGAATCAACATACCACACATTATCATTTGATTTTGAAATATCAGCAGACATCATATTCACCATGGGATATTGAACCATGAACAGCTTCTTAGAATCATTTGCACTTATGGGATGCATAGTTGTTTTTCGGCCTTCTGTTCTTTTGATTCTTCAATCTGCAATCACATTCAAACTATCCGGGTTTACCACAATTCCAACATCCTTTACTGTGATTACCTGAATCATTTCTTTGGAATTTTTTTGCCTCTTTGGCTCCCCACCTTGAAAGTATCCTCTACATCTTGCATGATTCTGTTGTTGGCCTTGGTCTTGGTTATTTGTGTTAAGTCTCGATGAATCCCTCTAGTTTTTGGAGTCTGTTCTGATTGCATACGCGAACGAGAAGGAGCACGAAGATCGATCCAAGGATTTTTCCGCCCAGCCACGCGATGATAGTACCAATTCTCTCTCTCCCTAATTTCCATGAAAGCCATTAGTCATGGCCTCTCACATGAGTGCCACTTGGCACTCATGTGAGTCCTTCTTTAGATGTCTAAAAGGTGGTTCACACTCCTTACACCCACCTCATAAAGGATACTCTACATAACATTATTGTATCCTCTTCCACTTCGGAAGCCTCTAACTCTACCTCTTCCTCTTCCATAATAGAATATCTACTGAAACTTGGGTTTTCCTTGGGAGTTTGAATCCTCACCAAGATTGGTTTCTTCAATGATCAGCATGGATACCAAATCAGCAAAATTCGGAATATTTTCTCTCGTCTATATAGAAGTTTTGAACTACTTATATGCAGCTCCTAAACCATGAAGACATACTTCCACCTTACCATCATCATCATCTACATTCACGCCAATAGATGCAAGTGACTCACATATGCATTTGATTTTCAGGGTGTAGTCACTTACCGACATGCCATTTTTCTCTAGTGTATGTAGCTCATTCTTGAGTTGCAATTTCCATGCCTTTGTATTGGTCTCATACAATGTGACCAAACCATTCCAAGCCTCTTTCAGAGTCTTGGCATTTTGTATGTGCGCAATCATGCTATCCTGTATGCTAACAGATAGTCAATACATTACCTTTTGTGCTCCTTGAGTCCATTCTTCATACACTCTTAACTGGTCTGCAGTGCGATTCCTCTTTGATAACTGTAGAGTGTTTTTTATTCTGTCATTTGATGTACTTTCAATAGCCTTTTCCCATCAAGAAGTTCTTCGTTCTGAATCTCCAAGCATGGAAGTTGTTCTTTTCTAGCTTATCACTCATAAGTTGACTCATTCCATCTGCGTTTTCCATTTTTTCAGTGCTTCACACACTACAAATACACTATAAGCAGTACTTCTGCTTGAACACTGTCGCACTTTGACATGACAGTTTGATCTCAGAAAAATGTAGTTTTCACATATCGATAATACATAGAATCGCTTGAAATTGTAGATGTAGAATATATGGTGTTGTCAAATAGGATGCAAGTTAGAGTTTTGCAAACTAACCTAATTTTAATGTGGGCCCCACCTTACAGGCTCAAAACAAAGCTCAAGATGGCTCTGAAACTCTAATCTGACAAAAGCAAGTGATTCTAAAGGGATAATTCTTGAAAATATTTTGAGGCCTTCTACATTCAGGACAATTTCTATAGCAATTAAGGGTTGTTTGTGAATTGCACTTTCTCTGTGCCCTCTTGCATACTCTTCACTATCGGCCTTCTCCATGAGCTCTCTATAGCCACACTAGCTCTGGTAACATGTCATGAGGAAGGAGATAAGGAAGAGAGCTCACACACACTCTCACAATCAAAGAGAAGCTCACATGTAGATTGAGGCAAGGAAGAATGATCTTCTATTTCTTCTTCTATTGCATAAAAGGAATGTACAAGAATGACCTAAAACAAGAATACAAAAAGTGCAATATATAAACAACAATACATAAGGAAAATCCTAATGTTCATGAATGAGTGAGTTGGCAAGAAACAAATGTGCCATCACTCTCGCTAGATAATTCTATTAAAGCTCAATGAAGTATCCCTGACATATACTAGCATGACCACTATACACGTGAGAGAAATGAAAAATTGATATATGTCATCCAGGATCATCACATGTTGAGCTTGATATCTCAACAATGATAATGCACCTCCACGTGCCTAGTGTGAGCATGGAAAACACAGGGTTCCTTGCAACTACCAATGCACTCTAACTCTCAGTGAAGATGGTAGTTACAAAAGATTGACTAACACCCAAATTAGCCATAACGCATCTGAGCCACACACACTCAACAGTCACTATGAAAGTTTCCCTATACTTAGCCTCACAACTAGAAGTGGCCACAGTAGGCTGCTTCTTGCTCAACCAAGATATGCATGAGCTACCAAGCATGAAGCAAAAACCACTGATGGACACACGAGTGTCATAGCAACTAGCCTAGTCAGAGTCTGAAAAAGCATGTAGATTTGGCGACAGTGACCCCCCCTTGGCATAAAACAATCCAGGTAGTCAGGTACCACTCAAGTAGCGAAAGATGTGTTTAATGGCCTGCCAATGCTTGACACCTCAATAGTGCATAAACCTGCTCACACCTCAATAGTGCATAAGCGTGCTCATTTGCAAGCTAGCAAACTGAATATCTAGCCAAGTAATGCATAAGTATATCAAGCATCCAACAACGTGCTAATAAAGACCAACATCAAATGCATCTTTAGCATCATGAAAACTCAATCGTAAACCTATCTCCATAGGAGTGGCAATGGGTTTGTTGTCTTCAAGGCCAAAATGCTGCAATAATGTGTCAATATATTTTGATTGGCACAAAGCAATTCCACCATGAACTTGCATAAATTGAAAGCCCAAATAATGATGTGAATGCCCCAAATCTGACATCTAAAATGAGGCATGCAGATCAACCTTAAAATCACTTATATGCTTCTCATGAGGAATATTGAGCAACATGTCATCAACATACATAACAATCATCACAAGCACATCATTTGCACACTTAACATATAAGCCGCTCTCACTTGGATTGTTCTCAAAACCATGTGCAATCAGATAGGCATGTATTTTTTCATACCAAGCATGTGGTGCTTGTTTCAAACCATATATTGCCTTTTTCAACCCACATACCTAGTTTTCATGCCCTTTCTGCGCAAAGCCATGGGGATGAAAAACATACACTTCTTCATGCAAGTCACCATTCAAAAATGCAATTTTAATTTCCAACTAATGTACATTCCAACCATGATGAGCTTTGACCTACACTCATATCGATATCTCCTTTGATATCATGCTCAAAAGTTAACATATGTCGTAACAACTGATTCAACAGATGATCAAATGATCTAATGAAAGTTCTATTGATAGTATGAAGGGTTTTGACTTCTCATCTCCTCTTTGACCAATGAGAATTTGTCTTACCAATTTATCTTCTTCAATGTCTTCATCAACTGCACCTAAAGAATCAGCAATGTCTTTCATCTTTGTCACATACTCAGATATTGATCCTGAGGCTTTCTTCTTGAATGTGGTAAATTCAGCCCATAGTGATGCCTTTCTTCATCTGATTGTATTTTGAAAATGATCCTCCAAAGCATTCCATATATCACTTACACTTTCAAGTCTTGTGATGTGAGGAAACAAGTAATCATTCACTGCCATATAGATAATGCTCCTTGTTTGAGCATCCTTCTTCATCCAAACCTCCAAATCTGCAAGCTCCTCCCTAGTTGGAACACTAAGATCTTTAAATTTTGACTTCTCTTCTTCTCTTGTGATGTATCCCATCAGATCTTTGCTCATATGATGAACTTCCATCCTCATAGACCAAGCTAGATAATTCTCTCTATCCAATTTCTCAATTTGGAAACTATCTCCCATTCGTTTTTCACCTATACTATCAAATCTTCAAGCTTATGAGTAGTGAATGTACCTTTGCTTCAAAATTTACTCCTTTTGATTGCTCTCATGTTTCTCTCTTTAACGTTTCTTGCACACTTTATCCTTTTGAATCTTCAGATGTTGAATTTTGTATGTCTGCAATAATCGAGGTCTTCCTTTCCTTCACTTTTGATAAAACCTACTCTGATACCACTAATGGAGATAATTAATCTCCAAAAGGCAAGCTAAACTTGAATTCAAAACACCTCTATATCAAGTATAACTCAAAACCTCCTTCAATTTGGAAATCTTTACCAAATTATGAACAATCAATACTTCTGTGAACTATGGCTTTACTTAGAAAAGTTTCCTTCATAAAATGCATTCATTGAGTTACGAAATGATTAAAGTTTTCTATGAAACTTTGATACAACACTCTCCTAATGTTTATGCAGCTATTCTTTGTAAAAGTTCTTCAAAAGAACTTGCAAAGCGTCAGATTTACTTCAATAAGTAAACTATGTCTGAAACAAGCTTTCTCTACAAGTGACTTTGACATAAGCAACTTTAAAGACATGGTTCTCACAATCTAGACCCTGTTTGATCAAATGCTTTTAGAAGTAAGTTTCTTACCTTCCAAGTTAAATTTTGAATCTTATTTGTCAAAACATTTACACTATAGACTGAGATCTTATCAAATCTTTGACCATCGAGATTGCACCTGTTTCAGGAGTCACTCATCACCGGTTACACATATGAATGTACGTACACAAAATTCTCTAAGTCTAATTGCAATTAGACTCTCAAAACTTGACCATAGATGCATTAACTATAGACTTCGACAGACACAAAAGGATCTATCAATTGATTAAGCACATAAGAAGAAAGAAGAAAAACATTGAGGCACAACTTCTTGAAAAGTTCTTCTATTATGATAAGAAGTTCATCTGATGGATATTACACACTCAACTTATGATCTAATCATCTCTTTCTCATGTGGTCTTCATCTTTCATACATAGCATTTATATATATACACAAGGACACTATTTCAAAGTATATATGAAGTATTTACAAGATTAATGTACATGTGTATAAAGATCATTTCTTCTTGAACCTCCACTTCAGTTGGTACTTCAAGCTTCAATCTTTTCTTTATTTCTTCACCCCTAACCTTCATTCAATCATTAATTGATGGTTGTGTTGCTCCAACATTATCATGGCTACAACTAGCTTAGGATCTGTGCAATCAGTCTCATGAGCATACATAGTAAAGGCTTTTCCATGGCTATGTATGACTCTCTCAAATTTATCTTTGTCTATCGGCAAAAGAAAGTCATCATCTCTACCAATTTTCACATGTTTGATTGTCTCATCAATGAATGTATGTCCTATGTTTTTCTTATCCCCAAGAATTGGATCATTTTTCACATCAATAATTTTTTTGTTACTTCCTCGGGGTAATGGTTGAGCTATGGGTTTGATTTTTTTTGTCTACAGTTTTGTACTTTGTTTCAACTAAGGCTTCATGGGTTTGGATCAATTTTGAGCACTTTTGAACATTTTGAGCATACTCTTGGATTAGAGCATACTCATCAAGGGAAGAAAGAAGAATGATGTGGGAATTAGAATTTTGCTGAAGAGATAACTCTAAATCCTTGAGAGTAGAGAAACAAGTAGATGTCTCAATCACATGCTTAATGTTCTCATCATGTTCCATGATTGTGTTGGTTTTATAATTTTTTTGGGTTTTTTTGGATAAAAGGCTTGGACGATTGACTCTTATCAAGAAAATCTAATTAAGAATGTGGAAAACAAAGTGTCAAACTATTGTACATGTTGGTTGGTGGTGAGATGTCAAACCAATGTCCACTATTGTCCCGCTCAACAATGGATTCTATCCAAAATTTGGATCGTACGTAGCTCCAAACATGAATCAAGGTGCACATCCACTACAAGCATGCTCATGATCCTAAGTAACAATAGGCTTCTTTCTAATTGAAAATTGATTCCTAGGATGATTCACTCCTACCATCATGACTTGAAGTGATTGCATTCCATCCTTAGACTTAATTCTAGCATAGGTAGACCCATCATCCATGGCTTTAGTTTCCATATGACTCTCACAAATAAAGGGCAGACCTAAGAGAACTTCATAGGAGCAATTATCTTGAATAAAAAAGTGAAATTCTTCTGTGATTCCTCCTATGGATATGGGCACACTAGCACAAGCTCCATACAAGGTACCTACATCATTATCTGCAATTCTCATATGCCAACCACAATCTTTATCTATGGGCCATCAAAATTTATCACAAACTGCTCTTGAAATCACATTGATTTTGGAGCCAGAATCTACCAATGCATTTACAATGATAGGGTTCTTATCATTGCCTATTTTAACATGCATCTTTGATGTACCTCTGGACCAAAAATTTCTTTTAAAGTGACTTTTAGGATTTTTTTCATGATTTTCATGGTCAGGTTGAATAGGTCCTAAGAAATTTTTATCAACATTTACTTCATCATCATCAAGGTCCTCCTCGTAGAAAAATGGGATACCTGTCATTTAGTGCTTCTCCATAGATCCATAACAATACAAAAGGTTACCCACCCACTTTTGCTCTGAGTTAAGTTCTTGATTTCTTCATGGAGTTGTATTGGAGGATTTGCAACATCTCAATAAATGGGTGCAAAGGAAGCTTTTGCAAGGTAGCATATTTGGGAAGCTTGAGGTGTGTCTATGTGTGTTGGTTCAAGGGGAGAGAAGAAAAGACTAGGGAGTGCACCCCTAAGAGATCCTGGCTTGGGAAGTTCTACATTGACCACTCTGACTTTTGTAGCCACCACAAGTACACCAGGCAAGGTGAAGCCTGCGTTGATCGAGGAACAGTTTCTAGAGTTGGTAACTCAAGCTATGAAAGTTGACACGATGACCCAAGAGGCATACACTGTAAAGCAAGAGGTGATCTCAAACCCCAATCAAGGAGTGTTATGATCTAATACATTATGTGGGAAGTGCTATGGCTATGGTTATATGGCTACCAATGCCCCATAGTCTTGAGACTTTTCAGAGATAGACCACCACCTAGGATGTTTCACACCTTTTGCAATAGGATAAACCATATGGAAGATCCGTGTTCTAATAATATGGCTTATGAAGAATGGACAATGCAATCAGGAAACACGAAAGAACATCCATATACAAGATTGCCTACTCAAAGTGTCCTACCCACGCCTCGTTAGGAGAACAGACATACTTATGGGCATGGTGCTCAAAGATAAGAAGGTAGTTATCCTGGAAGAGCAGCGACCAGAGGAGGGCTGCACCAATTCAGTGTTGGAGATGCCATGGCTTTCGACATACTCAAGCTAGATGCCCAAATGAAAAGAAACCAGTTCACTATACCCCCCTGTGCAAGTATTGCAGTGAAGAGGGCCATTTCGACGAAGATTATCTAAAAAAGAGAGCTGAGAATGACAAGGGAAAAGGGCGAGTGTAGCCATCAAGCTATGTTAAGACCCATACACATCCCATTCCTAGAGTACAAGAGCAAGTTCCTATGATTGGAGTGGTGTTTAGGACACTGAGTCCTCAGGAAGGATCTAGTTCATCCATGCACTTTGTGGATGCTGATCAAGGCAAGAGTGCATGAAAGGACCCTATTGTGGCACTGGTCACAAGGATGCACAAATTTTTTAAGAAAAACACAAAAAGTAGAAGTGGAAATGCCAGCAAAGACAAGACATCTGAGCATAGTGAAGTAGAAGAAAGAGCGGAAGGAATTCTTGAGCACTAAGAATTAGAAGAAGGAGATGAAGTGGAGGTACTTCCACCAGTAACAAGAAAATTCATGCCAGGAATTGCTCCATTCCCTGAGAGGCTGAATGTTTCGAAGTGGTGTAAAGAAAAGCAAAGCATGCAAGAAATTCATGTTTTGCAGAAGTTGGCAGAAACTGAAGTTACTCTGGCCATCAGTACTCTACTAAGATATTCCCGTACATGTAGGAAGCAATTTTAAAATGAATATATCAAAAAGCCTCAAAAATTCCAGGATAAGAAAAAACGCAAGAAAGATATCATGGGCATCATTCAAAGTATCACAACCCAAATCAATTCGAATGCTCCTCCTATGACGGTTGAGATTAAGGGATATGCAGTCCCAAGTGCTTAGTTGGATAGTGGGGTGACTGTCAATCTAATGAATGAATATATGATGAAGGCCCTTCGCCTAAACCATATGAAGGACATACCAATCTCCCTAAGGATGACATACCAAATGCAAGTGAAACCTGCCGGCCTCCTGAAAAATGTGAGTACAGTTGTGGGAGGGTTAGAGTTTAGCATAGACTACCTTATAGTCAGACCAAGGACTTTGAAAGCCACATTTTTTATCATATTGGGACGGCCAGGATAATACAAGCCAATTGTGTGCATGACTGGCACACAGGCTTTATAATAATTGGGCCAAAGTTTGACCGAATATAAATCCAAGGATCTCCAAATTCAATCGGCAAGAAGCTGACAACAAAGGATGAAATGGAAAGAAAGGCAAACATGAAAGTAAGGTAGGAAATGGCACGAGCAAGGTTTTCCTTGAACATGGAGACTTACAAGGATTTGCTTCAAGATGGGTTCAACCTGTAGCGATCCAAGCACCAAAACTTGAAAATGGGAGAGTACAAAAATCTGTTACTTTATAAGGATGATTCTAATCAAGAATTATTGGGATGGTTGGCAGGTGCAAGTGAGGTTGAGTGCTATACAATGCACATTGACCCAACAAAGAACAGGACCAATAATCACCTAGTGGAGGGCACCCTAAAAGTGGATGCAAGAAAATTGAGGGAAAAGGTTAAATGTTGGGAAGTTGAGCTTGAGGGAATACGCCCAAGGATGGAGACAATGATGAAAAAGGAACCGAATGTACGAGGATTGAATGTGAGAGTCAGACTAGAGAGGGAAAATCTGAATAAGGAGAGGGAAGCCAAAGAGTGTTGGCCAATGGGGTATGCCTTCTATTAGATCAAGAGAAAGCAAGGACAAAGGGAGAAGACTTGATAAAAGTAGGTGTTGCAAAGGAAGAGAAGGAAGTTAGCAAGATGGTTGATCCTCGCGTAAGAAGAAGAAACTTTTCAAAAGACAAGAGTCCTTTTCCTAAAGCTCATGATCAAAGTTACTATCCAAGATTGATGGGGAATCAAGACAATCAATTAACATGTGACGCAAGCAAGGTACACAAATCTGGGAGTAGCGACATGTGCAAGAAGGCCCACAAGGGTAAGGATAGATTGGAAAGAGAAAAGTGGCATGCGGACAATGATGATGACAGGGCAAGAAAGGATCAAAAGAGGCAACTCTTGGAGGGAAGAGACAAGGGGGATAAAAACGGTTGTGAAAAGAGGACTTCCAAACATGAGGGACTTAGGAGAAGACCCGCATTGGATGATGAGCTAGAAAAGAGCATGGTGAGTAAAGTGTCTCATGCAAAGAGTACAAGTAAAAATGGCAGCAGCTTGAAGGAGTCCGGATTGGCTTGTGTCGAGCATGCCAAGGTTATCAGATCGAGGTCTTATGGAAATGGGTGTGAGGATAGCCAACATAGTGTATAGATGACAATAGGAGAGGATGCATGAAAGGGAATTCAAGCAAGCCATTGGATGATGGGAATTTTTTGCTTGATTTGGATGATCCTACAAGAGGCATGTGGTTCAATACGAGAACAAAGCAAGAGTGGCTTTTTCTTTTTTATCACACAGTTAACCTTCTATTTGCTGAGATTTTGGAAGCTGATAAACCAAGCGTGTTACTACATAGGATCATTTGGAGTTAGGTGACTGATGGCTAAGCAAATATACCTAACCGCTCTCTTCGACCTTGTGAGATATTTTGCAGATCAAGCACTAGCGAGCATGGAGATACCCATCTAGAGTTTGCAAATGGAATACTATGTGGAGGAAGTCCATTGGTTGGTATGTTTCTTGTACCAAGATCTTGATATCAACTTTCCATTTTTACAGTTTGAGGTGTATCTGCTTTGCTAGGTCAGGTATGCAGAGGACTGCTATTTTTATTATGATAACTCTCAAGGGATACCTAATGAGGTAAATGGAATTTGTTGGGCTTGGGCCGATTAGTTAGTTATAGGTAGTGATGATGGGGCTCCTAAGGTAGATCTTGAATCACCTCCTAGAGAGCATTGACCACCTACGATGGACGAGGTCAGGTAGGAATTCTGACAGTTTGTCATGCTACATTACAATCAAGGAAGGGACTTAGAGGTAAGATAGGAAAATCCACTTTGATAATCTTGTTTGCGATTAGTCGGGTTTTCCATATAATCGTTATGCTCGAGTAAGCAAGGTGAGGGGAAGATCGATCTATCAACTAACACAAACATATTTTTTGTGTATTTTTGTGTATGCATGATGTGTGGGATGGGTAGGGAAAATGCTCCTTTTTGCCTCTCCCTAACTCTCACGACATGAGAAATGAAAAACTAGAAAAAAAAGAGAGAAAAACAACAAAAACAAAAACAAAAATTGTGTATCTATGTGCACTAGTGCACTATGACAGGTTAGTAGGTCAGTGGAGTCATCCTGGCCCGATGTTCAAGAACGTGAGATCATGCTAGCTTCATCATAGGCCTTCATGTTCATATCCTTTTTTTGCTTCACGCCATAGTGGGTTGATAGGTGAGTGGAACCATCTTGGTAGGGCGATCGAGACCACGAGTTGCACCCAACTTTGCTATGGGCTAGCACGTATATATGTGTGTGTATATCGTGTATATGTCATTGCACATTATGTTGTGTTGGTAGATGGGTGGAACAAACATGGGAGGGTGGTCAAGGCCACGAGTCGCATCCAATTACAACATAGGCCAACTTGTGAAAAAATAAACAAAAAGAAAAGAGAAGGAAATTTCCCACTCCAAACGGGGAGAGACAGAGAGGAGGAGGGTGATGATCACCCAGATAGGTGTGTTTTTGCATGTATGTATTTGCAAGAATGAGAGGTTGGCTGCTGATAGATTGATTAGATCGTGTCTAACATCGACGACGGCATAGCTATTCTATGTGCCTGACTGGTTAGTTGTAAGTGACTTGTTGGACTTGGATTTTTATGCTTGATTGCAGGTACTTTGAAGAGGAAAGATGTGTGTTGCATGGAAGAGAAACACTAGAATTTTTTGCTAAGATGAAGCTTGAGGGAGTTCTACCCAATGTTCTTATTGTTGTTCATATCTTAAAAGCTTTTTGCAATGTGGAGGCCATTGATGAGGGTAGAAAAGTAGATGTGGTATGGGCTCGCAAGGGGCTTATGCGATCACAGATCATTGTTGGATGTGCAGCTGTTGAGATCTATGCGGAAGCTAGATCACCCACGGGAGTATGGGAACTATTCCATCATCCCTCTCTTAAAGATGGGAATGCCATTAATGTTTTAATTTCGACTATCGAAAATATGAATATGTTCAGGTAATGCTAGGAAAAGGGAAGATATAGATTCCACGATCTCAGGGTTGTGAATGTTGAGACAATCAATTAATATTAGAGAAGAGGAAGCTTATTCTGTTAGTTGCTGCCAGTTGATCATTTAAAAATCAAAGACGAGGTTAATTGAAATGCATGTCAATTAGCATCTATTCCCAAACATTGCCCAATGAATTTTCAATGCCCTAAGTAAGCTTGCTATGATGGACATGAATTGATAATTCAAATCGTGCACTATCATAGTGGTTCATGTATATGATTCACCATTCACCCAATTTTCACTACTTCTCAATTGTTTTAAGTTTCTCCCCGAGGAGAGAGGTTAGTGTCTCTTGATTAATTCATACTACAGAGATTTTGGAAGTACATGCAGGAAAACGATCAGAGATATAAGGGGGGGATGAGAATCTCGTGTTGTGGTGTGGTGTTTTAGTGCAGGTTTGCAAGGGGTTGTGATTTCACGAGGAAGAACTAGCCACTGATATAGAGCATCTATAGTTTCATGTTTTTGTTCTGGGCAAGCAACAAAGGGGGGTTGTTGAAGTGGTGGAAAAGAAGAAGAGAATCGGGAGCTGTGTTCAAGGTAGCTGCTCTTTACAAGAATGAGAGTGAAAGAGGGAGAGGAAAGAAAGGTAAAGAGTGAAAGATGAGAGGGGGAGTGAAGAAAAGTGAGTGAGAAAGTGTGGCTGTGGGTGAAATGACAAAGGTAAAGGGGAGACGGAGAGAGAAGAAGAGAGCGAGTAAGGAACGAAGAAAGAGCGCAAGAAGAGAAGGTGAGGAAGCGAGAAGGGAGAGAGTGGGTGTGTGCGAGGGTTTGTGTGAATGCATGTGTGTTTGGATACATGCATAAGAAGGGGTGTGGGAGTGTATGCACGTGCACGAAAGTAAGTGAGAAGGGAAAATAGCGTGTGCATAAGTACAGGAGAAAAGGCAAAGGAAGGTGGGGGAGGAATAAGAAAAAGGGTGCATGAGAGTGTGTGAGAGGATATGTATTTGTATGGAAGAGTGAGAGTGAAAGAGAGTATGAGTGTTTAGGGTTATGCGAGAGTGAAAAGAAGGGCAAGGGAAAGTGAGTTAAGGGTGTGTGTGTGTGTGAGTGAGCCATAGATGTGAGCATATATAGGTGTAAGAGGGTGTATGTATAAGCAAGTAAAGAAACAAAAGGGTTGTGCTTGTATGCATGTAAGGGTGTGGGAAAAAGTGGGAGTGTGAGAGAAGGATAGAAAGAGGGGGTAAGAAGGTGAGGAAGTTAGAAAGAAAAGAGAAAAGAGAGAGAGAGAGAGAGAGAGGGAAAGAGAAATAAGAGGAAGTGAGTGTGTGAGAGAGAGAGGAAACCATATCATATGAGAGTGAAAATGACTAGGTATGTGTCTATGAGAGTAGTTGTGCTACTACATGGATGTGTGTGAGTTAGTGTTTGAGGGGGTAGGCATGCAAGGGATTAATCATCTGCTTGCCTTTTGAGAGTGCCTGATCATTTGAGTGTGTGCATGTGTAAGAGTATGTGGTTGTGAATTGGAGAGTAGAGGTGTGTGATTATGTAGGTGTGTGTGTTTGAGTATAGGAGTTAGAGAGTGTGCGGGAGAGTAGGTATAGGTGGAGGAGATATGAGGTGTAAGTTAAGCGGTGTGAGGTAGTGGGATGAGAGCACAGAGTTATCAATTAGAAGTGAAATTGGGAATTCCAAGTAATACATGTGATCGGCTTCTAGGGTTTTTTGGCAAAAATAGAGGTATATATAATCACCTTCTCTTTGGGCATAGGAGTATCATTTTGGTGATCCTATTGGGGATCCCAAAGGAGAATACATTCTAGGGGATGGTGGACTTAGAGTAAGAAACGGTGATAGAGTACAAGGAAATTGAGAAAATTATAAGTGTGTATAAGCATCTATTCCTTTTGTTTAGGCCCTAACACCTATGGGAAGAGGCTATGTCCACAATAACCTATCTAATTGATAGGCTTCCATCAAAAGCACTAGATGGGATGACACGTTATGAAGCATGGAATGGAAGAAGACCTAGCCTTGATCATTGTAGGATCTTTGGGTGCATAGCATATCCACACATACCTTCACAAATCAGAGGCAAATTGGATCCAAGGGTAGATTATGTATATTCATTGGCTATGAACTTAATAAAAAAGGTTATAGGCTATATGATCCAATAAATAAAGGTTTTATTGTTAGTAGAGATGTTTTGTTTGATGAAGAAAAATCTTGGTTTGAAGATTATTGCAGGTAAATCAAACTTCCCTATGACCTAGACAAAGACTTTCCAACATTGTCAAAGAGGAATGAGCATACACATGAAGACTCAAGTGATTCTAATGATGATCAGAAGAGGCTAAGAAGAGAAATCATTTCTTGTAACTTCGAAGGCAAAGCTAAAGTACAAGAGTTGAGAGATGTGGCGAAATCATCTCAACAAACTATAAGGAGATCTACTAGAGAGAAAAAGAAGCAAGAAAGGTACGGCTATGACACATCTTTGGTTACTAAACACATTATTTATATAGCACAAGATACAAAATCTGAAGAACCATCAACATATGAAGAGGCCAAGAAGAAACCAAAATGGAGAGATTCCATGGAAGAAGAAATAGAATTTCTACAATAAAATTAGACTTGGGAATTGGTTCCCAAGAACGCATTTTGAAGGTCATTGGCTCAAGATGGATGTACAAGGTAAAGACGAATTCTAATGGCTCAATTAATAGGTACAATGCAAGGCTTGTGGCTAAGGGGTTTTCTTAAACCCAAGGTATAGAGTATGAAGAGACACTCATATGTGGCAAAAATGTCTACAATTAGAGTACTCATGAGTGTAGCATCTTTTAAGAATTGGAATATCTATCAAATCCATGTTAAAAATGCTTTTTTAAATGGTTGAATTTAAAGGGAGGTATACATGGCTCAAACTTCTGGCTTTGAAGATCAATCATACCCAAAATATGTATGCAAGTTGAAGAAATCCTTGTATGGCTTGAAGCAAGCTCGTAGAGCTTGGAATCATAGGTTAGTTACCTATTTTCAAGAAAGGATTTATGGTGAGCAAAGTAGATCCTTCCCTCTCATAAAGAGGAACCACTCAAAGGTCATATACCTCTATGTATATGTGGATGTGGGATATACAACTCTCATATGTATCCACATGTCAACAATATGCAGATATAATGACAAAGGCATTGGATGGAATCAAATTGAATAGGTTCAAATCAATGATCGATTTGCAAGAAATTATGAAGGACCAAAGACTCAAGCATCTTAGGATTGAGGGGGAAGTGTTGGTACATTTAGCAAGCCTAAATGCTTGGCTAAATATTTAGGACTACTTCTTAACTCATGTACCTTACATGAAGGGCGACATATGAACAACTTCTTGTCAATTTAGGAGTATTTACCTTTGGATAAATGTAAAAGCAAGAGAATATGTAATCTAGTGAAGTTATGGTGCTGAACCCATGACTCATGTGGTAGAAGAAATCAATTTAGACCACCCCTAAAGTGTAGGAACACTTTTAGGTGAGGAAAATTCAAAATTCAAACTCACTAGTTGAGTATCAATAGAGAAGCTTTTAGTTGCAGAAAAAGAGAGTCACTCTGAGAGCTATTGAGCTACATCATTGAGCATATCTTGACCTCACCATATGTATGAGTAGTCCACTACACTTCCCTTGTATCATAACTTCATTAGCATACACAATTTGATACATTGTTTCATGTTCATTTCTATCTACAGTTCTTTGTTGCATCTTGATCATTTTAGTGATTTTGCAGAAGCAGTTTCTCTATGAATACTCAACTATTTGCTATACTTTAACTTTTCATAGTTAGAGTGAAGTGTCTATTATCTATGTATCAAGTCGCAATATCTTTGGTTTAGCCAATCTTGAGTTATGAATTGATGAAGTCGACTATGTTTGCACATCATCTTGTTCCTTAAATGTCAGGATGACCCCCCTGAGTTGCTAAGTTTAATTCCCAGTGTATGGTGCCTATAAACTCATTAAATAACTTGTGTTAATTAACTATACAATTGAATTAGATATGTGAAAAAGCTCTCTAGTCAATTCATACTAGGTCGTGGGCTATGAGCAAAACACTAAGTACATCCATTCCCAAAATAGAAGGTTTCTTCACATTTCTAGTACATACAAGTTATGTGTTTTCTTTTGGAAGTGATGTACTTAGTGGTTATAAATGTATTATTGTGAAGCCAAAGGAGCATATTAAGGATTCCTGGAGTCAACTGTGCAAGTTTAGAACAGGTTTTGTGCAATATCACCTCATCTCTGGAGCATACTAATCCATCTCCTCACAAGACACTCTACAAATTTTGTGAAAATTATCCTATATTCAACCTCACAAATAGAAGTGTCCACAATAGGCTTCTTCTTTCTCAACTAAGATATGCATGAGTTACCAAGCATGAAGGAAAGAACATTGATGGACACAAAAGTTCATAGTAACCAGCCTAGTCTGAGTAAAAATTGTTGAAGTTTATTGATCTCCAAAGTACAGCTAGAAGTAGGTGAAACCCAACAGGACCTAGTTGACTTTTTCACAAACTTGTATGCACAGACCAGTTTTCTTGCAGAGAAAACTGCTCTTTACTCACTTGGAATTTTAAAAAACTGTTTGACACAGAGAAACTAGACTCTAAGATCTTTCCAATGAGCCAAAGAACACTCAATTTGGATAAGTACACAAGGAGATATGACCTCTGCAAGTTGGAGGTTTAATGGAGACCTTCAGCAGGGATAAAAAACAGAGAACACACACTACTTGCAGAGAGTACTACTCTCAGCTCACAACTACAATGATTATGAAAATTTACAGGAAGCAATTAGACAGTAAGAGCTTTCAAATGAGATATTAAACATGTAATTTAGATATATAACGAGGGAGATACAAGCTCTGCAATCTCTGCATAAAAAACTATAGCAGCATAGAGATACACATATGACTCTCTTGGACATCCCACAAGATCATGACTTTTCTCCTCTTTTTATAGCATGGGAAACTAATCTAAAACCTTCCTAATACATCTAAATTCGTGGTAGAAACTTGGATGGAGGTATTACATGACTCAAGTGCTCAAATAAGCAAAGTACTGATGGACTTTGAGAACTAGCCACATCGACCTTCCACTAGGACACCACTGAAGCTCCTTTGTGACTCACTAATTTGACTCACCATGTTCTAGAACTCACGTGGTATTTTTGCTACATTTTATGAATAATATGAGCCTTCTTGAAGTATTTGAAGACTTCCCAAAGGTATTTACATAATTTGAAACTTGTACCCTACATAAAACAAATGTTCGCAACATTCTCCACCTCAAGTTTCAAAGGGTATTTCCTTCATGCCAAGAATATAGTTGAATTTTTGAAGCTTTGGTCCATCCAAGGATTTGGTGAAGATATCTGCAACTTGATCCTTTGTTCCCACAAAAGAAACTTGTACTTCATTGTTTATGGCCTTCTCTCGAACATAATGATAGTGAACCTCTATATGCTTTGTTCTAGCATGAAAAATAGGATTTGAGGTCATATGAATGCTTCTCAAGTTATCCCCATATATCTCTATACTCAGCCTCTATAGAAGATAAAGCAATTGTAGGCTGTTTCTTTGAACTCCATGTTAATGTCTTGTTTCCTGCTATTACCACATATCCACTTGTGGATCTTCTGTCATCTTTGCTTCCAGCCCAATCTGCATCACTAAAGAATTTAAGAGTTAGATCCGCATCATGACTATAAAATAATCCTTCGTTCATGGTACCTTTCAAATATCTAAGCACTCTTTTTGCTGCATGCATATGAGGTACTCTAGGTTCATGAATAAACTGTGACAATACTCCCACTGCATAGCATATATCAGGTCTAGTTTTTGTTGCATAAATCAAAGATCCTACCATGGATCTATATGCATTCATATCATGCAACTCATCACCTTCCTTTGCACTCAACTTTACATTACATTCCATTGGAGTAGAAACAAATTTACATTCCTGCATGCCAAACCTTTTCAACATATCACATATATACTTTCTCTGTATCAACCACATACCTTCATCGCCATACACAATTTCAATCCCAAGAAAGTATCTAGGCAAACCAAGATCTGAAATTTTAAATTCCTTTCCCAAATTACCTTTTATCTCATCAATTGCTTTTGCATCATTCCCTGTAATCAACAAGTCATCCACATAAATGCATACATAGACACACATGTCATCTACATGTTTTACATAAAGTGAAGGATCAGCATGACTCGCTGTGTATCCTTGCAGCATAAGATACTTTACCAACCTTGCATTCCATGCCCTTGGTGCCTGTTTAAGACCATACAATGCCTTCTTTAAGCTGCATACATGATTAGGACATTTTGCATCCACATAACCATCTGCTTGTGACATATACACTTCTTCATTTAACTCACCATTAAGGAAGGCATTTTTTATATCGAGTTGATATATATTCCACCTTTTACTTGCAGCTAAAGCCAACAAAGTTCTTACCGTTGCCATGTTTGCTACTGAACTAAATGTTTCCTCATAGTCCACACCTTGAGTTTGATTATATCCTTTTGCTACAAGTCTAGCCTTATATCTTGACACACTACCATCACTATTTCTTTTAATCTTAAAAACCCACTTGCAACCAATTACCTTTTGTTTTGGTGTCTTTGGAACTAAATTCCAAGTCTTGTTATCCTCTAGTGCTTCCATTTCTTCTCTCATTGCTTTCTCCCACTTTTCATCTCCTTTTGCCTCATCATAACATGTGGGTTCATTTTCCTGCTCAACTTTTGTCATAAAAGCATAATGAGTATTCATAAAAGATTCATAAGTATACCTTTGAGGTTGCTTACTTACTCTTGAAGTTCTTCTTACCTCCAATGTAGATGCTCTTCCTTTCTTATTAGGAACCTTTGATGATTCTCCATACTCACATACATCACTAATTTCCTCTCCTTCATCATTAACTTCAACAAGTTTGAGTTTACCTTTACTTTTAACACTTGAAGGTGACTCTTGCATTAATCTTCCATTGAAAGGTGATCCTCTTTCTTCATCCAAACCACTCCTTTCATCATTTAAACTTCCTGAGGGCTGAACTATGCATTCATCTCCTTCAACCACACCTTCTTCATTTTCATCCATGACCTGCAAACAATTCTTATCTGCATACCATGAAAGTGATTCATCAAAATTTACATCTCTTGAAACAACCACCTTATTGGTATGAGGATTATAACATCTATATCCTCTTTGAGTATCTGCATAACCAATAAAGATACATTTTTCTGATTTCGCATCAAGTTTAGATCTCACCTCACTAGGTACATGTACATAACATACACAACCAAATACTTTCAAATGACTTACACTTGGTTTCCTTCCATGCCATACCTCATATGGTGTCAAATGATGAACTCCAGCAGTCGGAACTCTATTCATAATGTAAACACTTGTGCTAACAGCTTCAGCCCAACAATAATTAGGCAAACACATATCATTAAGCATGCTTCTAGATGCTTCTGCTATGATTCTGTTTCTTCTTTCTGCGACTCCATTTTGTTGTGGAGTATACCTGCATGTAACTTCTCTTTTGATACCTTCATCATACAAAAAATCAGTAAAAGCTTGAGAGAAATACTCTCCCCCTCCATCAGATCTTAGCTTCTTAATATACCTTCCTGTTTGCTTTTCGACATATGATTTGAACTTCTTGAAACAATCAAAGACCTCACTCTTATGTTTAATGAAATACACAAATGTCATTCTACTATGATCATCAATGAATGATACATAGTACTTATTACCAACCAAGGATGCCTCTTTAGTAGGTCCCCACACATCTGTATGTATGAGATCTAGCAGACCATCACTTACATAGCTTGAATGCTTGAAAGGTTGTCTACTCTGCTTACCCATTTGACATGCTTCACAAAGATGCACCATATATTGCTTAGTAAGATCAGGTAATCCTTCAACAATCCTCTTCTTTGATAGCTCCTTTAACCTGTGTACATTCATGTGTCCAATCCTTTTGTGCCATAGATCAAGCTCTGCTGTTCGATGTATACCATAAGAGAAATAGTTTGTATGATTTGGGTTTACCTTGAATGTAAACAATCTACCTTGTTTTTGACCTCTAGCAATTAACCTCCTTTGCTTTGGATCCTCAATGAAGCAACCTGCATGATTAAATCTCACTTGTAGACCTTTTTCTACCATTTGACCAACCGACATCAAATTCTTAGTGATCGTTGGCACATAAAGTACATCCTTCAAGCAATTTGCCTTGCTCTTATCCTGCATAA
Source organism: Ceratopteris richardii (assembly GCA_020310875.1). Taxonomy (NCBI): domain Eukaryota; kingdom Viridiplantae; phylum Streptophyta; class Polypodiopsida; order Polypodiales; family Pteridaceae; genus Ceratopteris; species Ceratopteris richardii. The sequence goes on from CM035429.1 coordinate 144,490,925, forward strand.
CAACATCTCCAACCTGCATAATCTTATGTGTTGTATCATCTCCTGTTTCAACATGACCTTTACATGACGGATTATGCATATTAGAAAACCATGAAGCATCATGAGACATGTGATTAGAACAACCACTATCTACATACCATACATCACTATTGCAATTCTTATTAGTTTCAACATTCATCATTAGAAGCGAATCATAATCATCACTTTTACCTTCAACTGCATAATTTCCTTGTTGTTTACCTCTTCTTGAATAGCCTCCTCTTCGATTACCACTTTGATTATTTTCATTTTGATAGCAATCTTTGGCATAGTGTCCATACCTTCCACATGTATAGCAATTCTTGTTATCTTCACTCCTTTGTCTTTGGTTGTAGTTGTAGTAGCCTCTCGTACCTCTAGCGCTTGGTCTTCCTCTTCCTCTTCTGTTGAAGAAGCCACTTGAAGTCCTTTGATCATCGCTCCTTCTTCCTCGACCTCTATTTGAACCTCTTCCACCTCTGTTTCCACCTCTTGATGATCCTACATAAAGAACTTGTCCTTGAGATCCTTTTTGATTTGAAGTAGAACCATTTAGATTCATCTCCTCCGTGACCATGAGGGCAATAAGTTGATCAAAATCTGGTAATTCTCCTCTGACATAAACTGAAGTAATGAAGGGTTTCCATCTCTCATCATCTTTGAGTCTGTTGAGAGTATGTGCAACCAAGTCGTCGTCCTCCACATGAGCTTGAATTGATCCTAGTTGATTTGCAATCTCTTTAACTTTCAATATGTAATCATTGACCGATGTCCTTGTATCTTTCTTTATGTTATTCAACTCATTTTTGAGTTGAATCTTCCTTGCTCTTGTACCTGTAGCATACAACCTTTCCAATGCAAGCCAAACATCTCTACTTGTGTCTAGATCTTGTATGTGTCCTACCATTGAATCTTGAATATTTTGTGATAAAATGAATATAACCCTTTTGTCTCTCTCATTCCAAAGTCTAAACTCCCTCAATTGTTGCTGATTTGGGTCCTCTGGTAATGTGGGTTTGATATCTGTGCCGTCAATCAAACCATACAAGCCTCTACCTTGCAAGTATGCTGTGATTCTAAACTTCCATGCTTGATAATTGGTCTTATGAAGCTTCTCTATTTGTGCATGTTGGTCTCCCATAATACAAATGCTAAGCTTCATCCTTTAAGCCTCCTTTCCAATGTGTGTGATGAGAAGAAATATAATATTTACCTTGTAAATGAGGTATGTGCACCTTTCTTTGCTTGGATGTTGCTTCAGATGCCTCCTTGCAATCTTCTTCTACCTTTGTGTAGTGTTGATGATGAACTGCTTCTTTGATAGCTTCAAATTCTTCGTCAAGGTATGATAACCTTCTCAAATCCTCCAAGTACTTGCTCTGATACCAATTTTGGAGTTTATTGATCTCCAAAGTACAGCTAGAAGTAGGTGAAACCCAACAGGACCTAGTTGACTTTTTCACAAACTTGTATGCACAGACTAGTTTTCTTGTAGAGAAAACTGCTCTTTACTCACTTGGAATTTAAAAAAACTGTTTCACATACATAAACAAGACTCTAAGAGCTTTCCAATGAGCCAAAGAACACTCAATTTGGATAAGTACACAAGGAGATATGACCTCTGCAAGTTGGAGGTTTAATGGAGACCTTCAGCAGGGATAAAAAACAGAGAACACACACTACTTGCAGAGAGTACTACTCTCAGCTCACAACTACAATGATTATGAAAATTTATAGGAAGCAAGTAGATAGTACGAGCTTTCAAAGGAGATATTAAACTTGTAATTTGGATATATAATGAGGGAGATACAATCTCTGCAATCTCTGCATAAAAAACTACAGCAGCATAGAGATACACATATGACTCTCTTGGACATCCCACAAGATCACGACTTTTCTCCTCTTTTTATAGCATGGGAAACTAATCTAAAACCTTCCTAATACATCTAAATTCGTGGTAGACACTTGGATGGAGGTATTAAATGACTCAAGTGCTCAAATAAGCAAAGTATTGATGGACTTTGAGAACTAGCCACATCGACCTTCCACTAGGACACCACTGAAGCTCCTTTGTGACTCACTAATTTGACTCACCATGTTCTAGAACTCACGTGGTATTTTTGCTACATTTTATGAATAATATGAGCCTTCTTGAAGTATTTGAAGACTTCCTAAAGGTATTTACATAATTTGAAACTTGTACCCTACATAAAACAAATGTTCGCAACAAAAATCTCATGTAAATTTGGTAATAATGATACCCCCTTGGGATAAAATGTTATTGTTAGTGTCCATGTAAAAGGCCAAATGGCCATCAAACACTTTTGTATGTGTTCTTTAATGAAACATATAGTGGCATGGTTAGCTAGACATTGTAAGTTTGATTGCATTTGGAAAACATAAGAAATCTGTGTTCGGGCTAGCATATTCTATAGCCTTGGTGTGGGGTACCGTGTGTGGTATCTAGAGCTTGATTTTATACTTCAAGGGTATCATCATGGAGCTATCGCGAAGGAGAGTCCAATGTGGTGCATTGCCATCAAAATACTTCATAAAACAATCCAAGTAGTCGGGTACCACTCGTAGTAAAACTACCAATGCTTGACACCAAGGCAATGCATAAACATGCTCATCTGAGAGAGAGAAAAATGAATATCAAGTTGGGTTATGCATAAGTAAATCAAGAAACCAAAATTTTTTTGATATAGAATGAAATCAAATGCATCTTCACCATAAAATGGTTTGATAGGAGTGGAAATAGATTTGCAATTGTCAAGACCAAAATGCTACAATAATATGTCAATATATTTTGTTTGAAACAAAGCTATTTTCCCATAAACTTTCATAAATTGAATTCCCAAATAATGGTGCAAATACCCAAATCTCACATTTCAAAAGAGGCATGACAATCAGCCATAAATTTAGCAATATGCTTCTCATTAGGACGAGTGAGAAGGGTACCATTAACATATACTACAATGATTGGAAGTACATCACCTACATGCTTATCATATAAGGTCTTTCAATTGGATGGTTCTCAAAACCATATGCAAGCAACTAGGCATGTATCTTTTCATCCCAAGCACATGGTGCTTGCTTCAAACCATATAATGCCTTTTTTATCCTACACACTTTCTTTTCATGCCCTGTTTGCACAAAAAACATGGGCTTGAAATACATACACTTCTTCATGTAAGTCCCCATTCAAGTGCACAAATGCTATGAACGATGGTCATTAGGCATGTGGGAGCAAAGGTATCATCAAAATCAATGCCTATCTCTTGAGCATAACCTTTGGTAACAAGCCTCACCTTATGCTTGTCAATTCCTCTATCACGATTAGGTTTTAACTTGTATACCCATTTAGTATCAATGGCCTTTTTGGCTAGAGGAAAATCACATAAAGAGACCAAGTAGTATTCTTCATGTTAGCATCATATTTTGGTTACAAAGCAACCATCCAATTTTTTGAATTTGGTGCTACATCAAAAGAAATAGGCTCATTCTCATCACAAAGACTACATCCACCCATAAAATAACAATATAATTCAAACGAAGCACTATGAGAGCCTAAACGAATACAATATGAGAGAGGAGCATCTAATTTTCTATGTCTCAAAGTCTATACCAACCATTTAAACATGGTTTTGCCCACTCTATATCATCCCTCTCATCAATAAGTGCATCATGTAAATCTACATAAAAAATGGATTGATCGAGATCATCATGTGAACCTATAAAGGCCACAAAATTGCCTCATTTGAACCAACACTTGGCTATCCACTTGTAAAAAGAGGCACCAAAGTGTGATATACATCCTTGGAGCTAATTGATGTTTCCTTGGTACATGAAAGTAATGGTTGAACTGCATCCTCCACAAAAACAACATCATGGCTAAACAAAATGCATTTAATGTGTGTATAATACTCACAATAGTCTTTGGTTTTAGAAATGTTCCAAACAAAAATAAATTTTAATGCTTTATCATCCAATTTCTTGCATTTTTGTTCATACATTAATGCATATGCAAGACAACCAAAGACACAAACATGAGAAAGAGATGGCTTGCAAACATTCCAAGCCTCATATTATGGAGTGATTGATTATAGTGATTTGGTGGGACAAAGACCAAGTATGTATGTTGCTTATGTATAGGACATATAAAGCATATGTCAATGTGAAAGAATTTTCATCATTAGTATTCAGAATGATCTTACCAACTCCCATTACAAGATAAGAATATTTGTTAGTGCATGTGAAAGTATTTCCTATAGGGGCACGCTCAAGTGAAGTGAAGAAACTACACTACAAGGTAATATCCTTGGCTGCCCCACTATCAAAGTACCGAACATTTGAGTCTACTATAAACATACACTACTCATGTGAGGATGGTTCATAGCTATAAACAATCATAAATATGGATCCTTCATTCTGAATAAGGTTAGAAAATTTTCTTTCCAGTGTAGAGGTCTCTGCAACAACCATTCTAGCCTCTTTCATCTTTTCCTCTTTTGCAGCAAGTTTAGGAAAACTCTTTATGAGATGATCATTGCTTTATAATATTTGCAAAACTATTTCTACTTTTTTGTTTTCTTCTCATCCTTGTCTTCCTTCTTCGACTATGTAGAATTATCTGATTTTTACTTACTAATAGATGAGCTATATTTACCTTTGCCATTCTCACTAGCTAAGAAAGCTTGATATGCAATGTGCATTATTGAACTTTTCTCCCTAGACAAATCTTCTTGGAACAAAACAAAGACTAATTCCTCCAATGTTAACACATTTGGATCGCTTTTCATCATCAACCAAAGAGTAGAAGCAAAACTTTAATATGAATTTGGAGGACAATTAGGAATAGTATGCACAAGCCAACTATTTGGTAAATCTTCATAAACAAAAAATCAATGTTTGGAGGTAAGCAACTAGAGCCTCATTTCTTGCTTGGTATAAAGTTGTAAGTGTATCTCAAACCTCCTTTGCTATTTTTTAGGAATGAGTGTGAGGGATAATGGCACCTTTGGTAGAAAAAGCTATCAATGCATGTGCTTGAGCATCTCTTCCATCCCAATAAAGTTTCTCTATAGTCAGTGCACCAAGAATTGCAACACAAAAAAGAATTTGAAGATCATTATCTGAAATGTCATCGTCATCACCTTTAGTAATTGTATTTACAGGTATAGTAGAACATTTCTCATCACCCTACACAATATTCCACAACCCTTTTGCTACAAATACATGACACATCATATATGCTTGCAACGAGTAATTAGTACCATCCAACTTATCCTCAATAACCAACATATGGAATACATCATTACTTTTAGCCATGGCTAGTGACTATATATGCTAATGCAAAAAAATGATTATATCTCAAAACCTTGAACAAAAATACCTTGCTAATCTCTATTAAAATTGTAACAGTCTTTGAGTTGCTTGTACTTGCGAACCTAAACTTGTATATATGTTTGGCACAGAAGGATAAAATCACCTACAAAGGCATTGGAATAGGGCATTCAAAAGCCAAAACAAGCTAAGATCAAAATTTTGAAACCCCTATTATGCTCATGATTTTTCTTGTGATTTTGAGACACTGAACAAAGCAATGTTGATGATGTCCTAGATGAAGCAGGAGCCTACTGTGATACAAATTGTTCGAGTTTGGGTTGCTAGAAGCACACAAACAATACAAGGAAGACGAGGCTTGGAGGACAACAAAACATTGAATGTATTACCAAGTGAATGTACAAAAGATACATTACCTATTAGGGTTATAGGCATATATAAAAGCAGAGGGAAAAAACCTCCTAAAGAGGGAAAAAAGTGCCTCAATGGTCCTAAATGAGTTCACACACATCACTACCAAAATATATCAACAAAGAGCTCTATTCAAAGGAGCAACTACATAGCATTGAATCTACTTCATTTGGTATACAAGGATGTTTGGGGACCTTGCAAAGAGGAAAGCCTAGGAGGAAACAAGTATAATGTGATCTTTATTGACGATCACACAAAAAAATAATGGTTTTATTATATTAAACACAAGAAAGATGTGTTTTCTATGTTTGAACTATTTAAAGCTCAAGTTGAAAAGGAGACAAGGAGGTAGATAAGAATTTTAAGATCCCACAAAGGTGAAGATACTTTTCCCATGTGTTTACTGAATTTTTACAAGTTGAAGCCATTAAAAGACAATGTATGTCTAGCTATACAGCCCAAAAAAATGGGGTGAAAAAGAGAAAAAATAGACATATTGTGGAGATAGCTGGATGCATGTTAATGAGATGTCTTTACTATCATATTTTTGGGTAGATACTATTTATACTATTGCATAAATTATGAAAACGTGTCCAAGTATAAGGATTCATCATTTAGCACTTGGGGAAGCTTGGAATGGGTGAAAACTAGATCTCTCACACTTGAAAAAGTTTGGATGGGTTTATTACACACATGTTCCACAAGAGACTAGGAGAAAGCTAGATGCTAGGGAAGAAAAGTGTTTGTTTATAGGTTATTCCAATGAACAAAAGGGCTACTTGTGCAAAAACCCCATCATAAATGAAATCAAGCTATCTAGAGATTTTGTATTTGATGAACAAAAGACATCATATGTACCTAACAGTGTAGTCGAGATTTTCTATCCTCTCTCATTAATGAAGGCCTATAAGAAACACATTCGGTGAAGGTAGCCAAAATTCCCTCAGAGGTGCAAGATGCATCAAGGATGTCAAAGGGAGTTCACATGCAGACTTTAGAAGAAATCAAGCAAATCCAGGGTAGGAGTCAAAGCTAGTCAAACTTTGGAAATTAGGGCAAAAAATTCAATGTCTCCAAATCACATGAAAATTCATATCCTTGTAAAGCCTATCAAAGTAAATCTATAGCCTAAATTTCACATGTAAATGGATTTTCTAGCACATTGATATGCCATGTGCATTTTGTAAAAAAATGTAAGTTTTCCTCTTAGACCCTACAAAATCTTGTATAGGAATTTTTGTTAGCCATATGTTTTGGCATCTATAAAGATCATATGTGGCTACATATTTGTGCAAATTTTCAAGGTTATCAGAGCTTTCTAGATACCTTAATGCCACCTTGCAAAATTCCAAATGTAGTCAACTTGTATAAGGGAGATTCAGATGGAGGTTTTTTATTCATATTCCTTAAGGAGACCTTTCAAAAAATAGCCCTATAAATTTTCATCTTCATAAAAGGTTATTTGGAGGGTCAAAAAGCACAAAAACTAGTTTTCAAGACCATAGTTTCCTAGAATAAGCAAATTGAAGGCTTGTAGGGCTGCCAGATGGTAAACAATGATTGAACCATGTTGTATGATCAGGATGAGCTCACATTTAAGGGTGGATATGCACTAAAGCTTAAAGCAAGGAGGATCCATGAATTGTTTTTCATTTGATAAGCCTTTTTTTTATGGTCAAAGATCAACAATGCAAAGTTTGTCCAAAAATAGTAGCTTATCTTATCCAAATTGATGTCAGCACTGCTTCGACGGTCGAGATCTTGCCCATATCTAATGGTGGAGAATGAATGCACCTAAGTTTTTCCTTTTTGCCCTAGATATCATATAAAGAACCAATCTTAGCCATCCATTTGATAAATCCAATGGTTGTAATCAAAAGCAACTGATCTTAGGATTGAGAGTTGATTTCTCTAGATACAAGAGTCCAAATTCATTAAAAAAACTATAAGAACCCCCCCTCCAAACTCATAGAGCATCATTGTTAGGTATCCATAGGGCCCTTGCTAGCACATGGTTTACTTGAGACAATCACTCTCAGTTGAGCATGTGAGGATCCAAGGTGGGCTAGTAAGAACATAGTTCCTATAATCAACTTTGAGCTAGACTTCCAATCTAGGATAGGCTCATAAACCTAATGGTTTCTCTTTCTTTTCCCACCCTCATTGGAGCATGTGAGTGGGTTAGAGTTGGTTTTATGAGTCTTAGACTTCTTTAGTTAGAGGTAACACTCCTAGAAAGATATAGGGTCAATGAATTGGAACCTATCCTCTTACATGTGGCATTCGATTGAACTATCATGGTGAGAGGGTCGTGTGGACCACCTTTGACTAGTAGAATGCTTAACTTGATGTATCATAACATTCATGTACATGTATGTCATTACAATATCTTTTGATTCATGTCTCTTGTCTCTTAGTCTGTTATGTGCTTTACATATCTCCTTCTATCTCTTCCTATGTGTGAGAAGGTTCCACATTCTTGCGTTGAACCAGTGAGGGTTATCCATTGAGATTGAGAGAACAAGTTTCTATTTTCATGATCCATATGCATTCATACCACCCACAAAATCCCATGCATATGTTTCAGTTTTGAAAGTGTATAAGAAGCTCCATTCTTGGACCATTCTTCCTTTCAAAATTAATTTGTGTGTGTGGTTTTCGTTTTTCTCTTATCATGCATACATACCATCCAAAATAGCCCATGCATATCAATTTTTAAAGTGTATAAGAAGCTCCATTGTTTTGGACCATTCTTCCTTTCGAAATCGATTCATGTGAATGGTTTTCTTTTGTCCTCATCATTCATGTTCATGGATATATCTTGCATTTATATGTTCCCCTTTCCATAATCAAATCATGACATCTCTCCTCTCCATACCCAACTTCATCTTCCCATTCAGAATTTGAGCATAGAAACCTTCCAACACTCACTAGCTTCATACATTGCATGTACCGCGACTGGACCCGATCCACTCGGATTGTGATCACCTCCACATTTGAACCCGATATGAAACACTTCAAACAAAATCCTCAATCTCAAAATTTCCCACCACATGTAAATCAAAATCATCAAAATCTAAATGTTTTTGTATGTGGTCCTCGTATGTCCTTGGTGTGATTCATTATAGAAAATTTTGAGAGATTGTGAACTATTGAAGGCCGCTAAGGAGCAATGATTGTAATAGAAATAGACAAGAAAATTTGTGACTATCGATCTAGGCTACCTTTGCAAGGAAATTATGTTAAGGGAGGAATGAAAAAGCACTATGAAAATATGACCATAATAAATGCAGTAACTAGAGGGGTGAAACTAGAAGCTCTTGATGAACAAGAAGTAGAATCAAGTAAGCCCACAAAGGAAGTTGACTTTTTCATGGAGGTGTTAGTAAGAGCATGAGATGAGATTAGGAGAATAATGTCTTGGGAGTCACCGATGTTAAGATCAATCTCTTATTTCTCACATATCCAATGTAGAAGAAAAACGAAAAAGAGATGAAACTAAGCCTAATGAAAGAAGAGTGACTCAAAAACAAACGTTAGAGGGAATAGAAACCATCATATAGCAAGGGGAAACATCACAAACCAAAGATAAAAAACAAGAATGACAACCCAATGAACAAAAACAAGAGGAGAAACAAAAATGTAAGAAGACAAAGCAGAAAAAAACAAAACAAAAACCTTTAGAGAAACAAGAACAATTGAAATAAACTCAAGACCAAACACAAGAACATGGACAAAAATAAAATCCCAAGCAAAAACAAAAGAAACCAAAGAGAAAACCTAAAGCCATCTTGATTTCAAAAATTGAGAGAAAAATAGATCCTATGGAGATTTTAGATGACATTTTTCTTAAGGGTCAAGTGACTATGGCTTTAGGACAAGTTTTCTCTATTGCAAAGCCTATTTTTAAAGATAACTTTATCCGCCTAATTAAAAGGAAGAGGTTTTTGCTTAATCTAGATACTGAGATGCAAGATTCTCTAGATCAAGATCAACGTTCTCTCGCTCAATCCCTATGTGAAAAACCCCCCTTCAGTTGTTGTGTACACCCCCCATTGATGTGGACTTACGGACCACTTCCACTACTATTCTAACATTGCAGAGGGTGGTGAAATGATAGCTACCTTCATTATTTTGATTTTCAACATGCAATTCATCAACGTGTTAGAAATTGTCACCCTCTTTCAACCCATTCTAAAGAAAAATAAGGCTATGACTGAATCATTTTTAAGTTTGCATCCCCAGCTAAGCGCGACTCACATAGCATGCCACTCCAAAAGCTCTCTCACCAAGCCTTGTATTGCCCCATCCTCTACAAAGGGCTGGAAGCATATCCCATACCACAAAATTGGAATTGATAGGCATTCAGAACATGAACAAAGTGCGAGAATCTAGATGGATTCCCCCAAATCACATATGCTCAAAACAAGTGATTGCATCTTGAACATATTCATATTTTCCACAGCCGAAATTAAAACATTAATGGCATTCCCATCTTTAAGAGAGGGATGATGGGATAGTTCTCATACTCCCATGAGTAATCCAGCTTCTGCATACATGTCAACAACTACACAACCAACAATGATTTGTGATAGCATAAGCCCCTTGCGAGCCCATACCGCATGTACATCTCTACCCTCATCAATGGCCTCCACACTGCAACAAGCTTTTAAGCTGCGAACAACAATAACAACATTGGGCAGAACTCCCTCAAGCTTCATCTTAGCAAAACATTCTAGTGCTCCTCTTCTGCCCAACACACATCTTTCCTCCTCAAAGTACCTGCAATCAAGGATCCATTCACACAACGAGGTCATATTAGTGCAAAAACTTAACACTAAATATAGTTAACAATAGGTAATTGGGGAACGTCTTCTCATTTAACATTGACCTTGAAGCCTCCACAATGGTTATATTCCTTCTTTCCACTACTCCATTTTGCTTTGGAGTATACTTGGTTGTAATCTCTCTTTTGATCCCTCTCTCTTGGACATGAGAATCAAATTCATGGGAGAAGTATTCTCCCCCTTCATCTCACCTTAGCCCTTTCAAAGTCTTACCTGTTTGATTTTCTACTAATGCTAGATATTTCTTGAAACAAGAGAACACCATCTTTGTGCTTCATAAAATAAAGTATTGTTTGTCTTCTACAATCACCAATGAATGATACATAGTACATGGGTCTAGAGATTGATGGCTCCTTGCTTGGCGCTCATACATTTGTATGGACTAGCTCTAATATGTCTCCATGAATGTATCCCTTCTTTGTAAATGGTTTCCTATGAGACTTGCCAAATTGACAAGCAGTGCATTTGTAAATCATGTGTTTCTTAAAGATATTTGGCAATCCAAGCACACTTTGATGCCTGTTGATTTGCCTTAGAGTCCTCTCACGTATATGAGCTAATCTCGTGCCATATTTCCAATTTTAATAATGTTTGACTACCATAATTGAACAAATCAATGTTCTCGGTATCTTGAAGCTCAAATGTAAATAATCTACCTGGATTTTCTCTATTGGAGTTAGACGTCTGCGCAAGCACGCGAACATCACAAGGAAGAAGAAGAAGCTTGGAGCACAACACACAATACTGAATGTATTACTAGAGAGTGTACAAAGATAAGTAGCCCATTAGGGCAATAGGCATAAATACAAGCCGAGGGAAAAAACCTCCTAAAGAGGGAAAAAAGTGCCTCGGAGGTCCTAGTGTGTTCACACACATCACTACCTAAATATATCAACAAATCCCCCCTGGGACTGATGCAGTGAACAAGGAGCCGGCACTCATGTATAAGGAAGTCCAAGCTATGTTGAAATCACTCCACAAAAGGAAGTAAGCCCAAAGGTTTGCGAAAAGCTTCAAACTTCTCCCTAGGTAGAGCCTTTGTGAAAAGGTCTGCAATGTTCTCCTGTGTGTGCACATATGCCAAGCTGATCTCCCCAGTAGAGAACCTCTCCCTGACATAGTGATAATCCACCTCAATGTGCTTAGTGCAAGCATGGAACACAGGGTTCCTCGCCATTGCCAATGTGCTCTGATTGTCAGTGAAGATGGTGGTGGCAGAAGTCTGACCAACGCTCAAATCATCCATAAGGCATCTGAGCCACACACACTCAACAGTCGTTGTGAAAGTTGCCCTATACTCAGCCTCATAGTAGGCTGCTTCTTGCTCAACCAAGATATACATGATCTACCAAGCATGAAGAAAAAGCCACTAGTGGACACAAGAGTGTCATAACAACCAGCCCAATTAGAGTTAGAAAAAGCATGCAAATTGAGCGGTAGTGATCCCCCCTTGGGATAAAACAACCCAAGTAGCCAAGTACCACTCAAATAGTGAAAGATGGGCTTAACTTCCTGCTAATGATTGAATCTTGGGCAATGCATAAACCTACTCATATGTGAGATAGCAAATTTAATATCTTGGCGAGTAATGCATAAGTAAGTCAAGCATCCAAAAGCCTACTGATAGAGAACAACATCAAATGCATCTCCAACATCATGAAGAATCAATCGTAAACCTGTCTCCATAGGAGTAGCAATGGGCTTACAGTCTTCAAGGTCAGAACACTCCAATAATGTGTCAATATATTTCATTTGACACAAAGCCATTCCACCATCAACTTGCATAAAGTGAATGCCCAAATAGTGATGCAAATGCTCCAAATCAGACATCTCAAATGAGGCATGCAAATTAGCCTTAAAATTAGCAATATGCTTCTCAATAGGACCAGTGACTAGCATGTCGTCAACATAGACAAGAATGATCAGAAGCACATCATTAGTACACTTAACATACAAGGTGCTTTCAGTTGGACTGTTCTCAAAACCATGTGCAATCACATAGGCATGTATCTTCTCATACCAAGCACGCGGTGCTTGCTTTAAACCATATAATGCCTTCTTTAACCTGCACACCTGGTTTTCATTCCCATTCTACACAAAGCCATGGGGCTGAAAAACATACACTTCTTCATGCAAGTCACCATTTAGAAGTGTTTTTTAATGTCCAACTGATGTACATTCCAACCATGATGAGCGGCAAGTGCACAGATGCTCCAAACAGTAGTCATACGGCATGTAGGTGCAAAGGTCTCATCAAAATCAATGCCTCTTTCCTGTGCATAACCCTTTGCAACAAGCCTAGCCTTATACTTGTCAACTGTACCATCCGATTTACGCTTCAACTTGGATATCCACTTAGTGCCAATGGCCTTCTTGCTAGGAGGCAAGTCACATAAAGACCAAGTATCATTCTTCATTATAGCATCATAGTCAGATTGCATAGCAGCCATCCAATTTTCTAAATTTTGTGCTTCATCAAATGAAATAGGCTCATTCTCATCGCAGAGACTAGATGGAGCCATAGCACAGCAATCTGATGCAAAAGAGGCACTATGAGATCGTGAACGATTACGATATGATAGAGGTGCATCTAATTTGTTGTCATGCAAAGTTTGCACCAGCCATTTTGGCATAGTTTTTGCGTGCTAAATATCAGCTCTCTCATCAACTAGTGCATCATGTAAATCTGCATCAGAAATGGAATGATCTACATCATCATATGAAACCTGCAAAGGCTGAGAAGTTGCCTCATTGGGACCAACACTAGACTATCCACCTGTAAAAATAGGGAGCAAACTATCATACATGTTTTTGGAGCTAACAGATGTCTCCTTAGTACATGAAAGCAATGACTGAATAACATCTTCCACAAAAACAACATCATGGCTAACCAGAATGCATTTAGTCTGTGGATGATACAGACGATAGCCTTTACTTTCAGAACTGTACCCAACGAAAATACATTTTACTGCTTTATCATCCAATTTTTTGTGATGTTGTTCATGCACTAATGCATATGTCAGACAACAAAAAACTTGCAGATGAGCAACAGATGGCTTGCGATCATGCCAAGCCTCATATGGAGTGATAGATTGCAGTGATTTAGTGGGACACATGTTCCGTACATATGCTGCACACATGACAACCTCAAGCCAGAAACTATGTGGTAAAGCTTGACTCTTGACCATACACCTCGTCATCTCCATGAGTGACATGTTCTTTCATTCAACAACTCCATTCTGTTGAGGTGTATATGGAACTGTACACTAGTTTTTCATCCCACGTTCATCCAAAAAATGCATTAAAATTAAAAGACATATATTCCCCCCCTCGATGACAACAGAGGGTGCCCATTTTACATGCTGATAGATTTTCAGCCAAAACCAAAAACTATTTGAAGCACATGAACACTTCGGACTTTGTCTTCAATGGATATACCCATGCATGCCTGGAAAAATCATCGATGAAAGTCACGAAGTAAAGATAATTCCCAAAAGAAGGTGTCTGCATAGGAATAGAGACATCACTATGTACAAGCTGCAACATCTAAGTAGCCCAAAGTGAACCATCTTTTGGAAAGGATGAACATTGCATTTTGCCCAAAATAGAGCCTTCACAAACATGTTTTCTAGGTGCCTCAAGTTTGGGCAAAGAGGACACCATTTCAGATTTTTGCATGCATAGCAAACTAGCAAAATTCTGATGACCAAAGCATGCATGCCAAAGCTTTGCATCTGACATAGCCTGAGAATCATTTACTGTATATGCCAAATCATTTATAGATCTTTCATAGTCTATGAGCTTATATAGCCCACAACATAAAATGCCAGAAGCAATGATAGATCATGAACTGTACACCTATCATCAAACAATTTCTCAACCAAGCCAATCTTGGCTAATGCAGAAACTGATAACAGGTTCTTCTTGATCCCTGGCCCAAATAAAGCATTTGCCAAAGTGAAATAACTACCATCAGCAGTAGTCAAAATGATCTTACCAACTCCCAAAACAGGATAAGAGGAGTTGTTGGCGCATGTAACAGTATTCCCTGTAGCGGCAGGCTCGAGTGAAGAGAAGAAATTGTGCTGCGAGGTAATATGTTTGGTCGCCCCACTGTCAAAATACTACATCCGAGTCTACTGCAGACATGCAGTGCTCATGAGAAGATGGATCAAAACTACAGACAATAGTAAATGCCCATTCTTCTTCCTGCAAGAGATTAGCCGACTCTGTTTTTGGTGTAGAGGCCTCTCCGACAACCATTCGAGCCTCTTTCTTCTTTGCCTCTTTAACAACCACTTTTGGACAGTTCTTTATGATATGATCATTCCCTTTACAATACTTTAAAAAAAATTTCAACTTTTTTTATTTCTTCTCATCTTTATCTTCCTTCTTCGAATGTGCAGAATTAGTAGATTTCTGCTTACTAGTTGAAGAGCTCCATTTTCCTTTGCCCTTCTGACTAGCCAGGAAAGCTTGATCTGCAACTCACATAATGGACGTGTTGTGCCTAGACTGTTCTTCCTACAACAGAACAGAGACTAACTCCTCAAATGATAAGGCATTTGGATTGCGTTTCGTTATCAACTAAAGAGTAGAAGCAAAACTCTGATGTGAATCAGGAGGACATTCAGAACCGTATACACAAGCTAGCTATCTAGTATAACCTCATCAGTAGAAATCAACTGTTCCTTCAAGTCTTTGATCTTCATTAGGAAATTGTCCATAGAATGAGCTTCATTCATGTGCTCACTCTCCAACTGTTTTCGGAGGTAAGCAACACGAGCCTCATTCCTAGCTTGGTACAATGTGGTAAGTGTATCCCAAGCATTCTTAGCTGTTTTGCAAGAGCGAATGTGAGGAATAATGGCACGTTTGAGAGACAAAGCTTTCAATGCATGTGCTTGGGCATCTTTGCCATCCCAGCAAATCTGCTCTACAGTATGTGTAGCAGAAACCGCAACACGAACAGGAATATTGAGAATATCATCATCTTTGATACCTTCAGCATCAGCTTTAGTATCTGCAGTTGTAATAGTTATAGGTGTGATAGGACGTTTTTTGACACCCTGCACAAGGTTCCATGGTCCTTTTGCAACCAACACATGTTGCATCATATAAGCCCATAACGGGTAGTTGGTACCATCCAACTTATCCTCAATAGCCAACATACGGAATACATCACTACTTTCAGCCATGGCCGGTGACTAAAATACCTTGATGCAAAAAATTGACTGTATTGCAAAAAGTTGAACAGAACTACCCAAACAAATTCTGCTAGACTTGTAACAGACTTTGAGACACTTATATTGGTGAACAGAAACTGGTATATACCTTTGGCACAAAAAGACAAAATAGCCTGCACAAGCACTATGATAGTGCGTTCGGAGGTCAAAACGAGCTTAGATCCCGATTTTGGCACCACAGATCGAAGCTATTTTTATCTCGAAAACATGTTGATTATGCTCACCAAAATTCGTGCGATTCTGAGATTGCAAACAATTGACGGTGCCCTAGATGAAGCAAGGACCTGCTCTGATACCAATTCTTGGAGTTAGACATCTCTAGAAGCACGTGAACAACACAAGGAAGAAGAAGAAGCTTGGAGCATGTGGGCCGCCGGAAAGGAACTCCTAAAACTCCTAAATCTTGTAATATACCCTGAAAAGTCACACGCATACCAAAAGGGCGTAGCGCAATAGTTGTAACCTTTACGAATTAATGAAAGAAGAGTCGCGTGAAGTAGGGGGGTGTTGTCAGAGTGTTCATCTGGGCGAGAGCCTGCAGTGAAGCGCAACATTGCCAAAATCCTCTATAATCTGAGTACTTGTCAATTCTGTTGATTAAGCTTAATAATTAATTAAGTCTTCATGAAGTATTCAAGATTAACGGGTTAACGTGATACGTGAAGAAGTTATATAGTTAATTGCGCAGTATTGAAGTGTTTTGTAACATATTAAAAATAGTGAATGCATTAAAGGCTATGAAGTAGTATACTCTGAATTTGTAGATTTGGGAAAATACAAACATGGCCTCTGTTTAGAGACCCCTAACCACCCAAGAACCCAGATTTGAATTTAATTCTAATAGTTAATAAGCTTAACACTAAGTCTAACACTGGCGCCGTCTGTGGGAAGCAGGGGGTGTCGCCGGACTTCGTCTGGGCGAGAGCCTGCAGTGAAGCGCAGCATTGCCAAAATCCTATGTAATCTGAGTACTTCTTAATTCTGTTGATTAAACTTAATAATTAATTAAGTCTTAATGAAGTATTAAAGATTAACGGGTTAATGTGATACGTGAAGATCCCCCTACCTTGTCTTCCTCCTCTACCTCTTCCTCTTGAGCCTCTACCTCTACCTGGAAAGTTTGCTTGAGAGGTGCCCCCCTCATCATCATATTTTTTACCTTTGCCCTTGCTATCTTTACTCTTATTTTTATCAGTATGGAGAGCACATGATTCATTACCTTTTGAGGTATCTCCATTCTTCATAAGCTTTGCTGCATGTGTGAACAATTTTCCCATGAGGGTGTTGAAATAAGCAACCTGCATATCCATGTAGAGGTCCATGGGTGTGGTAAAGGCTTCTCATTTGTCATATACCTTTATTCCATTGATCACTTGCCTTACTATCTGTTCTTCATCAATGACTTTTCCAATGCTCCCAAGTTGATCTGATAGGTCCTTCATCTTGGTGACAAAATTAGTCACACTTTGCTTGGGCATCTTCTTGAGTGTAGTGAACTCCATCCATAATTGATTTTTCCTTGTTTTAGTATTTGATGAGACGAATGCATCAAGAGCATTCCAAGTTTCTTCTGAAGTTTATAGCTTGTGATGTGTGGAAGCAAAAAATCAAAGATTGAGTTAAGAATGTATGACATGGCTAGAGCATCCTTTGAGCACCATGTGGTTAATCTCTCTTATTCTTCTTGAGTTGGTTGTCCTTTGGTTTTGAGGATTGGCATCATCTCATCTCCACATATGTAACCATAGAGGTTTCTCCCTTCAAGATAAGCTTCCATTCTGAGTGACCAAGCTGAATAATTGCCTCGATCGAATTCTTCTATTGATAAAGGAAATCCATCTCCGATGTTGATTTTTGTTGCTTTGATACCACTATAAGGAGATGGATTGGTATGCTCTCGAAAGAAATTTGTAATTGAATCTTCAATAATATATCATTCAAAATCTTCTTTGCACCATTTTTCTTTTCCTCTTTGTAGATTATTATTTCCCAATAGATACTTGTTTATATCCTCATTGATTTTTCATCTATTTTATTTTGACCTTGAGTCTCTTTCATAAGATTTTTGCCCTCTTATATCTCTCATCGCTTTGGCTTTTGTAGGGAATTGAGCTCACAACCTCCTAGCTACGAGTATGATGGGCTAACCACTAGCCCGAAAAGCTGCGGATGAGGATTACTTCCTAATGCTCTCTCCTAAGGTATGGTTCAGCCATCTCCTACTAAGGTCATGTGACATTACTTCCCCCTTAGATTGAGCATTGTCCTCAATGCTCACTTGTGGACCCTTTGATCTAGCTTGGGCCCCTTCCCATGTTTGAGTACTTCCAACAATGCCTTCACCTATTTTCGACCTATCCAACCCTCTATTGGGGCCCAAATGCCCATGTCCCTTTATTTGTGGCTAGTTTGAAACTGATCCATGGTCAAGCACTTCCCAACTTCCCACATATGAGGTTTCCAACCTCCATCTTGCCCAAATTCGTCAACTAGGCTTTGATATGAATGTTCGGAATTGAAATCAAAACCTCTTAGCTAGTAGTATGATGGGCTAACCACTAGCCCTAAAATCCATGGATGAGGATTACTTTTCTTGTTGTTGTTTTTATTTTTATCTTCCTCATCTCTAACTTGTTTTCATGTAACTCTACTTTTGGGATCTACTTCATCATGCATTGCATTTCTTCTCCTTTTGTCTTCTACATTTGCAATGTGTGATTAGATTGAGAATTGATCCACAAGAGACTTCCAAGCAGTCTTCTGCATCATCTATCCTACGCTCTGACCAATGCTTCAATTGAATAGCTTTCCTATTATTGAGATCTTTTTATATCCTATTTAGTAGCCACCAATGGCTCTAGTTTGGATGCAAATGTACTTGCATTGATGGTTGAAAACTTTTCATACAATTTTTTCATTCCTCTCTTCCCCTAGTTTTGTAGGTAAGGGAAGTTATGTTCTAAAATCACACAATCTCTTGTCAATATCCACAACTAAATGATGCTCTTTAGCTTTCTTCAGATCCCCACATGCATAAGAGAAATGCACCTGTGCATCACACCATATTCATCTTCTACCTCTAGTTCCACATCTCTCATTTGGTATAGTATTTCTTTGATATATTGGTTGAATTGGAGGATTAGGATATTGTTGAGCTATCAAGTGCACTAGAGAGTCTACTTGTGGCATCATAAATGTTTGAGGAATGCCTTGCATGGGATTTCTTTACATTAGATTTGTCACAAGAAGAGGCTTCCAATGGTGAATTGCTAGGTTGTCGTGGATCTTTATGTCATGCTCAAAGTGTTGAAAGGAAGGGCAGTAATGGCTGAATGGATCAGTTTCTACCATTATCCTAGACACTACCTTTGCATGCTATTTTCTTTGAAAATGGTTGGATGACTCATATTTGCATTTTAGTGGAAGCAACAATGGTCACAGAAGGAGAAACACAATAATAATAGACGTATGTGCATGAGCATTTCATATCCATCTAAGTGCATCAATATAATCATAATGAGTGAGTAAAATATGAAAAGTATCCACTAATTTCCTAATACAAAGTAGCTTATAATGGTGTAATCAATGGTATAATGTAGATACAAATTGAATCACTTTATCCAAGTGAATTCTGATATCATACATCAAGTAATGGAAAGATGCCCTCAATAAAGCAGCTACAACTAAGAAGAATCAATTTGGCCCCTTGATGTAATGCTTGAGCCGAGCTGTGATGATTCAAGAACTCATTCCAACTCGTCAAATCACTTCATTCAACACCAATCAATAGCTCCACAACTTCTATTTTCTCAAATAATATGAAAAAGACATTAGAAAGCAAAACCCACATTAGAAGACTTTTATAAAATTCAAAAGAAACTAATGATCTTCCTTTTATTCAATTCATTCATTCATGTTTCCATTATAATTTACTATTTCTTTTCCTTATTTATTTATTTATTTATGTTCTTGTTTTTATTCTTTAGCATCTTTTCGTTTAATAACTACTCTATTTATGTTTTATTAAATCAGTAAACTAATTTTCAGTTATATTATTTTCTTTATTTCTTTTTACTACTTAGTCTATTGATTTTATTCCCCTACATGTTCATTTATATTTATTTTTGTTTTTATCATTTTATAAATTTACTTTTATTATTTTCATTGAACTAAATAATTTTTATATCGATCTAATCAGAGTTCATTTCATTAGTTAAACTTTATGCTATGTATAAGTTTATTATCAGATAGAAACTCAAAATTCTAGTAAAATGATATGACGTGTCTCAGGTCGGATGACCATATGTTTTTTCATACGTTAGATTGGCACAACGGAAAAGTGGAGCCTGTAACAATTTCAGAGTTCACGTACCATAGGAAAAACCAAATCAAGTGTATATGATGTTTTCACCAGATGCAATCTACAACATCTCCTATGCCGATCTCATGCATATAAGCCATTCCATGCAATGATCTTAATCAACATCTTGTCCATCCAGAGAGCCTATCATAGTTGAAACAGCGCCTTCGCCTCTAAATGCATCTGTGTATCTTCAAAAATGATAAACGGGTCTATCTGATCTCCGAATTCGGATATGTGATACCTTAATGTGAATCGTTATGAAATTTCTTTGAAGATGAATAGTGAGATTAAATGTTTTGGAGAAAAATTAAAGTGAAATTTCTCACATTATTCTTTTTCTTATGAATTTTCCCTTGATTTGGATGCTGTGAATAAATTTAGAGCGTCTTTGATAGTGAGCAAACAAAGTAAAATGAGTCAGTTCTCTTCTTATCACTCAATTTCGTATTATAATTTGGGAGTAATCAATAATTGATACCGAAACTTATTTGTTAAGCTCTTTTCTCTGCGTTTGTTAAGCTCTTTTCATGAGTGTAATATTTTCCTAATCCAAAATTTATTTGATTATCCTAAATACATTCTGAAACTTCTATTGTTATCCTAAAAAGTTTTGGAAAATAATATTTTCTGCATATATTTGATCATTTATGGACTCGAACGCCCACACTCCACCAAAAGTGTGCAGTGAGAAACGTGAGCACAGAGCCCACTTCTGTCCTTCACATTTTAATATGCGCAATCTGATGTTGCAATTAATACAAAATTGTAAAAGACATACTCGATAGGCGAACGTGCACAACCCACATAGATCATAAATCTTTGTAAAGTCATATTTCGTTTTTGGAAGACATAATTATAGAATAACATTTTCTTAGTCATAAATATTTGGACTGTGCATCAGACGTGGTGAATAAAGGATGCTTGAATATCTATATTCTACATATACATATTCAAGAGCGCCTTTAATGATAAAGAAATTATAATAAACTAAAACAAGATTCAGGACAACCATATCAAGACGTTTTTCATTCTAACTTGACGGAAAACAGATTGTTTAACACCAAAAGAGGAAAATAAAAGAAGTACAATCATGTTAATAGATTTATCTGTTAATAATTGGGGAATGGTGATTATCCTCTTGGATGATTTCTGCATTGTGGATGCAATCGGCGACCGAAAAGGTACACCTATTGAGGGTAGTGAGAGACCGTCTTGGGATTGCTTTAAACTCCACCAAGGCTTATCTGAATAGAAACAGTATCAAGGTCACTCCTATTATAGCCTTCAAAGTGGTTTCAATCTCTATAAACCTAAACTTGATAGGGGTTATGCTTCTGAGAATACTAATGATATATTGGGAGCCCTACATCTCTAGCTCAATAGTGATATCATGGTTTTGGATCACTTTCCCATCATTACTTCCGTTTCATCTTCTTCCCAAAGTAGGAAGACTCTATAGTGATGACCCATTGGTGTTCATGATGCCCTCAATTTTCCAAGCCATTCATCAAGTCTAGCACTCATTTTTCCAAGACCATGCCTCTCTTGCTAAGTGTTGAGTCATGGCAATTATGGTTAATCAACATATGTTGTGTAATTCCCAATTCGATATCCAACAAATAAGATAGGAAAGTAGACAAATGGCTCTATAAAATAAGTGTGTGCCTCAAAGAGGAAGCGAACAAAGGGAAATTGCAACTTCAAAAAGGCTTACTTTGGTAGAGGCCAATAGAATCTTAATCGAGTAAAATGAAAAGGATTTGCTAAAATGTTCTTTGGAAGTTGGACCCCAACTAGAGAAGAATGTTTAAAATCAAGGGGGATACTTAAAGTAGCCCAAGTAGGTAGGTGGCCTTGCATTCTGTTAAATACATCAGTTTTTAACTTTGAGCGCATCTGATTATTAACAGAAGCCTATAAACTCCGCATCGATCACATAAACATAAAGCAACATACTGTCTTTGGATGGCGCAGCTATTAAGATCAGATCAGCACAAAAGTGATTCGCTTCAGCATCTCTTACAGATCAAAATCTGAATCAGGTGGCTATGGTCAGTGGACAAATCAACATAGAAGTTACAATTATCGCACTTTGCGAAGAAAGAAGAACAACATAGAACATATATTAAACTCATATGGAACATTTATATCATAGGTATGTATAATCTATGATGCAGAGGGAGCTTCAAATCATTAAACATCCACAGATCATTCTTCCTTAAGAATCACCGATGGCGCAGATCACAATTTCACAAGTAAAGCAATAGTAAACAAATACGCTTACAGACTTATTGCAAACTTAGACAAGGGTGCTGTCGGACGATTAGTTGAGGTTGCCATCATGATTTGATGTCAGAAAAATGAAGATCATTTTTGTACATGAATGGTTTTGAATCCGTCCCAATTATCTGTTGCGCCTCTCTGATGTTTCACTGTTCAATCCAGAACAATTACTGTATGTGAATTGAGTTTGCCCTTTCAGATCTTGCGCATGAAAATCAAACGCCTAAATTCCTCCTCTTTTGCATTGATGTGATAGTCCTTCAGATCATCGGCTTGGGTAGAATTCCTCCTCTTTTGCACTGATGTGATAGTTCTTCAGGTCATTGGCTTGGGTAGAGAACACAGTTAACTCTGTTGAGAATCAGAGACGTGATCGCCTTCATGTTGAAATTTTTGGCATGCATGAAGCAATTGAAGCTTATGAGGTTGTCATCAGAAACTCCATCAGTTGTGCAAACCCCGCTGGAGAAGATGATTTCACATGTGCATCCTATAGCTTTTTTGCATCTCTCCCTCTCAGTAGATTGCACCCCCCTCTCTCTCTCTCTTGTTATCGGAGCTCTGTCCCCCTCTCTACCACTACTGCTATCCACCGTCCTTTTGTAGGCCCCTCCCCTCGAATACGTAGAAATTGGCCTTTTGTTTTGAATGCGCAACACTTCCGGAAGAAGAATTGATGTCATCCTTCATTCAGAATTGAGCTCCCTTTTTCCTTAGTTTTCTCTGAGATAACAGAGAAGCTTGTCGAGTCCTTTCCATGCGCCACGAATGGCAAAACTCCCCCTTTGCATGATCATTTGCATGCTCTTTTTATCCATACTAGGAAGTACTTTAGCAAGTCCGAATTCACCAAGCTTCCATCACTTTTGGCGTCATTGCTCTTGTAGAAAATACCTCTTCCGATGGTAACACCAATAGGAAAATTTTATGAAAACATTTTGGTAGCTGAAATGCACAAAAAGCTAGTAAACTCCTTGATAACTCGTATGATGAGCTTTAAAGACTGTCATTTCCATCTTTCTGCATGAAGATCTTCTCCACCCATATGAAACCTCTACAAATGGTTATTATTAATGCTTCTTCTCTTTCTTGCCGGGAAAATCCACCTTTTCCTATTTTCATGGTGGCACTATGTTTGTACCCTATTTTCACGTGTGCTAGGAGGACATGGAGCCTTCGTTCCCTCCTCGTTCTACCATTTCCATCAAACGACATGCTATTTATTGGTGGAATCTTGAGGGAACATGCTTCTGGATGATTTCCCTTCCATGTCGAGCATACCCTCGCAAGATGACGACGAAAGAGTTCTGCATCCTCTCTCAAACTATCAGAGTGCCTCTTTGTTATGGTCCTCCTCATAGGGATATTACCTCTGGAGGACATGCCCCTTCAAGTCTTCCTTGTGGCTTCTCTTCGTGGCCCTCTCCTATAAAATCTTTCTTTTTGACACATGTACCTTGTCTTCAATCGAATGGCCTATCCAATTTTCCAAGTCAGTTCCATGCTTGGGCTTTCTTATCAAGTCTCGAGTTTAGTTGTCTTTCCAAGTGGGGAGAGTAAATCTCTCTGACAATGGAAAGAAGCACCAAAATCTATTAGACACATGTGGGAAAGAGAATGATCTATAACAGCCTCAATGAGTATAGTACTCTCAAGTATCAACACATCAGAATCATAAAAAATAACATTAATTTCTTCATCTTCATGATAGAAGAAGATGGTGCAGGTAATGTTTAACATGCCCATCAACATTCTATCCTTTACCTTTAGCATTGTTTAATGCATAGCAATCTTTCTTCCTTGATTTACTTCTACTCTTATTCCACTGACCATTCTTTTCCTTGTTCTTGCTCCTACCACGTGGTTGATTCTTTCCTTGGTATGAATCATGACCATTATATGCATCTCCATTCTCAATGCTGACCATGGATTTTCTACAAATCTCCTCACTTAAGAGTGCTCCATATATGTCATCATAGATCAGTTTACCACCAGGTGCACTATTGCTAATAGTTGTGAGAAATGTATTCCATGATGATGGCAAGGTACATAACAACAAGACTACTTTCATTTCATTATCCATCTCCATTTTTTGAGCCTCTAATTGAGAGAATATAGCATCAACCTCATTTACATGAGCAACAACACCATTTGTGTCCTTCATACAAAGGGGTCGAGTAATATCAAGCACTTATGCAAAATTATATTACATATTTAATTCTTCTAATGAAGTAAATAATTATTTGACTAGTAAAAAATAACTCATATAGTTGAAGAACATATTACATTCATCCTCTAATATCATGCAGTTGTGTTAGACTTGCATTCAACATTCAAGATTTCTACTAGAGGATTTGATTCAACAAGCTGGTAAATCTGACATCATGAAGTATTTTCACTCATGCATATCAAACACTTCAACACAACACAAAATCATGAAGGATGTGAATGATAATATTGAAATAGTCAAATTTCATCTATGAAACAAGCTTCATGTTAGAAACATTGACCATCAATTAGAAGCAGCACAACCTTCACGCTTGTTTTTTGCAACTATGATGCCTTTGTCCATGAGAATAGCCAAAGCTAAGCTTTTCCTCTTGGTGTAGCAGACATTTCTAGTACCGCAGGTCTATTGCATGCAAGCACTCGAGGTACAACAACTACTGATAGAAATCTTGGATGCTCAATTTATCTCTACATCTTCAATTCAATTTCACTTGAAACTTTGCAATGAAGAAACCTAGTGTGTCCAATGGTCATGATGGATTAAACCTAAAGATGTCTTTCTTCTTCCCTGAGCAATTCCTTGCATGATACTATTTCCTTCTTTGAATTGACAACCTCAGTCATCATCCTTAATATGCTTCAGAGCATTAGGGGTATCTATAAGAATCCTTGTTCTAGTAAAAAAGGCCAACATACATCCTTTCTGGTAATCCAACCTCAAGAACCTCTTTTCTTCAATCCAAAAAAATAACACATACCTTGTTAAATATCTAATGATCTATTTCAATCCTTTCCTTTTTCTTTATGAACATAGATAACACTTTTTAGTATTCTGCCACCCTTCAAATTCAAATGAGCCCCAAATAAAGTTGCACTATGTCATCTTTCTCCTCAGTGATTGTCTTCTTCCATCCTTAAGCCAAACAAGAGAATCTCCAACCCTTCACTTTGTGTGGATCTTTCCACCAACAATAGCTCCGATCATAAAGATCTAGCAGACCATTGTGCTCCAGTACATCAATAAAAAATACCAATACTGCTTTCCAAGGTTATAGTAGAGTGTTGAGGGTTCGAAGTTCAACACATCACAAATAATGTCCAAATTGACCAAACTACTCACACTAGTCTTCGTCAACAGAGAATCTACCTTCAATCAGGCTTTCGTTCTCACATTAGTTCTACTGAGTCAAAAATCTGTAACTTCATCAAACACACATTACAGAGTGTATGGAAGTACATGCTACAGTTCTACACATGTCTGCACGAAATACTTTCATCATCAACTCTCATGCATTGCACAAATTATATAAGAAACACCTGCCAGAAGTTTTCAATTACAGAGATTTTGGAGTTGCAGATACAAAAATATGCTTCAGAGTTACATTCTTCCTAGGACAAGCATCATGTTGCCCCTAATTACGTGTGGCGCTCTTGCTTATGCAGTCCTGCTCCTCCATTCCTTCGAACACTTCTTCTTTCTATTGTGCGCTTCCTTGGTATAACGTCTTTCCCCTTTTTATGACATGCACACGAACTTCAATATAACCGTCTATTAAAATCCGATACACCAAAAAATAGACATCCCACTACATAATGTCTAAATTTAGCAATCTTTCATAATGCAAATTAATCATTTATCTTCCATATTTCCCTGTCTTAAACACTTGGCACAGCCTAGTGGGGAATTTTGCCAAAAATTAGACTCAAATTTGCAATCCCTTGATCATATAAAACTATTTCCTTCGATTGTTTAGGAATAGCCACTTCCCCTGCATCAACCTTTCGACTCTGCAACATATTGACATCCTCCTCAGATTAATCCTGTTTTTCTTGAAAGTCTCTATCAATAATGAATTGTTGCTTTTCAATTATCATATCCACCTTTTCTTCTAGATTCTTCTGTACCAACTGTTCGTGTAACTCTTTAATTGTTTGTGCCTCTTCTTCAATTTGCTTCTCTTGTTTTTCAATAATATGGAGTAAATCGTTTTCATACTTTGACACAAAGCATGCCTGCACCTGCTTTCTGAATCCTGAACATACTCTACCAATGACTCTGAAACACAGTCCAAATATCTTCAACATACTTATGCAGTTGCTTCTTTAATAATCAAATATTTGACCCTGACATTAATACTGCATCCAATTCTACATCTCCGTTTTTTAACATCTGCTTCTCCAGCACCTGTAATACCTGCATCCTAGAGTGAAGAATCACTTGTTCATTATGGAGAGTAGCATTAAATCCTGAAAAACCCATCATCTCTTTTTGAATTTGTTCTTGTATAGACCTCTACCATTCTTCAAATTCTTGCATAGACCGCTTTATTTTGGACAACTCTATTACTTGTTGCATCTTGCTCTGTTGAATAAATTTCTCTAATGTCTGTGCCTTCTTGTTCAATTCTTCTTGAAGTGTTTCAACCTGCCTCTATAAAGACTGATAATCCTCCATGTTAATATACTTGTTTTTGTTCGTACCTAATTAATCTCTCCTCTTGCAAGATTGAAAATTGGAAATTTCCTGCAATCTTTCCTTCATTCCCAGTACATCATACCCTGTATTCCTTATTGATTGGTGCATAACATCCTCTGGCAACTTATCCCCTACTGCTTGCAACTGTTCTTCCAATTTTCTCTTTTTAGACAACTTAAAACTTTTCCTAGTACTTTTGGTTGCTTATCCTCATCTACCACCTGCAATAGATTATCCTCCTTTAGCATTGCTTTCCCTAAATCAGTTTGAATTATGTGCATAACCGGCTCCAATTCTTGTACAGTATAACCTGCTTTCAGAAGATCCTTACATGTCTCTAAAGATCTGTACCTCTCGCTTAGCTAGCTGTTCCTGATTTTTACTCATCTTCTCGTCACTATGAATGTTTATCTCCTTTGGCCATGACAACTTCTGACTGAGCAGTTATCTCCTTTGGCCATGTTTATCTCCTTTGGCCATGACAAATTCTTCCATACGATTAGTCTTTGAAGAACTAAGTGAATGTGGAACATTTGGATTTGTGAGCATGCGGTTCTCTAATTCTAATGTAATGCATTGTTCCTATACCCAAACTTGAAGAATTTGACTTCTTAGGTTTAGGTTAACTGCATGGTCATAGATCCAACCTTGACCCAAGACAAGTGGTTCTGTAAGCTTCTCATCTTGACACACTAGCATTTTGACTTTCATTGGAACATCTTGAAGATAGATGGGAGGTTCCACCTCGCCCAAACAAGGGGTTTCCACACCTCCCAATCCTATGAGATAGGCTTCTATGGGATTGATGTTCAACTGCAAGTCTTGGTAGTATGAGAGTCAAACGGCACTAGTTGCTCCACCTGAGTCAATCAATGCTTTCATAGTTCTTGCACTCTTTCCTTGTCATATCTCTATGGTCACAAAGGGACGTCGGTCAATGCTTTGAGAAGTAATTATGCCTGATTTTTGGCACATATCGATGTGATATGTTGGGGCTTTTGAGTTGACATCTAGGCCTAGTCGCCTTAACTTATTTCGCCTAATACGCTCTCTGGCCTCTGCCTCTGCTTCTTCTCTCACCCTTAACTCTTCTTCTTTTCACTTCTTAGCAATGTTGAGTCTCATTAGCATATCCTCAGTAAGAGGTTCTTGATACAACTTGACTCTACATCCACTAATGTAGTTTGGCAAGATGTCTCCTTCTAACGTGGCCAACTGAACTGCACCGCTAGTGGAAATTCTATAAATGATGAGGGATCCATATCCTCGTTTTTCCAACTTACGGGCATGTTGTTATAGCGTTGAGAGGGGCATTAACAAAATGGCCTCTAACACTTCCTCGATGCTCAACTCATAAACAAAGAATGGAATTGAAGATGAGGGACACCAAGCTCCTATAAAATCACTCACATGAAAAACACACACCACCCCTGCCCTTTGTCACACAAATACAATGGCACTCTTAGGGTGGGGGTGATCCACGCTGCCCTCTTAGTACACTTAAACACAATCAATACAAAGGTACTCTTAAGGTAGGGGTGATCCGCATCGCCCTCTTAGTACCAACACACAAAATGCAAAACACTCACAAGAAAGAGATTCTCAATGATAAGAGGAGCCAAGTGATACCACAATCTTCAATGGGTTTTGGGAATGATGGAGAAGAGGGAAGGAATATGGAAGGAGTAGGAAATGAGAGAAGAAGAGAGGGTGTATTGGATAGAATAAGCAAGGGTTCAGGGTAATGGAAATGGAAGGAATTGGAGAAATGAACTTAATTGAAATAGAAAATATTACATAGACATGGGGTACTTACAAATTAGGAGCTTGTATAGCTCTCTCAATACAGTGACATAGGGTAGACTCCTCCTCCTAGGTTTGGATTGCTCACTACACCCACAGCGCGTACCTGCATACAACTCTTCTTGTTTTGAGGGCACCCAAGGGGGTCCTTTTATAGGCCTTTTGGGAAGATATTTGGAGATGATATTAGGAGAATCTTCTAGATGTGACAGTTGTGTGGTGGAAAATACAATATTGACAAAATTCTAGAAGATTTTTGACCATTCTAAGGTGTTCATCTTATCCCATATGGTCATATCTTTGATTTTTTCATGAAAAATCATAAAAATACTATAAATAGCACCTCCATTTCGTGGGAGTGAGCCTCAAATCCGAGTTTGGGCGTTTGGAATATTTTATGCATGGTTTTGGGCCCAAAAAGTCAATCACATGTGTCCCATTTGTCAAGAATCTTTGTGTAGGACTCAAAAGTCTATGGTGGGGCTTGAGTCTTTGAAACTTTTTTTGGACTCTTTCAAAAGGGAGAGTGGGTCAAGCTTAAATATTTG
Source organism: Ceratopteris richardii (assembly GCA_020310875.1). Classification (NCBI taxonomy): domain Eukaryota; kingdom Viridiplantae; phylum Streptophyta; class Polypodiopsida; order Polypodiales; family Pteridaceae; genus Ceratopteris; species Ceratopteris richardii. Next base: position 144,520,495 of record CM035429.1, read on the forward strand.
AATTTTATACAATTACTTGTCCCACTCCATATTTAGCTTGGGATTTGATTCTACCATTCACTACAGGTAAGGGTAGCTACTTTACTAGGGTGGGGCCCACCCTTATTCTTGGATTTTTATTTCCTTCAAATACATATATTTATGGTTTCCATGAAGGTTTGAAAATTGCAAATACTATAGGGGTACATACCTATACATAAGGTATTATTAAGGAGGGGTTTCAAAAAATATTTCCTTACTACTTGCACTTGAGTCCACCACTAAGCCTACCACATTAATGGTTGTAACCTTGGGTGCACTAGAGGGGTTCTTAGGACATTCTCTTGGAAGATGTTCTTTACCACAGTCAGGACAAAAGCCTTGTATTGTGATGTTTTGTCCTTGTCCCAAAGTTGGTGAGTGGGGACATTCACGAATGAAATGGTCACCCTGGCATCTAAAACATGGTCCTCTAGGGGCTTGTGGTCTCATTTGTCTTAATTGGGGCCTAGGGTTAGGATTTGTGTACATGACGTTGGAGTATTCTGGCTCCCAATTTTGTTCCATAGGTGGTGCCTCATATTGATATGAATAAATCTCACTATGCTCAGGTGACTCTCTGTAATAAGCATGTGGACTACCTTCATGGGAGTAGTCTGAACTATGAGCATGAGAGTCATTCTCTCAGATTAGTGGGGTCACTAGCACCAATGCTCTATTAAGGTTCTCTTCTGCCATTGCATACTTAATTGGAATTACATTGGCACGTGCTGGTGGTTGGTTTCCTAGGACTGGTTGTGGCCTATATGGTGCCTGATATTGCTGTTGTGGTCTATGATATGGTTGTTGGTATTGGTTCTGATACCTACCCTATGGGTAAGGTTGCTGATAATTTTGTCTAACAGCCTGTCTATTGTATGGACAATCTTGAGTTGTATGGTTCGTGTATTTTCTCTCAATAGTGCAATATGGAGCATTCATTTCTCTCATGTTCTAGTTGTGCAATGGGCATACATTAGCCATGTGGTCACCTCCACAAGTATAACACCGGTTCAACGAGGTGACTCTTGGTATTTGTTTATTTTGAACTCCTAGATTCTTGGCAACTTGCTTTGCTATCTCATCCAGCTCAGTGGAGGCTCTGGAGGTATGACTAGTAGAACTGTCAGAGTCTTGATAGAGTTTGAATATTCCTAACTCCTCACCCAAGTTGTCTTCTATGTCGATGCAGGTCCGCACACACTCTTCTATGGATCTAGGCTCTTTCAAGTACACATATGATCTTAACTTGGTGCTTAGTAAGCCATCTAAAAACAAAGCCACTTGTTTGGCTGGTGTGGGTAACTCTGGAACAGGGCATCTCTCTAGATACTGTCTGAACCTTCTACCTGCTAGCCACACTGTTTCTTGGGGTGTCTGCTTGAAGCTGTGGATCAAAGATGATGCGTTATGCCTGATACCACTCTTGGAAAATTCTACAATGAATTCGTCTAACAGTTGACCTATATCACGATAGTTGCGACTACTTAGTGGTTGAAACCAAGCTAAGGCAGTGGCCTTAAGAGTCAAACCAAATGCCTCGTACTGGGTGAACAATTCCTCAACCTATTCAGCTCTTAACATTTGTTTGAACTCGGCCACATGATCATAAGGATCTCCTATCCCGTCAAATTAATTCTTCATTGCCTTGATCACTTGAGTGGGTCTAAGGGTTCTTGTGTGCTCTCAGGGTCTAGGCAATGGAAAATCATGTTCATCTCTTTGTTGCCTATGTGCTTGATGTCTCTCTCTTTCAGGTCTTTCATTTTCAAATCCTAATCTATTTCTACCCACTGTGTGTGCAAAACTTACCTCAGGTCTCTCTCTAGTTCTTTCTCTTTGGGCTTCATGAGCTTGGGATGATCCTACTCCTTGGAGGCCATGGGAAACATTGGATCTTGATGGAGGGAAAATCAATTCACTCTTCCACGTATATCCATGTCTATCATGTTCTGTTACCAAGAATATTTTCTCTGATGTGTTATCCAGGTAGACAACTTTGCCTGGTATCTCTAGATCCTTGAACTCGTAGATGATGATTCTACCCAATTGGCTAGGTTGATCTGGCTTGAATCTCCAAAAGGCTTCCTCTGTTTCTCTATTCAAGAATAGTTCTATGCTTTTGTTGTCTTGAGGGATCCAATCTGGTGTGATCACTCTGGTCAAAACCGACTTACCTTTAGGAGTCTAGGGTCTTTGTCCTACATTTCCTTATTCGAGGTCTCCTATCTCATTTTAAGGAATGATATTTCCAAACTCATCGATCCTATCTGGTAGGTTGGTGACCACGTACATGGTTCCTTCCTTATCAATGTATGAACCCTCTTCGAACTTGACCACCGGGTGTTCAAGTCCAAAGGGTTGATCTGGATTTTTGAGTTGGACCACTGATCGACTCAGGCTATCCTCATAGATGCGAGCACCTAATCGGTTGGTCAGAATATATTCCAATTGTCTCTTATAAGGACCTTCTGGTGTTTGTAGATGGGCAGTTCCTGAGCCACCTTCCCGTTTTCCCATGCAAAAAGACATTTCTAAGTCACTTGTGTCAGAGTTTAGTACGTAAGGACAACCACTTAGTTATTGTGCCCAAGACTTAGCTGTGTGGTTGACACTAGCCTCAGAAGATCTAATGCTTTGTCTATCCTTGCCTAGGTGTCTACCAGATCTCACGTTCATAAGCTTTGGTTAAGAGTCCAAAATTTCCCCTTGGTATGGTTCAAAATCCTTTGGCATCTCCTTGGTTCCCAAGTCCCACCTGAGGGTCAACTCCAAATTAGTCTATCTGAAAATCGCGATTTTGTGAAATCATGAGAATCGCGATGCTATGAAATCAAGAGAATCGTGATGCTATGAAATCAAGAGAATCGCGATGCTGTGAAACCAAGAGAATCGCGATGCTGTGAAATCAAGAGAATCGCGATGCTGTGAAACCAAGAGAATCGCGATGCTGTAAAATCAAGAGAATCCCGATGCTGTGAAATCAAGAGAATCGCGATGCTGTGAAATCAAGAGAATCGCAATGCTATGACATCAAGAGAATCGCGATGCTATGAAATCAAGAGAATCGTGATGCTATGAAATCAAGAGAATCGCAATGCTGTGAAACCAAGAGAATCGCGATGCTGTGAAATCAAGAGAATCGTGATGCTGTGAAACCAAGAGAATCGTGATGCTATGAAATCAAGAGAATTGCGATGCTATGAAATCATGAGAATCGCAATTCTGAGCAATCCCCAAGAAATGCAATTTTGAGTGAGAATCGTGAAAAACGCGATTTTGAGAATGACCAGAAAATCGCGATTTTGAATGAAAATCGTGTTTTTCTCAAAATCGTGTTTTTTTTTACCAGAAAATCGTGTTCTGAAAATCGCGATTTTGTACCTTGGATGAAAATCGTGTTTTTAAAAATCGCTATTGCCAACAGAGGATCGTGTTTTTGAAAATCGTGATTGTGAGCCCACAAAAAATCGTGTTTTTCTCAAGGTCGTGTTTTTACTAGAAAATCGCGATTTTGCCTCAGAATCGTGGTTTTTAGAAATTTAGAGAATCACGATTTTGAGCACAACCACAGAATCATGATTCTGAGAATGACCCCAGAATCGTGTTCTTTCCAAAAGGTTTCTAGGCGGGAAACAGAGAATCGTGATTTTAAAAAATATTTGAAATTTTCACAGAATCGCGATTTTCATCACAGAATCGTGTTTTTTGATAGGAACTTCAAATTTCTAAGCGCGGATCAAATGCGAGCTCCGTATGGTGCAGAAAATCATGAAAAAACACAAGCGCTTGCTCTCTCTTGCACTTTCTAACTCCTCCTCGCACAATAATGCATGAAAGATGGTATGAAAATGGTGAAAATGCACTAAAAAACAAGAAGTTTCTATGAAGAAGAAGATGGAAGAGGATGGAGATAGTGATGCTGATGAAGATGAAGAAGAAAAATCAAAAAATGAACAAAAATGATAATTTTTTTTACCTTCGAATGTCGCAAATCTACGATCTTACCATCACAACACTCATCCTCGAAGCTCTCTCAATGGAAACGGTGCCAAAATTTGGTGTAGCTCAAGCGTAAGCACCACCTCCTTTACTTGTCAATCTGCGGAGATGTGAGGACTGGTATGAAGACCATGAGCAAGTGAAGGCACAAGTGTATGAGTGAAAGCACACAAGCATGCACACACATACACACACATACGCACAAGGTAAGATCAAAGAGAGGAACAATGGAAAGCTTCGATTGCAAAAGAGTTCTCTTACTAAAGCTCTAATCTCTAACAAGCTAACCTCAAAAATGAGCTCTCTAGCTCTTTTTATAGTTTTTTGACTAGTTTTGGCCCTGTCCAGACCTAGTGTCCGGCCTAGTTAAAAATTACGTTCCAGGGCTTATTTGAGGGCCCAAACGAAGTCTAAAAATTATGAAAATTGGTAGGATGATACTTCTAATATCCTCAAGCTCAACGAATCCTTGCCTTGAACAAAATGAAGTTACAAAAATAGAAAATGGTATTTACAATGGTTTTTAGTGATGAAAATCACTATTTTTATAGGGATTGTTCTAAGAATTTGACATGTACTTCTTGGAGCTCCCTAGTTGCTCCTTCTTCTTGTGTGTCCACCTCTTTGATGTGCTCATGTGATTTGTCCTTGACCTTTAGCTTCAACAATGGGAATAGCCTGATTGGCCGCTACTTCATTAATATTCCTATTATCTTGCTACAAACTTTGCCCTCTATGCTGGGGCTTGTACCAACACTGATTTGTTGTATGTCCCTCTTTGTCACAGATATTACAAAATCTCTTTTCCTTTGGAGCTACGACGGGAATATCTGTTGGTGCAATTCAAGCCTTCACAATTTGGCTTGGATACTATCTTGAAGACTCAACATGTGAGAAGGACTATAGGAACTTATGCTTATAAGTTCTTACCATTTTATCTCTTGTAAAAGTCTTAGTGACTTGGCATTTTATGTAATCACACCTAATTGATTGGAAGTCGTGGAAAAGGTTGTTGTTTAATTGAGAGAATATCTCAATCAACCTTTAGGTGAAAGATTCTAGGAGATTGATTTGAATTCAAATTCAAATCATCACTCAATTCCTATAAAAACTACAAGGAAAAAGTCGCGAGTGTTCTTCACCATTCCCGAGGCTAACATCTGTGATCATTGAGTGTGTGAGGTCTACTCTATAGCCTACACATCTGAGTACCATTGGACTATGTTTATCATGTCAATGGGAATGTACATCTATATGATTTAATACATACATTGTTCATATATCATATCTGTATTCTCTGAGTTGTCTACCTTCAAGTCTGTCAACTTTAAAGAGGCATATCTCGGTGATTTCTCAACCAAATCAAGTGATTCAAAGCACATTGTATTTTGTTCGAAGTTTTCTACATACTACAAAATTTAAAGCATTTTGGTTCAGCCATTGCAGAGAAATCTCAGTCGAAGTGCTCACTGGTCTATATCTGCAGAGCTCCTAAAATATCGGGGGTAAACTTTATTTTGCTAAAGTGATTTCTCAGAGTATGGTTTGTCATTTCCTCTCATTCCACTTGAAAATGATAGCTTGTTAAGCTAATTTAATATGTCCAAAAGGAATTTGATCAATTGTAAGTGTGCTGGTCATATTGAGTGAAAGACTGAGCAGGTGTCAATACCAAAATAGCAAGTTTTCTTGGATTTTTGAAGTCTCAAGTAGTCTGTTTTGATTTGATCATTACACATATCATTTGCAAAGTACATATGTGATCTCTTGGTGTCATTTGGAAGCTAAGCAAGTGTACTAATCAACTCTGAAGCAAGGAGGGCTGGTACAAAGCAGGTCTAGCAGTACCAACTCAATCTTCTAGGTGTATCCAACCATCCTCTCCCAACAGTGGTATCAGAGCAAATAAGGTAACATGGGAGATGGTTTTCCCTCATTCATTGACAAATTGGACAGGAACAATTACCAAGCTTGGTCTCTAAGGATGAAGACCTATCTACAAGGAAGAAGCTTATTTGGATTCATCTCAGGAGATGAGGAATTGCCTTCATTCAAAGCAAGAGGACTACCCACCAAGGATGAACAAGAGAGGCTCAACACATGGTGTGCAAAAGATGCATTGGCAAGGTCTTACCTTCTTAACTCTATATCTGATTTCCTTTTACCTCATATTAGGAACTGTAAGACTTCCCAAGAGACTTGGGAAACCTTGTCATCATACTTCTCTTCCAACACAAGGGCCAGGAAGAATCAGCTGTGGATTGAATTCACAACCCTTAGGAAGCAGCCCAAGCAATCAGTGTCAGAGTATGTGACCAAGATTAAAGATGTGGCAGACCAATTAGCAAGCATTGGAGAGGAGATTGAAGAGGAACAAATAGTAAGGCAAATAACAAATGGACTCAAGGCAGATGATAAGTGGGAAAGCTTCACCACTGCAATGGATCTCTACATGGACATGCATACCCCAGATCTCACAACTCTCATGGGCCAACTATTCACACATGAAGCAAAGTTTACAAAGGCTGGAGATCAATCAAAAGGTAACAACCCCTTTGCTCTATATACTGATAAGAAGATTAAGGATAAAAGTAAAGGGAAGAAGCAAGAAGAAGAAGGATCTACCTCCCAAGCTAACTATGCAGGGAGAGGTAGATCTTCAAGAGGTAGAGGCAGAGGAGGTAAGTCAGGTAGGGGGAGACCCTACAACTCATCACCATGCAACATTTGTGGATTGTCTAACCATACCACAGATGAGTGTTACAGAAACTATAAGAATCAGAGAGGAAGAGGCTATCAAAGAGGTGGATACTCTCAAGGTAGAGGCAGGTTCAACCAACACCAAGGCTACAATGGATACAACAATCAGTACAACAACAATTACAACCACAACCACAATAATAACTACCAAGGTGGATTCAGAAATAGAAGGGATTACAACAACTACACAGAGGAGCAAGATGACTCCCTATTGATCATGAATATGACTTCTAAGTCAGGTATCAATGATGATCACTTATTCTATATTGATTTAGGATGTTCTAATCATGTAGCTGGCAATGTGGCACTACTTTCTGATTTGGAAGAACCCAAAGGCAAACATCAAGTGCAGACAGGTGATGATACTAAGCATTCTGTTGTAAAGATTGGTAATGTAAAGACTAGTGATGGTAATCAGAACTTATTGAGCAGAGTACTTTATGTCCCAAAAATCACCAAGAACTTAATGAGTGTAGGTCAGATTGTGGAAAAAGGTTTACAAGTCAGGTTCAATCAACATGGAGCATATGTGGAGGACCCAAGACATGGATTCAGAAGGATAGCCAAGGGAGAAAAATCAGGTAGATTGTTTACTTTTGAGCTAGAGGACACAAAGAACATTGCTTTATACAATTACAAGGATCAAACACTTTCAGAATTAGAAATATGGCACAAGAGGTTAGGTCACATAGGTGAAAGGACCTTAAAGCAAATGTGCAGGGATCAATGTGTGCTTGGGATACCTAATGTATCCAAGCAACACATGATTTACAAGTGTGGAGCTTGTCAGTTTGGTAAGTCACACAGGTTGCCCTATTCAAAGAAAGGTTTTATGCATGAAGACTATCTGGAATTGGTGCATACAGATGTTTGGGGACCTAGCAAGGAACCATCCATTTCAGGATCAAGGTATTATGTGTCCTTCATTGATGATTATAGTAGATGGACTGTGTTATACTTTATGAAGCATAAGGATGAAGTATTTAATTGTTTCAGAAGATATCTTGCACTAGTTGAAAATCAAACAGGTAGAAACTTGAAAAGACTAAGGTCAGATGGGGGAGGTGAATACTTCTCCAATGAATTTGAAGACTTCTTGCAGGAAAGAGGCATCAAAAGGGAGATAACCACAAGGTACTCACCTGAACAAAATGGAGTAGCTGAAAGAAGGAATAGACTTATAGTTGAAACAGCCAGGTCTATGCTTAATGAAAAGAAGTTGCCAAATTATCTTTGGGCAGAAAGTGTATCTACTGCCACCTATCTCATTAACAGGTTGCCATCAAAGTCACTTAATGGAATGACACCATATGAAGCTTGGCATGGTAAGAGACCATCATTGGATCATTGCAAAATCTTTGGGTGTGTAGCATATGTGCATATTCCCTCACAGGTAAGGGGAAAGCTAGACCCTAAAGCAGAAAAATGTATTTTCATTGGTTATGAGTTGAATAAAAAAGGGTACAGATTCTACAACCCAACCAATAAAGGGTTCAAGGTAAGCAGAGATGTCATCTTTGATGAGGATGACTCATGGTATTAGAATGAATGCAGGAAGATTAGTCTACCTTATGATTTGGAAGAGGAGTTTCCAAAACTCTCAAAGGAGGAACCAATCCAGAAGGAAGACTCAAGTTCAGAAGATGATGACACAATCAATCTTGAAGAATTCAAGGCATGGAAGTCCAAAGGAAAGTTAAAGATGAAGAAGCTTGAGGATATACCAGAATCTTCAAATCAAGCAATGAGGAGATCTCAGAGAGAAAGTAAGAAGCCTATCAGATATGGGTATGATACATCTCTTGTAACTAAGCATTCAGTTTATCTTGCAAAGGACTTGTTAAGTGAAGAACCAGGTTCATATGAAGAGGCAATCACCAAACCAGAATGGAAAGGAGCTATGGATGAAGAAATAGAAGCTCTCAAGGAGAGTGACACATGGGACTTGGTACCCAAGAAGGACTCTATGAAAGTGATAGGATCCAGATGGATCTACAAGCTAAAGAGGAACTCTGATGGAACAATCAACAGGTACAAAGCTAGGTTGGTAGCCAAGGGTTTTGCACAAACCCAAGGCATTGATTATGAGGAGACATTTTCTCCTGTGGCTAAGATGCCAACAATCAGAGTACTAGTGAGTGTAGCTGCATCCAAGAATTGGAACATGTACCAATTAGATGTCAAGAATGCTTTCTTGAATGGATGGATATCTGAAGAAGTCTACATGTCACAACCACCTGGCTATGAAGATCCCAAGAAGGTAAATTATGTTTGTAAATTGAAGAAGGCTCTATATGGATTGAAGCAGGCACCTAGAGCATGGAATTACAGGTTGACAACATACCTCCAAGACCAAGGATTTGTGATGAGTAAAGCAGACACTTATCTCTTCATAAAAAGGAGTAGTACAGAGGTAATATACTTGTGTGTTTATGTTGATGACATCATCATTACAGGAAATGATGTCAATGGAATCAGAAGCATAAAGAATCAGATGATGAAGGAGTTCAAGATAAATGATCTTGGATTATTGAAGTACTTCTTAGGTCTTGAATTAGTGTATACTAATTCAGGTATATATATTACTCAAAAGAAGTATGTACAGGATATGGTCAAGAAGTTTAATTTGCAAGATGCTAAAGTCTCAAGCACTCCAATGGAGGTCAACCTAAAGCTTAGTGCTCATGAAGGTGATGAAGTCCAAGACATTAGACGATACCAAAGTATGGTAGGTAGTTTGAATTATGCTACCTTAACCAAAATTGACATAGCATATGGAGTTAGTGTGCTAAGCCAATTCATGCACAAACCAAGGGTACCTCACCTAGAGGCAGCAAAGAAGATTTTGAAGTATCTAAAGGGAACTCAGAACCATGGTTTGTACTTTCCTTATACATCAGATATTGATATTAAAGTATATTCAGATGCAGATTGGGCAGGATGCAAGAATGATAGGAGAAGCACATCAGGATACATATGTTTTGCAGGTGATAAACCTATTTCTTGGTCAGCCAAGAAACAACCTACAGTAGCTTTGTCATCTACTGAAGCAGAGTATAGAGGGCTAGCCAATGCCACTCAAGAAGCTATTTGGTTAAAGCTTTTGTATACAGAGTTAGGCCTATACACAAGGCCTCCAATTATCTTTGGAGATAACACAAGTTCACTTCACCTTGCAGCTAATCCAATATATCATGCTAGGACAAAACACATAGAGGTTCATTACCACTATGTGAGAGAAAAGTTGCTAAGCAAAGACATTCAATTGACTTATGTGTCCACTAATATGCAATGTGCAGATTTACTTACTAAAGCTTTGGATGGAAACAAGTTATGCAGATTCAAATCCATGATTGGATTGCAGGATGTGATTGAAGAATAAAGCTGAAGACTTGAGCCAAAATGTTTGGCTTGAGGGGGAGCTGTTGGTGCAATTCAAGCCTTCACAATTTGGCTTGGATTACTATCTTGAAGACTCAACATGTGAGAAGGACTATAGGAACTTATGCTTATAAGTTCTTACCATTTTATCTCTTGTAAAAGTCTTAGTGACTTGGCATTTTATGTAATCACACCTAATTGATTGGAAGTCGTGGAAAAGGTTGTTGTTTAATTGAGAGAATATCTCAATCAACCTTTAGGTGAAAGATTCTAGGAGATTGATTTGAATTCAAATTCAAATCATCACTCAATTCCTATAAAAACTACAAGGAAAAAGTCGCGAGTGTTCTTCACCATTCCCGAGGCTAACATCTGTGATCATTGAGTGTGTGAGGTCTACTCTATAGCCTACACCTCTGAGTACCATTGGACTATGTTTATCATTTCAATGGGAATGTACATCTATATGATTTAATACATACATTGTTCATATATCATATCTGTATTCTCTGAGTTGTCTACCTTCAAGTCTGTCAACTTTAAAGAGGCATATCTCGGTGATTTCTCAATCAAATCAAGTGATTCAAAGCACATTGGATTTTGCTCGAAGTTGTCTACATAGCTACAAAATTTAAAGCATTTTGGTTCAGCCATTGCAGAGAAATCTCAGTCGAAGTGCTCACTGGTCTGTATCTGCAGAGCTCCTAAAATATCGGGGGTAAACTTTATTTTGCTAAAGTGATTTCTCAGAGTATGGTTTGTCATTTCCTCTCATTCCACTTGAAAATGATAGCTTGTTAAGCTAATTTAATATGTCCAAAAGGAATTTGATCAATTGTAAGTGTGCTGGTCATACTGAGTGAAAGACTGAGCAGGTGTCAATACCAAAATAGCAAGTTTTCTTGGATTTTTGAAGTCTCAAGTAGTCTGTTTTGATTTGATCATTACACATATCATTTGCAAAGTACATATATGATCTCTTGGTGTCATTTGGAAGCTAAGCAAGTGTACTAATCAACTCTGAAGCAAGGAGGGCTAGTACAAAGCAGGTCTAGCAGTACCAACTCAATCTTCTAGGTGTATCCAACCATCCTCTCCCAACAATATCCATATCTCTTTAACTTATTAATCCATGCCTCCTCTTTAATTTGCTTAGCCTTATGCTTGCGATGCTTTTTCCCCACTGTTTCTTCATCTTGGTCATCAGAGTCAAAATTCGTTGAACCTTTGTCCGATTCCGTTTCTGAATCAGATTGAGTCTTTGAAATAGAATTAGAATGTCTCTTTTTTGCTCGTCCAAATATTCTTTCCACGCATGCAGCTGCTAACACTAATACATCAAAGCCATTTGCAATATCCACACTTGCAACCGCATGTCTAATTGTGCTTCGTAGTCCTTTCAGAAAATACCCTGCCAACATCTCATCAGTAGGTCTTTCATTACCTTGCAATCGTTCCATTAAAGTCCTGAACTTCTGAGCATAGTCTTCCACTAACATGGTTTTTTATCTGATAGCTCTCAACTTCCGTAATACATCGGAAGGAGTCTTTTCTTTTCTAAATCATTGTAAAAATGCTATTTTTAAATCATCATATGTAGCAAAATGAGCAATACCATATTGATTGAACCAGCTCATTGCTCGTCCTTCCAACATGGCAAAAAATTGCTGGAGCTTAATGTCATCACCATAGATAGCTGGGTATCCATCAGCTGTCCATTTTATCTCAAATTGAGCCACATGGCAATCAGCATCTTCTTTAGAGCTTCCTCTGAAATGAGCCCCTTTCACTTTGGGATTGGGAGGTGGTTGAGCCATTGGTTGTGGTTGAGGTGTATGCCTAATTCTTTGACCGGTCGCCCCTGTGAGTGGATCAAACTGGATTCATCTTCTTACTCCTACAGTTGCTTCTCTTAAGAAAACCACTCCAAGTATACCGCCCACTAACCTTGCCTCTACTACACCTCTTTCTCACTGTTCCTCTTCAATTTCTAGATTTGCTTCCTCTTCTGCTTCGTACCACTCGTAAAATTTTGAGGATGACTCCACATTCGCTGCTCTCGCCTGCGCTCTTGTAAAATACACTTTACCAAATCGTTTCCTTCTTTCCTTCATGCATTTCTTGCTTCTTTAGCAGTACAATAGGATCGCCAAATGTGTTGAGGGTTTGAAAATCAACACATCACAGATAATGTCCAAATTGACCAAACTACTCACACAGGTCTTCATCAACAGAGAATCTACCTTCAATGAGGCTTTCGTTCTCACATTACTTCTACTGAGTCAGAAATCAATAACTTCAAAAAACACACATTATAGAGTGTATGGAAATAGTTCTACACATGTGTGCGGGAAATACTTTCATCATCAACTCTCACGCATTGCACAAATTATATAAGAAACATCTGCCAGAAGTTTTCAATTATAGAGATTTTGGAGTTGCAGATACAAAAAAAAGCTTCAGAGTTACATTCTTCTTAGGACAATCATCACGCTGCCCCTAACTACGTGTGGCACTCTTGCTTCTGCACTCTTGCTCCTCCATTCCTTCGAACACTTCTTCTTTCTATTGTGTGGTTCCTCGGTATAACGTCTTTCCCCTTTTTATGACGTGCACATGAACTTCGTCTATTAAAATCTGATACCCCAAAAAATAGACATCCCACTACATAATGTCTAAATTTAAAAATCTCTCATAATTCAAATTAATCATCTATCTTCCACATTTCCCTGTCTTCAACATAGATAACTTTAGATACACATATGAAGATTTATGCAAGCAAGTTATTGATTGTAACCTTTAACATTGCAATCTTCTCATTTCAGGCTTGGATATGGCTTTTCCCATCATATGTGCATTGTCTAGTTGGCAAAGAAGAGGCTCCTCTCCCTTTTAGCTTTGTCTCCTTATGTCCTAGATTACCTGCACATAAGACATTCATAAGATATCTAGAAGCATGTCAGACATCCATAAGATATAATTCCCAACTTTAGTCAGACTAGCTTGTCATCAGTCTCACAATAGGGAGACTTATCAACTTGTTGCACATGGAATGAAAAAAACCTATCATTGATCTTAATAGATGCAAAACCAGGTAGCTTCAAAGCATTCATACATGTTCTGAGTTCCCTAAAATTTTTTGCCTCTATCTCATGTCCAGAATGGATGAGAACATGGTCCATCAATAGATATGTAGAAGCATTTTGATTTTGATCTTCAGCAATATGATTGATACAATGATTCCCTAGATCCTTGCTCTCAAGTATTTTGCAATGAGTGAGTAGAGACATCCACTCTACATGATCTTGGATGTATGGCAAACTATAAACTACATCTATTTCTTTAACAAGAAGTCTAGTTCGCCCTAGTAGATCAATGATGTGGTTATAATGTTCAAAAGTAGGAGGAATCCCATGATTTTGTGTCATGGTATTGAATTCACATAAACCATCTTCCAAATTGCCCATGTGACAACACAAAAAGAATATATAAGAATTTTATAGTATCTGTTCTCATGTCTTCATCTTGCATCTGAGTGAAATAATGACTAGCCAAATTAGAGCCATTGTTATGAGCATAGATTGCAATAATTTCATTCCATGTGGTTGTATATCTGGCACTTGACTTATGAACACACTTTGTGCATCCTCAAAATCACCAGATTAGGAATACATAATAATTATACTCTTCATTAGATAACTAGTTCGTGTAACCTTACCTATAAGAATATATGAATGTAGTAGCATTCCAAGAGATAGAGTACATATGCTTGAACAAACTCTCAATATAGTCACTATAACCGAATTATCTGGCATGATTCCACCACATAGCATTCTCTAGAATAAGAGCAATGCTTTCTTATAGCAACCACTTTCATTGTGCCCTGCCACGATTAGATTCCAAGTAGCTTTACTCAAGTGGGCTATTAACTTTAAGAAGGTTTCCGCATTATCCAAGCTTCCACATTTAATGTATATGTTTATGAGACTATTACATACGAAAAAATTGGATTCACTTTCGAACCCGAGTGCCAAATAATGCACCAACTTACTTGCATTTAAGACAAAAAACAATGCATATCCCTTCAGCATTCCCATAAACGTAGATGCATATGGCTTACAACCCATTTTTTCCATTGCTTGCAAAAATTCAAAAGCTTATTGAAGATATCCATTGTTGTCATAACCTACAATCAAAGAATTCCATGTCATTTTATCCATGAAGAAGCATATATTGAACACATTATGCATCAGACGCACTCTCACACCTCACATGCATGTTGGTCATAGCAATTTTTATGGTTTTCTCACTTCCACATTTACAAGCACATATTCTAGTATGTAGTACTCTGACATTAAATGTTTCTATTGAAAAAGAGAATGCCTTTAAAATGTTTAAACATAAACAAGGATCTGCCTACAATCCATCCTCTTGCATTCTTTAAAAGACTTGCAAAGCATCATTGATCCTCCCATGGTTAACATACCTAGTAATCATTGACCACCACAGTATGATTGGATGTGACACTGATGGCTTAGATACACTGCATCAATCATCAAGGATTCGAAATGAGCTTTCCAACGAGCTATAGAGCTCAAAAAATGGACTTTGGATGAAAACGTTATGTCAAATCAGGCTCCTGGGGGTCAAAATAGGTAAACAGGACCTTTTGGAAAAAATCACGATTTTGTGTGAAAATCGCGATTTTATGAATTCATGAGAATCACGATGCTATGAAATCAAGAGAATCTCGATGCTATGAAACCAAGAGAATCGCGATGCTGCGAAACCAAGAGAATCGCGATGCTGTGAAATCAAGAGAATTGCGATGCTGTGAAACCAAGAGAATCGCGATGCTGTGAAATCAAGAGAATTGCGATGCTGTCAAATCAAGAGAATCGCGATGCTTTGAAATCAAGAGAATCGCGATGCTATGAAATCAAGAGAATCGTGATGCTATGAAATCAATAGAATCGCGATGCTATGAAATCAAGAGAATCGTGATGCTGTGAAACCAAGAGAATAGCGATGCTGTGAAATCAAGAGAATCGGGATGCTGTGAAACTAAGAGAATCGCGATGCTATGAAATCAAGAGAATCGCGATGCTGTGAAATCAAGAGAATCGTGATTTTGTGCAATGTGTGAGAGTTGATGATGAAAGTATTTCCCGCACACATGTGAGAATCGTGAAAAACGCGATTTTGAGAATGACCACAAAATGAAAATTTTGAATGAAAATTGTGTTTTTCTCAAAATCATGTTTTTTTACCAGAAAATCGTGTTCTGAAAATCGCGATTTTGTACCTTGGATGAAAATCGTGTTTTTGAGAATCTCGATTGCCAACAGAGAATCGTGTTTTTTGAAATCGCGCTTGTGAGCCCACAGAAAATCGTGTTTTTCTCAAGGTCATGTTTTTACTAGAAAATCATGCTTTTGCCTCAGAATCGTGGTTTTCAGAAATTTAGAGAATCGCGATTTTGATCACAACCACAGAATCGCTATTCTGAGAATGACCCCAGAATCAGGTTCTTTCCAAAAGGCTTTTAGGTGGGAAACAGAGAATCGTGATTTTCAAAAAAATTTGAATTTTTCACAGAATCGCGATTTTCATCACAGAATCGTGTTTTTTGGCAGGAACGTCGAATTTGTGAGTGCCGAGCAATGGCGAGCTCCGTATGTGCAGAAAATTTTTTCTCATCCAAATCTTCTTTCCACGTGTGCAGCTGCTAATACTAATTCATCAAAGCCATTTGCAATATCCACACTTGCATCGGCATGTCTAACTGTGCTTCGTAATCCTTTCAGAAAATACCCTACCAACATCTCATCAGTAGGTCTTTCATTACCTTGCAATCGTTCCATTAAAGTCCTTAACTTCTGAGCATAGTCTTCCACTAACATGGTTTTTTGTCTCATAGTGTAGCAAAATGAGCAATACCATACTGCCTAAACCAGCTCATTACTCCTCCTTCCAACGTGGCAGCAAATTGTTGGAGCTTAATGTCATCGCCATAGATAGCTGGGTATCCATTAGCTGTCCATTTTATCTCGAATTGAGCCACATGCCAATCAGCATCTTCTTTAGAGCTTCCTCTGAAATGAGCTGCTTTGACTTTGGGATTGGGAGGTGGTTGAGCCATTGGCTGTGGTTGAGGTGTACGCCTAGTTCTTTGACCGGTCACCCCTGCGAGTGGGTCAAAGTGGAGTAGTCTTCTTATTCCTACAGTTGCTTCTATTAAGAAAAGCACTCCAAGTATACCGCCCACTAACCTTGCCTCTGCTGCACCTGTTTCTCCGTGTTCCTCTTCACTTTCCAAATTTGCTTCCTCTTTGGCTTTGTACCACTCGTAAAATTCTGAGGATGACTCCAAATTTGCTGCTCTTGCCTGTGCTCTTGTAAAATACACTTTACCAAAACGTTTCCTTCTTTCCTTTATGCATTTCTTGCTTCTTCAACAGTACAATAGGATCGCCAAATGTGTTGAGGGTTCTAAGTTCAACACATCACAAATAATGTCCAAATTGACCACACTACTCACACTGGTCTTCGTCAACAGAGAATCTACCTTCAATCAGGCTTTCGTTCTCACATTACTTCTAGTGTGTCAGAAATCCGTAACTTCATCAAACACACATTACAGAGTGTGTGGAAGTACATGCTAAAGTTTTGCACATGTCTGCGCGAAATACTTTCATCATCAACTCTCACGCATTGCACAAATTATATAAGAAACATCTGCCAAAAGTTTTCAATTAGAGAGATTTTGGAGTTGCAGATACAAAAATATGCTTCAAAGTTACTATCTTCTTAGGACAAGCATCACGCTGCCCCTAATTACGTGTGGCACTCTTGCTTCTGCAGTCCTGCTCCTCCATTCCTTCGAACACTTCTTATTTTTGTTGTGCGCTTCCTCGGTATAACGTCTTTCCCCTTTTTATGACATGCACACGAACTTCGATATAACCATCTATTAAAATTTGATACACCAAAAAATAGACATCCCACTACATAATCTCTAAATTTAACAATCTTTCATAATTCAAATTAATTATTTATCTTCCAGATTTCCCTGTCTTCAACATAGAGAACTTTAGATACATATATGAAGACTTATGCAAGCAAGTTATTGATTGTAACCTTTAACATTGCAATCTTCTCATTTAAGGCTTGGATATTGCTTTTCCCATCATATGTGCATTGCCTAGTTGGCAAAGAAGAGGCTCCTCTCCCTTTTACTTTTCTCTCCTTATGCACTAGATTACCTGCACATAAGATGTTCATAAGATATCTAGAAGCACGTCAGACATCCATAAGATATAATTCCCAACTTTAGTCAGACTAGCTTGTCATCAGTCTCACAACAGGGAGACTTATCAACTTGTTGCACATGGAATGAAAAAAAACTATCATGATCTTAATAGATGCAAAACCAGGTAGTTTCAAAGCATTCATACATGTTTTGAGTTCGTTAAAATTTTTTGCCTCTATCTCAAGTCCAAAATGGACGAGAACATGGTCCATCAATAGATATCTAGAAGCATTTTGATTTTGATCTTCAGCAATATGATTGATACAATGATTCCCTAGATCCTTGCTCTCAAGTATTTTGCAATGAGTGAGTAGAGACATCCAATCTACATGATCTTGGATGTATGGCAATCTATAAATCACATCTATTGCTTTAACAAGAAGTCTAGTTGCCCAAGTAGATCAATGATGTAGTTATAATGTTCAAAAGTAGGAGGAATCCCATGACTTTGTGTCATGGTATTGAACCCACATAAACCATCTTCCAAATTGCCCATGTGACAACACAGAAAGAATACATAGGAATTTTATAGTATCTTCTCTCATGTCTTCATCTTGCATGTGAGTGAAATAATGACTAGCCAAATTATAGCCATTGTTATGAGCACAGATTGCAATCATTGCATTCCATGTGGTTGCATATCTGGCACTTGACTTATGAACACATTGTGCATCCTCAAAATCACCAGATTAGGAATACATAATAATTATATTCTTCATTAGATCACTAATTCGTGGAACCTTACCTATAAGAATATATGAATGTAGTAGCATTCCAAGAGATAGAGTACATGTGCTTGAACAAGCTCTCAATACACTCACTATAAGTGCCCTGCCACGATTAGATTCCAAGAAGCTTTACTCAAGTGGGCTATTAACTTTAAGAAGGTTTCCGCATTATCCAACCTTCCACATTTAATGTACATGTTAATGAGACTATTACATCGGAAAAAATTGGATTCACTTTCGAACCCGAGTGCCAAATAATGCACCAACTTACCTAGTAATCATTGACCACCACACTATGATTGGATGTGACATTGATGCCTTAAATACACTGCATCAATCATCAAGGATTCAAAACGAGCTTTCCAAAAAGTCATAGAGCTCAAAAAATGGACTTTGGATGAAAACCTTACATCAAATCAGGCTCGTGGGGGTCAAAACATGCAAACAGGACCTTTTGGAAAAAATCATGATTTTGTGTGAAAATCGCGATTTTGTGAAATCATGAGAATCGCGATGCTATGGAATCAAGAGAATCGCGATGCTATGAAATCAAGAGAATCGCGATGCTGTGAAACCAAGAGAATCGCGATGCTATGAAATCAAGAGAATCGCGATGCTGTGAAACCTAGAGAATCGTGATGCTGTGAAATCAAGAGAATCGCGATGCTGTGAAGTCAAGAGAATCGTGATGCTCTGAAATCAAGAGAATCGGGATGCTATGAAATCACGAGAATCGTGATCCTATGAAATCAAGAGAATCGTGATGCTATGAAATCAACAGAATCGCAATGCTATGAAATCAAGAGAATCGCAATGCTGTGAAACCAAGAGAATCGCGATGGTGTGAAATCAAGAGAATCGCGATGCTCTGAAACCAAGAGAATCGCGATGCTATGAAGTCAAGAGAATCGCGATGCTGTAAAATCAAGAGAATCGCGATTGTGAGCAATCCCCAAGAGATGCGATTTTGAGTGAGAATCGTGAAAAATGCAATTGGGAGAATGACCAAAAAATCTCGATTTTGAATGAAAATCTTGTTTTTCTCAAAATCGTGTTTTTTTTACCAGAAAATCGTGTTCTAAAAATCGCGATTTAGTACCTTGGATGAAAATCATGTTTTTGAAAATCGGGATTGCCAACAGAGAATCGTGTTTTTGAAAATCGCGATTGTGAGCCCACAGAAAATCGTGTTTTTCTCAAGGTCGTGTTTTTACTAGAAAATCGCGATTTTGCCTCAGAATCGTGGTTTTCAGAAATTTATAGAATCGCGATTTTGAGCACAACCCCAGAATCGCGATTGTGAGAATGACTCGAGAATGTGTTCTTTCCAAAAGGCTTTTAGGCGGGAAATAGAGAATCATAATTTTCAAAAAAATTTGAATTTTTCACAGAATCGCGATTTTCATCACAGAATCATGTTTTTTGGCGGGAACTTCGAATTTGTGAGCCCTGAGCAATGGTGAGCTCTGTATGTGCAGAAAATCATGAAAAAACACAAGCGCTTGCTCTCTCTTGCACTTCCTAACTCCTCCTCGCACAATAATGCATGAAAGATAGTATGAAAATGGTGAAAATGCACTAAAAAACAAGAAGTTTCTATTAAGAAGAAGATGGAAGAAGATGAAGATGGTGATGATGATGAATATGAAGAACAGGAATCAGAAAAAGAACAAAAATGACAGTTTTCTTTACCTTCCAACGTCGCAAATCTACGATCTTACCATCACAACGCTCGTCCTCGAAGCTCTCTCCCCGACAACGGCGCCAAAATTTGGTGTAGCTCAAGCGTAAGCACCACCTCCTTTACTTTTCAATCCGTGGAGACGTGAGGACCGGTATGAAGACCATGAGCAAGTGAAGGCACAAGTGTGTGAGTGAAAGCACACAAGCATGCACACACATACACACACACGTACACAAGGTAAGATCAAAGAGAGGAACAATGAAAAGATTCGATTGCAAAAGATTTCTCTTACCAAAGCCCTAATCTCTAACAAGCTAACCTAAAAAATAAGCTCAATAGCTCTTTTTATAGTTTTTTGACTAGTCTTGGCCCTGTCCAGACCTAGTGTCCGGCCTAGTTAAAAATTAGGTTCCAGGGCTTATTTGAGGGCTAAAACAAAGTCTAAAAATTATGAAAATTGATAGTACGATACTTCTAATACTCCTAAAGCTGAAGGACGATACTTCTAATACTTCTAATACTTCTAATACTCCTAAAGCTCCCTAATTGCTCCTTCTTCTTGTGTTTCCACCTCTTTGATGTGCTCATGTGCTTTGTCCTTGACCTTTAGCTTCAACAACGGGAATAGCCTGATTGGCCGCTACTTCATTAATATTCCTATTATCTTTCCGTGAACTTTGCCCTCTATGCTTGGGGTTGTACCAACTTTGATTTGTTGTATGTCCCTCTTTGTCACAGATATCACAAAATCTCTTTTCCTTTGGAGCTACAATGGGAATATCCATGTCTCTTTAACTTATTAATCCATGCCTCCTCTTCACCTTGCTTAGCCTTATGCTTGCGATGCATTTTCCCCACTGTTTCTTCATCTTGGTCATTAGAGCCAAAATTCGTTGAACCTTTGTCTGACTCCGTTTTTTAATCAGATTAAGTCTCTGAACCAGAATCAGAATGTCTCTTTTTTGCTCCTCCAAATCTTCTTTCCACGCGTGCAACTGCTAACACTAATACATCAAAGCCATTTGCAATATCCACACTTACAACCGCATGTCTAATTGTGCTTTGTAATCATGTGAGAAAATACCCTGCCAACATCTCATCAGTAGGTCTTTCATTACCTTGCAATCATTTCATTAAAGTCTTGAACTTCTGAGCATAGTCTTCCACTAACATGGTTTTTTGTCTGATAGCTCTCAACTTCTGTAACACATCGGAAGGAGTCTTGTCTTTTCTAAATCGTTGTAAAAATGCTATTTTTAAATCATCATATGTAGCAAAATGAGCAATACCATATTGACTAAACCAGCTCATTGCTCGTCCTTCCAACATGGCAGCAAATTGCTGGAGCTTAATGCCATCGCCATAGATAGTTGGGTATCCATTAGTTGTCTATTTTATCTCCAATTGAGCCACATGGCAATCAGCATCTTTTTTAGAGCTTCCTCTAAAATGAGCTGCTTTGACTTTGGGATTGGGAGGTGGTTGAGCCATTCGCTGTGGTTGAGGTGTACGCCTAGTTCTTTGACCGGTCTCCCCTGCGAGTGGGTCAAACTAGAGTCGTCTTCTTACTCCTACAGTTGCTTCTGTTAAGAAAAGCGCTCCAAGTATACCGCCACTAACCTTGCCTCTGCTGCACCTCTTTCTCCCGTTCCTCTTCATTTTGCAGATTTGCTTCCTCTTCAGCTTCGTACCACTCGTTAAAATTCTGAGGATGACTCCACATTCGCTGCTCTTGCCTGCGCTCTTGTAAAATACACTTTACCAAATCGTTTCCTTCTTTCCTTCATGCATTTCTTGCTTCTTCAGTAGTACAATAGGATCGCCAAATGTGTTGAGGGTTCGAAGTTCAACACATCACAGATAATGTCCAAATTGACCAAACTAGTCACACTGGTCTTCGTCAACAGAGACTCTACCTTCAATCAGGCTTTCGTTCTCACATTACTTCTACTAAGTCAAAAATCCGTAAATTCATCAAACACACATTAGAGAGTGTATGGAAGTACATGCTACAGTTCTACACATGTCTGCGCGAAATACTTTCATCGTCAACTCTCACGCATTGCATAAACTATGTAAGAAACATCTGCCAGAAGTTTTCAATTACAGAGATTTTGGAGTTGCAGATACAAAAAAATGCTTCAGAGTTACATTCTTCTTAGGACAAGCATCACGCTACCCCTAATTACGTGTGGCACTCTTGCTTCTGTAGTCCTGCCCCTCCATTCCTTCGAACACTTCTTATTTTTGCTATGCACTTCCTCGGTATAACGTCTTTCCCCTTTTTATGAGATGCAGACGAACTTCAATGTAACCGTCTATTAAAATCTGATACACCAAAAAATAGACATTCCACTACATAATGTCTAAATTTAACAATCTTTCATAATTCAAATTAATCATTTATCTTCCAGATTTCCTTGTCTTCAACATAGAGAACTTTAGATACATATATGAAGACTTATGCAAGCAAATTATTGATTGTAACCTTTAACATTGCAATCTTCTCATTTAAGGGTTGGATATTGCTTTTCCCAACATATGTGCATTGCCTAGTTGGCAAAGAAGAGGCTCCTCTCCCTTTTACCTTTCTCTCCTTATGCACTAGATTACCTGCACATAAGACGTTCATAAGATATCTAGAAGCATGTCACACATCCATAAGATATTTTTGCCAACTTTAGTTGGACTAGCTTGTCATCAGTCTCACAACAGGGAGACTTATCAACTTGTTGCACATGGAATGAAAAAAAACTATCATTGATCTCAATAGATGCAAAACCAAGTAGCTTCAAAGCATTCATACATGTTCTGACTTCCTTAAAATTTTTTGCCTCTATCTCATGTCCAGAATGGACGAGAACATGGTCCATCAATAGATATCTAGAAGCATTTTGATTTTGATCTTCAGCAATATGATTGATACAATGATTCCCTAGATCCTTGATCTCAAGTATTTTGCAATCACTGAGTAGAGACATCCACTCTACATGATCTTGGATGTATGGCAAACTATAAATTACATCTATTGCTTTAACAAGAAGTCTAGTTCGCCCAAGTAGATCAATGATGTGGTTATAATGTTCAAAAGTAGGAGGAATCCCATGACTTTGTGTCATGGTATTGAACTCACATAAACCATCTTCCAAATTGCCCATGTGACAACATAGAAAGAATACATAAGAATTTATAGTATCTGTTCTCATGTCTTCATCTTGCATGTGAGTGAAATAATGACTAGCCAAATTAGAGCCATTGTTATGAGCACAGATTGCAATCATTGCATTCCATGTGGTTGCATATCTAGCACTTGACTTATGAACACACTCTGTGCATCCTCAAAATCACCAGATTAGGAATACATAATAATTATATTCTTTATTAGATAACTAGTTCGTGTAACCTTACCTATAAGAATATATGAATGTAGTAGCATTCCAAGGGATAGAGTACATGTGCTTGAGCAAGCTCTCAATAAAGTCACTATAATCGAATTATCTGACATGATTCCACCACATAGCATTCTCTAGAATAAGAGCAATGCTTTCTCATAGCAACCACTTTCATTGTGCCCTGCCACAATTAGATTCCAAGTAGCTTTACTGAAGTGGGCTATTAACTTTAAGAAGGTTTCCGCATTATCCAAGCTTCGACATTTAATGTACATGTTAATGAGACTATTACATAGGAAAAAATTGGATTCACTTTCGAACCCAAGTGCCAGATAATGCACCAACTTACTTGCATTTAAAACAAAAAACAATGCACATCCATTCAGCATTCCCATAAACGTAGATGCATCTAGCTTACAGCCCATTTTTTCCATTGCACATTTACAAGCACATTTCTAGTACGTAGTGCTCTGACATTAAATGTTTCTATTGGACAAGAGAATGCCTTTAAAATGTTTGAACATAAACATGGATCTGCCTACAATCCATCCTCTTGCATTCTTTAAAAGACTTGCAAAGCATCATTGATCCTCCCATGGTTAACATACCTAGTAATCATTGACCACCACACTATGGTTGGATGTGACATTGATGCCTTAAATACACTGCATCAATCATCAAGGATTCAAAATGAGCTTTCCAACGAGCTATAGAGCTCAAAGAATAAACTTTGGATGAAAAAGTTATGTCAAATCAGGCTCCTGGGGTCAAAACACGCAAACAAGACCTTTTGGAAAAAATCACGATTTTGTGTGAAAATCGTGATTTTGTCAAATCATGAGAATCGTGATTCTATGAAATCAAGAGAATCACGATGCTATGAAATCAAGAGAATCACGATGATGTGAAACCAAGAGGATCGTGATGCTGTGAAATCAAGAGAATCGCGATGCTGTGAAACCAACAGAATTGCGATGCTATGAAATCAAGAGAATCGCGATGCTGTGAAATCAAGAGAATCGGGATGCTGTGAAATCAAGAGAATCACGATATTATGAAGTCAACAGAATCGTGATGCTATGAAATCAAGAGAATCGCGATGCTATGAAATCAAGAGAGTCGAGATGCTGTTAAACCAAGAGAATCGCGATGCTATGAAATCAAGAGAATCCAGATGCTGTGAAACCAAGAGAACCGTGATGTTATGAAATCAAGAGAATCGCGATGCTGTGAAATCAAGGGAATCGCGATTCTGAGCAATCCCCAAGAAATGTAATTTTGAGTGAGAATCGTGAAAAAGGTGAGTTTGAGAATGACCAGAAAATCGTGATTTTGAATGAAAATCGTGTTTTTCTCAAAATCGTGTTTTTTTTAACTAGAAAATCGTGTTCTGAAAATCGCAATTTTGTACCTTGGATGAAAATCGTGTTTCTAAAAATTGCGAGTGCCAACAGAGAGTCCTGTTTTTTAAAAATCATGATTGTGAGCCGACAGAAAATCCTATTTTTCTAAAGGTCGTGTTTTTACTAGAAAATCGTGATTTTGCCTCAAAATCGTGGTTTTCAGAAATTTAGAGAATCCCGATTTTGAGCACAACCACAGAATCGCGATTGTGAGAATGATCCCAGAATCGTGTTCTTTCCAAAAGGCTTTTAGGCGACAAATGGAGAATCATGATTTTCAAAGAAAATTGAATTTTTCACACAATCGCGATTTTCATCACAGAAGGAAAATTAGAAAATGAACAAAAATGACAGTTTCTTTTATCTTCCAACGTCGCAAATCTACGATCTTACCATCACAACGCTCGTCCTCAAAGCTCTCTCCCCGACAACAGCGCCAAAATTTGGTGTAGCTCAAGCGTAAGCACCAGCTTCTTTACTCGTCAATCCGTGGAGACGTGAGGACCGGTATGAAGACCACGAGCAAGTGAAGGCACAAGTGTCTGAGTGAAAGCACACAAGCATGCACACACATATACACACATGCGCACAAGGTAAGATCAAGGAGAGGAACAATGGAAAGCTTCGAGTGCAAAAGAGTTCTCTTACCAAAGCGCTAATCTCTAACAAGCTAACCTCAAAAATGAGCTTTCTAGCTCTTTTTATAGTTTTTTGACTACTTTTGGCCCTCTCCAGACCTAGTGTCTGAACTAGTTAAAAATTACGTTCCAGGGCTTATTTGAGGGCTCAAACGAAGTCTAAGAATTATGAAAATTGGTAGGATGATACTTCTAATACTCCTCAAGATCAAGGACTCCTTGGCTTGAACAAAATGGAGTTACAGAAATAGAAAATGGTATTTTGAAAATCACTATTTTTATAGGGATTGTTCTGAAAATTTGACATGTACTTCTTGGAGCTCCCTAGTTGCTCCTTCTTCTTGTGTGTCCACCTCTTTGATGTGCTCATGTGCTTTGTCCTTGACCTTTAGCTTCAACAACGGGAATAGCCTGATTGGCCGCTACTTCATTAATATTCCTATTATCTTGCCGCGAACTTTTCCCTCTATGCTTGGGGTTGTACAAACACTGATTTGTTGTATGTCCCTCTTTGTCACAGATATCACAAAATCTATTTTCCTTTGGAGCTACGATGGGAATATCCATGTCTCTTTAACTTATTAATCCATGGCTCCTCTTTACTTTGCTTAGCCTTATGCTTGCGATGCTTTTTCCCCAGTGTTTCTTCATCTTGGTCATTAGAGTCAAAATTCATTGAACCTTTGTCTGACTCCGTTTCTGAATCAGATTCAGTCTCTAAACTAGAACAAGAATGTCTCTTTCTTGCTCGTCCAAATCTTCTTTCCACACGTGCAGCTGCTAACACTAATACATCAAAGCCATTTGCAATATCTACACTTTCAATCGCATGTCTAATTGTGCTTCGTAATCCTTTGAGAAAATACCCTGCCAACATCTCATCAGTAGGTCTTTCATTACCCTACAATTGTTCCATTAAAGTCCTGAACTTCTGAGCATAGTCTTCCACTAACATGGTTTTTTGTCTGATAGCTCTCAACTTCGGTAATACATCAGAAGGAGTCTTTTCTTTTCTAAATCTTTGTAAAAATGCTATTTTTAAATCATCATATGTAGCAAAATCAGCAATAAAATATTGATTGAACCAGCTCATTGCTCGTCCTTCCAACCTGGCAGCAAATTGCTGGAGGTTAATGTCATCGCCATAGATAGCTGGGTATCCATTAGCTATCCATTTTATCTCGAATTGAGCCACATGGCAATCAGCATCTTCTTTACACCTTGCTCTAAAATGAGCCGCTTTGACTTTGGGATTGGGAGGTGGTTGAGCCATTGGCTGTGGTTGAGGTGTACGCCTAGTTCTTTGACCGGTCGCCCCTGCGAGTGGGTCAAACTGGAGTTGTCTTCTTACTCCTACA
This sequence comes from Ceratopteris richardii, assembly GCA_020310875.1. Taxonomy (NCBI): domain Eukaryota; kingdom Viridiplantae; phylum Streptophyta; class Polypodiopsida; order Polypodiales; family Pteridaceae; genus Ceratopteris; species Ceratopteris richardii. The sequence goes on from CM035429.1 coordinate 144,547,171, forward strand.
GTTGCTTCTGTTAAGACAACTGCTCCGAGTATACCGCCCACTAACCTTGCCTTTGTTGCACCTATTTCTCCCTGTTCCTCTTCAGTTTCCAGATTTGCTTCCTAAATACACTTGACCAAATCATTTGCTTCTTTCCTTCATGCATTTCTTACTTCTTCAGCAGTACAATAGGATCGCCAAATGTGTTGAGGGTTCGAAGTTCAACACATCACAAATAATGTCCAAATTGACCAAACTACTCACATTGGTCTTCGTCAATAGAGAATCTACCTTCAATCAGGCTTTCGTTCTCACATTACTTCTATTGAGTCAGAAATCCGTAACTTCATCAAACACACATTACAGAGTGTATGGATGTACATGCTACAGTTCTACACATGTCTTCACGAAATACTTTCATCTTCAACTCTCATGCATTGCACAAATTATATAAGAAACATTTGCCAGAAGTTTTCAATTATAGAGATTTTGGAGTTGCAGATACAAAAATATACTTCAGAGTTACATTCTTCTTAAGACAAGCATCACGCTGCCCCTAATTACGTGTGGCACTCTTGCTTCTGCAGTCCTGCTCCTCCATTCCTTCGAACACTTTTTCTTTCTATTGTGCGCTCCTCGGTATAACATCTTTCCCCTTTTTATGACATGCACACAAACTTTGATATAACCGTCTATTAAAATGTGATACACCAAAAAATAGACATCCCACTACATAATGTCTAAATTTAACAATCTTTCATAATTCAAATTAATCATTTATCTTCCACATTTCCCTCTCTTCAACATAGAGAACTTTAGATACATATATTAAGACTTATGCAAGCAAGTTATTGATTGTAACCTTTAACATTGCAATCTTCTCATTTAAGGCTTGGATATTCCTTTTCCCATCATATGTGCATTGCCTAGTTGGCAAAGAAGAGGCTCCTCTCTCTTTTACATTTCTCTCCTTATGTCCTAGATTACTTGCACATAAGACATTCATAAGATATCTAGAAGCATGTCAGACATCCATAAGATATAATTCCCAACTTTAGTCAAACTAACTTGTCATCAGTCTCACAACAGGGAGACTTATGAACTTGTTGCACATGGAATGAAAAAAAACCTATCATTGATCTTAATAGATGCAAAACCAGGTAGCTTCAAAGCATTCATAGATGTTCTGAGTTCCTAAAAATTTTTTGCCTCTATCTCATGTCCAAAATGGACGTGAACATGGTCCATCAATAGATATTTAGAAGCATTTTGATTTTGATCTTCAGCAATATGATTGATACAATGATTCCCTAGATCCTTGCTCTCAAGTATTTTGCAATGAGTGAGTAGAGACATCCACTCTACATGATCTTGGATGTATGGCAAACTATAAACTACATCTATTTCTTTAGCAAGAAGTCTAGTTCGCCCTAGTAGATCAATGATGTGGTTATAATGTTCAAAAGTAGGAGGGATCCCATGATTTTGTGTCATGGTATTGAATTCACATAAACCATCTTCCAAATTGACCATGTGACAACACAAAAAGAATATATAAGAATTTTATAGTATCTGTTCTCATGTCTTCATCTTGCATCTGAGTGAAATAATGACTAGCCAAATTAGAGCCATTGTTATGAGCATAGATTGCAATAATTTCATTCCATGTGGTTGTATATCTGGCACTTGACTTATGAACACACTTTGTGCATCCTCAAAATCACCAGATTAGGAATACATAATAATTATACTCTTCATTAGATAACTAGTTCGTGTAACCTTACCTATAAGAATATATGAATGTAGTAGCATTCCAAGAGATAGAGTACATATGCTTGAACAAGCTCTCAATATAGTCACTATAACCGAATTATCTGGCATGATTCCACCACATAGCATTCTCTAGAATAAGAGCAATGCTTTCTTATAGCAACCACTTTCGTTGTGCCCTGCCACGATTAGATTCCACGTAGCTTTACTCAAGTGGGCTATTAACTTTAAGAAGGTTTCCGCATTATCCAAGCTTCCACATTTAATGTATATGTTAATGAGACTATTACATACGAAAAAATTGGATTCACTTTCGAACCCGAGTGCCAAATAATGCACCAACTTACTTGCATTTAAGACAAAAAACAATGCATATCCCTTCAGCATTCCCATAAACGTAGATGCATATGGCTTACAGCCCATTTTTTCCATTGCTTGCAAAAATTCAAAAGCTTATTGAAGATATCCATTGTTGTCATAACCTACAATCAAAGAATTCCATGTCATTTTATCCATGAAAAAGCATATATTGAACACATTATGCATCAGACGCACTCTCACACCTCACATGCATGTTGGTCATAGCAATTTTTATGGTTTTCTCACTTCCACATTTACAAGCACATATTCTAGTATGTAGTACTCTGACATTAAATGTTTCTATTGGAAAAGAGAATGCCTTTAAAATGTTTAAACATAAACAAGGATCTGCCTACAATCCATCCTCTTGCATTCTTTAAAAGACTTGCAAAGCATCATTGATCCTCCCATGGTTAACATACCTAGTAATCATTGACCACCACAGTATGATTGGATGTGACACTGATGGCTTAGATACACTGCATCAATCATCAAGGATTCGAAACGAGCTTTCCAACGAGCTATAGAGCTCAAAAAACGGACTTTGGATGAAAACGTTATGTCAAATCAGGCTCCTGGGGGTCAAAATAGGTAAACAGGACCTTTTGGAAAAAATCACGATTTTGTGTGAAAATCGCGATTTTATGAATTCATGAGAATCACGATGCTATGAAATCAAGAGAATCTCGATGCTATGAAACCAAGAGAATCGCGATGCTGCGAAACCAAGAGAATCGCGATGCTGTGAAATCAAGAGAATTGCGATGCTGTGAAACCAAGAGAATCGCGATGCTGTGAAATCAAGAGAATCGCGATGCTGTCAAATCAAGAGAATCGCGATGCTTTGAAATCAAGAGAATCGCGATGCTATGAAATCAAGAGAATCGTGATGCTATGAAATCAATAGAATTGCGATGCTATGAAATCAAGAGAATCGTGATGCTGTGAAACCAAGAGAATAGCGATGCTGTGAAATCAAGAGAATCGAGATGCTGTGAAACCAAGAGAATCGCGATGCTATGAAATCAAGAGAATCGCGATGCTGTGAAATCAAGAGAATCGTGATTTTGTGCAATGTGTGAGAGTTGATGATGAAAGTATTTCCCGCACACATGTGAGAATCGTGAAAAACGCGATTTTGAGAATGACCACAAAATCAAATTTTGAATGAAAATTGTGTTTTTCTCAAAATCGTGTTTTTTTACCAGAAAATCGTGTTCTGAAAATCGCGATTTTGTACCTTGGATGAAAATCGTGTTTTTGAGAATCTCGATTGCCAACAGAGAATCGTGTTTTTTAAAATCGCGCTTGTGAGCCCACAGAAAATCGTGTTTTTCTCAAGGTCATGTTTTTACTAGAAAATCGTGATTTTGCCTCAGAATCGTGGTTTTCAGAAATTTAGAGAATTGCGATTTTGATCACAACCACAGAATCGCTATTCTGAGAATGACCCCAGAATCATGTTCTTTCCAAAAGGCTTTTAGGTGGGAAACAGAGAATCGTGATTTTCAAAAAAATTTGAATTTTTCACAGAATCGCGATTTTCATCACAGAATCGTGTTTTTTGGCGGGAACGTCAAATTTGTGAGTGCCGAGCAATGGCAAGCTCCGTATGTGCAGAAAATTTTTTCTCATCCAAATCTTCTTTCCACGTGTGCAGCTGCTAATACTAATTCATCAAAGCCATTTGCAATATCCACACTTGCATCGGCATGTCTAACTGTGCTTCGTAATCCTTTCAGAAAATACCCTACCAACATCTCATCAGTAGGTCTTTCATTACCTTGCAATCGTTCCATTAAAGTCCTTAACTTCTGAGCATAGTCTTCCACTAACATGGTTTTTTGTCTGATAGTGTAGCAAAATGAGCAATACCATACTGCCTAAACCAGCTCATTACTCCTCCTTCCAACGTGGCAGCAAATTGTTGGAGCTTAATGTCATCACCATAGATAGCTGGGTATCCATTAGCTGTCCATTTTATCTCGAATTGAGCCACATGCCAATCAGCATCTTCTTTAGAGCTTCCTCTGAAATGAGCTGCTTTGACTTTGGGATTGGGAGGTGGTTGAGCCATTGGCTGTGGTTGAGGTGTACGCCTAGTTCTTTGACCGGTCACCCCTGCGAGTGGGTCAAAGTGGAGTCGTCTTCTTATTCCTACAGTTGCTTCTATTAAGAAAAGCACTCCAAGTATACCGCCCACTAACCTTGCCTCTGCTACACCTGTTTCTCCGTGTTCCTCTTCACTTTCCAAATTTGCTTCCTCTTCGGCTTTGTACCACTCGTAAAATTCTGAGGATGACTCCAAATTTGCTGCTCTTGCCTGTGCTCTTGTAAAATACACTTTACCAAAACGTTTCCTTCTTTCCTTTATGCATTTCTTGCTTCTTCAGCAGTACAATAGGATCGCCAAATGTGTTGAGGGTTCTAAGTTCAACACATCACAAATAATGTCCAAATTGACCACACTACTCACACTGGTCTTCGTCAACAGAGAATCTACCTTCAATCAGGCTTTCGTTCTCACATTACTTCTAGTGTGTCAGAAATCCGTAACTTCATCAAACACACATTACAGAGTGTGTGGAAGTACATGCTAAAGTTTTGCACATGTCTGCGCGAAATACTTTCATCATCAACTCTCACGCATTGCACAAATTATATAAGAAACATCTGCCAAAAGTTTTCAATTAGAGAGATTTTGGAGTTGCAGATACAAAAATATGCTTCAAAGTTACTATCTTCTTAGGACAAGCATCACGCTGCCCCTAATTACGTGTGGCACTCTTGCTTCTGCAGTCCTGCTGCTCCATTCCTTCGAACACTTCTTATTTTTGTTGTGCGCTTCCTCGGTATAACGTCTTTCCCCTTTTTATGACATGCACACGAACTTCGATATAACCATCTATTAAAATTTGATACACCAAAAAATAGACATCCCACTACATAATCTCTAAATTTAACAATCTTTCATAATTCAAATTAATTATTTATCTTCCAGATTTCCCTGTCTTCAACATAGAGAACTTTAGATACATATATGAAGACTTATGCAAGCAAGTTATTGATTGTAACCTTTAACATTGCAATCTTCTCATTTAAGGCTTGGATATTGCTTTTCCCATCATATGTGCATTGCCTAGTTGGCAAAGAAGAGGCTCCTCTCCCTTTTACTTTTCTCTCCTTATGCACTAGATTACCTGCACATAAGATGTTCATAAGATATCTAGAAGCATGTCAGACATCCATAAGATATAATTCCCAACTTTAGTCACACTAGCTTGTCATCAGTCTCATAATAGGGAGACTTATCAACTTGTTGCACATGGAATGAAAAAAACTATCATTGATCTTAATAGATGCAAAACCAGGTAGTTTCAAAGCATTCATACATGTTTTGAGTTCGTTAAAATTTTTTGCCTCTATCTCAAGTCCAAAATGGACGAGAACATGGTCCATCAATAGATATCTAGAAGCATTTTGATTTTGATCTTCAGCAATATGATTGATACAATGATTCCCTAGATCCTTGCTCTCAAGTATTTTGCAATGAGTGAGTAGAGACATCCAATCTACATGATCTTGGATGTATGGCAATCTATAAATCACATCTATTGCTTTAACAAGAAGTCTAGTTTGCCCAAGTAGATCAATGATGTAGTTATAATGTTCAAAAGTAGGAGGAATCCCATGACTTTGTGTCATGGTATTGAACCCACATAAACCATCTTCCAAATTGCCCATGTGACAACACAGAAAGAATACATAAGAATTTTATAGTATCTTTTCTCATGTCTTCATCTTGCATGTGAGTGAAATAATGACTAGCCAAATTATAGCCATTGTTATGAGCACAGATTGCAATCATTGCATTCCATGTGGTTGCATATCTGGCACTTGACTTATGAACACATTGTGCATCCTCAAAATCACCAGATTAGGAATACATAATAATTATATTCTTCATTAGATAACTAGTTCGTGGAACCTTACCTATAAGAATATATGAATGTAGTAGCATTCCAAGCGATAGAGTACATGTGCTTGAACAAGCTCTCAATACACTCACTATAAGTGCCCTGCCACGATTAGATTCCAAGAAGCTTTACTCAAGTGGGCTATTAACTTTAAGAAGGTTTCCGCATTATCCAACCTTCCACATTTAATGTACATGTTAATGAGACTATTACATCGGAAAAAATTGGATTCACTTTCGAACCCGAGTGCCAAATAATGCACCAACTTACCTAGTAATCATTGACCACCACACTATGATTGGATGTGACATTGATGCCTTAAATACACTGCATCAATCATCAAGGATTCAAAACGAGCTTTCCAAAAAGTTATAGAGCTCAAAAAATGGACTTTGGATGAAAACCTTACATCAAATCAGGCTCCTGGGGGTCAAAACATGCAAACAGGACCTTTTGGAAAAAATCATGATTTTGTGTGAAAATCGCGATTTTGTGAAATCATGAGAATCGCGATGCTATGGGATCAAGAGAATCGCGATGCTATGAAATCAAGAGAATCGCGATGCTGTGAAACCAAGAGAATCACGATGCTGTGAAATCAAGAGAATCGCGATGCTGTGAAACCTAGAGAATCGCGATGCTGTGAAATCAAGAGAATCGCGATGCTGTGAAGTCAAGAGAATCGTGATGCTCTGAAATCAAGAGAATCGCGATGCTATGAAATCACGAGAATCGTGATGCTATGAAATCAAGAGAATCGTGATGCTATGAAATCAACAGAATCGCAATGCTATGAAATCAAGAGAATCGCAATGCTGTGAAACCAAGAGAATCGCGATGGTGTGAAATCAAGAGAATCGCGATGCTCTGAAACCAAGAGAATCGCGATGCTATGAAGTCAAGAGAATCCCGATGCTGTAAAATCAAGAGAATCGCGATTGTGAGCAATCCCCAAGAGATGCAATTTTGAGTGAGAATCGTGAAAAATGCAATTGGGAGAATGACCAAAAAATCTCGATTTTGAATGAAAATCTTGTTTTTCTCAAAATCGTGTTTTTTTTACCAGAAAATCGTGTTCTAAAAATCGCGATTTAGTACCTTGGATGAAAATCATGTTTTTGAAAATCGGGATTGCCAACAGAGAATCGTGCTTTTGAAAATCGCGATTGTGAGCCCACAGAAAATCGTGTTTTTCTCAAGGTCGTGTTTTTACTAGAAAATCGCGATTTTGCCTCAGAAATCGTGGTTTTCAGAAATTTATAGAATCGCGATTTTGAGCACAACCCCAGAATCGCGATTGTGAGAATGACTCGAGAATGTGTTCTTTCCAAAAGGCTTTTAGGCGGGAAATAGAGAATCATAATTTTCAAAAAAAATTGAATTTTTCACAGAATCGCGATTTTCATCACAGAATCATGTTTTTTGGCGGGAACTTCGAATTTGTGAGCGCCGAGCAATGGTGAGCTCTGTATGTGCAGAAAATCATGGAAAAACACAAGCGCTTGCTCTCTCTTGCACTTCCTAACTCCTCCTCGCACAATAATGCATGAAAGATAGTATGAAAATGGTGAAAATGCACTAAAAAACAAGAAGTTTCTATTAAGAAGAAGATGGAAGAAGATGAAGATGGTGATGATGATGAATATGAAGAACAGGAATCAGAAAAAGAACAAAAATGACAGTTTTCTTTACCTTCCAACGTCGCAAATCTACGATCTTACCATCACAACGCTCGTTCTCGAAGCTCTCTCCCCGACAACGGCGCCAAAATTTGGTGTAGCTCAAGCGTAAGCACCACCTCCTTTACTTTTCAATCCGTGGAGACGTGAGGACCGGTATGAAGACCATGAGCAAGTGAAGGCACAAGTGTGTGAGTGAAAGCACACAAGCATGCACACACATACACACACACACGTACACAAGGTAAGATCAAAGAGAGGAACAATGAAAAGATTCGATTGCAAAAGATTTCTCTTACCAAAGCCCTAATCTCTAACAAGCTAACCTAAAAAATAAGCTCAATAGCTCTTTTTATAGTTTTTTTACTAGTCTTGGCCCTGTCCAGACCTAGTGTCCGGCCTAGTTAAAAAATAGGTTCCAGGGCTTATTTGAGGGCTAAAACAAAGTCTAAAAATTATGAAAATTGATATACGATACTTCTAATACTCCTAAAGCTGAAGGACGATACTTCTAATACTTCTAATAGTTCTAATACTCCTAAAGCTCCCTAGTTTCTCATAGCAACCACTTTGCCCTGCCACGATTAGATTCCAAGTAGCTTTACTCAAGAGGGCTATTAACTTTGAGAAGGTTTCCGCATTATCCAAGCTTCCACATTTAATGTACATGTTAATGAGACTATTACATAGGAAAAAATTGGATTCACTTTCGAACCCGAGTGCCAAATAATGCATCAACATACTTGCATTTAAAACAAAAAACAATGCACATCCCTTCAGCATTCCCATAAACGTAGATGCATCTAGCTTACAACCCATTTTTTCCATTGCGTGCAAAAATTCAAAAGCTTCTAGAAGATATCCATTGTTGTCATAACCTACAATCAAAGAATTCCATGTCATTTTATGCATGAAGAAGCATATATTGAACACATTATGCATCAGACGCACTCTCACACCTCACATGCATGCTGATCAGAGCAATTTTTATGGTTTTCTCACTTCCACATTTACAAGCACATATTCTAGTATGTAGTACTCTAACATTAAATGTTTCTATTGGACAAGAGAATGCCTTTAAAATGTTTGAACATAAACATGGATCTGCCCAGAATCCATCCTCTTGCATTCTTTAAAAGACCTGCAAAGCATCATTGATCCTCCCATGGTTAACATACCTAGTAATCATTGACCACCACACTATGATTAGATGTGACACTGATGCCTTAAATACACTGCATCAATCATCAAGGATTTGAAACCAGCTTTCCAACGAGCTATAGAGCTCAAAAAATGGACTTTGGATGAAAATGTTATGTCAAATCAAGCTCTTGGGGGTCAAAACAGGCAAACAGGACCTTTTGGAAAAAATCACGATTTTGTGTGAAAATCGCGATTTTGTGAAATCATGAGAATCGCAATGCTATGAAATCAAGAGAATCGCGATGCTATGAAATCAAGAGAATCAGGATGCTATGAAATCAAGAGAATCACGATGCTGTGAAATCAAGAGAATCCTGATGTTGTGAAACCAAGAGAATCGCGATGCTGTGAAATCAAGCGAATCCCGATACTGTGAAATCAAGAGAATCGTGATGCTATGAAATCAAGAGAATCGCGATGCTATGAAATCAAGAGAATCACGATGCTATGAAATCAAGAGAATCGCAATGCTGTGAAACCAAGAGAATCGCGATGCTGTGAAATCAAGAGAATCGCGATGCTGTGAAACCAAGAGAATCACGATGCTATGAAATGAAGAGAATCGCGATGCTGTGAAATCATGATAATCACGATTCTGAGCAATCCCCAAGAAATGCAATTTTGAGTGAGAGTGGTGAAAATGCGAGTTTGAGAATGACCACAAAATCGCAATTTTAAATGAAAATCGTGTTTTTCTCAAAATTGTGTTTTCTTTACGAGAAAATCGTGTTCTGAAAATCGCGATTTTGTACCTTCGATGAAAATCATGTTTTTGAAAATCGGGATTGCCAATAGAGAATCCTGCTTTTGAAAATCGTGATTGTGAGCCCACAGAAAATCGTGTTTTTCTCGAGGTCGTGCTTTTACTAGAAAATCGAGATTTTGCCTCAGAATCGTGGTTTTCAGAAATTTAGAGAATCGTGATTTTGAGCAGAACCACAGAATCGCGATTCTGAGAATGACCCTAAAATCTTGTTCTTTTCAAAAGGCTTTTAGGCGGGAAACTGAGAATCGTGATTTTCATAAAAAATTTGAATTTTTCACAGAATCGCGATTTTCATCACAGAATCGTGATTTTTGGCGAGAACTTATAATTTCTGAGTGTTGAGCAATGGCGAGCTCCGTATGTGTAGAAATTCATGAAGAAACACAAGCGTTTGCTCTCTCTTGCACTTCCTAACTCCTCCTCGCACAATAATGCATGAAAGATGGTATGAAAATGGTGAAAATGCACTGAAAAACAAGAAGTTTCTATGAAGAAGAAGATGGAAGAAGATGGAGATGGTGATGATGATGAAGATGAAGAAGGGAAATCAGAAAATGAACAAAAATGATAGTTTTTTTTACCTTCCAACTTCGCAAATGTACGATCTTACCATCACAACGCTCGTCCTCAAAGCTCTCTCCCTGGCAACGACACCAAAATTTGGTGTAGCTCAAGCGTAAGCACCACCTCCGTTACTTGTCAATCCGCGGAGACGTGAGGACTGGTATGAAGACCACGAGCAAGTGAAGGCACAAGTGTGTGAGTGAAAGCACACAAGCATGCACACACATACACACACACGTGCACAAGGTAATATCAAAGAGAGGAACAATGGAAAGCTTGGATTGCAAAAGAGTTCTCTTACCAAAGACATAAGACATTCATAAGATATCTAGAAGCATGTCAGACATCCATAAGATATAATTCCCACTTTAGTCAAACTAGCTTGTCATCAGTCTCACAACAGGGAGACTTATCAACTTGTTGCACATGGAATGAAAAAAACCTATCATTGATCTTAATAAATGCAAAACCAGGTAGCTTCAAAGCATTCATACATGTTCTGAGTTCCTTAAAATTTTTTGCCTCTATCTCATGTCCAAAATGGACGAGAACATGGTCCATCAATAGATATCTAGAAGCATTTTGATTTTGATCATCAGCAGTATGATTGATACAATGATTCCCTAGATGCTTGCTCTCAATTATTTTGCAATGAGTGAGTAGAGACATCCACTCTACATGATCTTGGATGTATGGAAAACTATAAATAACATCTATTGCTTTAACAAAAAGTCTAGCTCGCCCAAGTAGATCAATGATGTGGTTATAATGTTCAAAAGTAGGAGGAATCCTATGACTTTGTGTCATGGTATTGAACTCACATAAAGCATCTTCCAAATTGCCCATGTGACAACACATAAAGAATACATAAGAATTTTATAGTATGTGTTCTCATGTCTTCATCTTGCATCTGAGCGAAATAATGACTAGCCAAATTAGAGCGATTGTTATGAGCATAGATTGCAATCATTGCATTCCATGTGGTTCCATATCTGGCAGTTGACTTATGAACACACTCTGTGCATCCTCAAAATCACCAGATTAGGAATACATAATAATTATATTCTTCATTAGATAACTAGTTCGTGTAACCTTACCTATAAGAATATATGAATGTAGTAGCATTCCAAGAGATAGAGTACATGTGCTTGAACAAGCTCTCAATAAAGTCACTATAATCAAATTATCTGGCATGATTCCACCACATAGCATTCTCTAGAATAAGAGCAATGCTTTCTCATAGCAACCACTTTCATTGTGCCCTGCCACGATTAGATTCCAAGTAGCTTTACTCAAGTGGGCTATTAACTTTAAGAAGGTTTCCGCATTATCCAAGCTTCTACATTTAATGTACATGTTAATGATACTATTACATAGGAAAAAATTGGATTCACTTTCGAACCCGAGTGCCAAATAATGCACCAACTTACTTGCATTTAAAACAAAAAACAATGCACATCCCTTCAGCATTCCCATAAACGTAGATGCATCTGGCTTACAACCCATTTTTTCGATTGCTTGCAAAAATTCAAAAGCTTCTTGAAGATATCCATTTTTTTCATAACCTACAATCAAAGAATTCCATGTCATTTTATCCATGAAGAAGCATATATTGAACACATTATGCATCAGATGCACTCTCACACATCACATGCATGTTGATCAGAGCATTTTTTAGGGTTTTCTCACTTGCACATTTACCAGCACATATTCTAGTATGTAGTACTCTGACATTAAATGTTTCTATTGGACAAGAGAATGCCTTTAAAATGGTTGAACATAAACACGGATCTGCCTACAATCCATCCTCTTGCATTCTTTAAAAGACTTGCAAAGCATTATTGATCCTCCCATGGTTAACATACCTAGTAATCATTGACCACCACACTATGATTGGATGTGACACTGATGCATTAAATTCTTTGTATCAATCATCAAGAATTCAAAACGAGCTTTCCAAGGAGCTATAGAGCTCAAAAAATGGACTTTGGATGAAGAAGTTATGTCAAATCAGGCTCCTGGGGTCAAAACAGGCAAACACGACCTTTTGGAAAAAATCACGATTTTGTGTGAAAATCGCGATTTTATGAAATCATGAGAATCGCGATGCTATGAGATCAAGAGAATCGCGATGCTATCAAATCAAGAGAATCGAGATGCTATCAAATCAAGAGAATCGCGATGCTATCAAATCAAGAGAATCCCAATGCTGTGAAATCAAGAGAATCGTGATGCTGTGAAACCAAGAGAATCGTGATGATGTGAAACCAAGAGAATCACGATGCTATGAAATCAAGAGAATTGTGATGCTGTGAAATCAAGAGAATCATGATTTTGAGGAATCCCCAAGAAATGCGATTTTGAGTGAGAATCGTGAAAAACGCGAGTTTGAGAATGACCACAAAAGCGCGATTTTGAATGAAAATCGTGTTTTTCTCAAAATCATGTTTTTTTTTTTTTACCAAAAAATCATGTTCTGAAAATCATGATTTTGTACCTTGGATGAAAATCGTGTTTTTGAAAATAAAGATTGCCAACAGAGAATCCTGTTTTTGAAAATCGCGATTGTGAGCCCACAAAAAATCATGTTTTTCTCAAGGTCATGTTTTCACTAGAAAATCGCGATTTTGCCTCAAAATCGTGGTTTTCAGAAATTTAGAGAATCAGGATTTTGAGCACAACCAGAGAATCGCGATTCTGAGAATGAACCGAGAATCGTCTTCTTTCCAAAAGGCTTTTAGGCGCGAAACACAGAATCATGATTTTCAAAAAAATTTGAACTTTTCACAGAATCGTGATTTTCATCACTGAATCGTGTTTTTTGGGAGGAACTTTGAATTCCTGAGCGTAGAGCGATGGCAAGCTCCGTATGTGTAGAAAATCATGAAAAAACACAAGTACTTGTTCTCTCTCTTGCACTTCCTAACTCCTCCTCGCACAATAATGCATGAAAGATGGTATGAAAATGGTGAAAATGAACTAAAAAACAAGAAGTTTCTATGAAGAAGAAGATGGAGATGGTTATGATGATGAAGATGAAGAAGAAAAATCAGAAAATGAACAAAAATGACAGTTTTTTTTACCTTCCAACGTCGCAACTCTACAATCTTACCATCACAACGCTCGTCCTCGAAGCTCTCTCCCTGGCAACGGTGCCAAAATTTGGTGTAGCTCAAGCATAAGCACCACCTCCTTTACTTGTCAATCCGCGGAGATGTGAGGATCGGTATGAAGGCCACGAGCAAATGAAGGCACAAGTGTGTGAATGAAAGCACACAAGCATGCACATACATACACACACACGCGCACAAGGTAAGATCAAAGAGAGGAACAATGGAAAGCTTCGATTGCAAAAGAGTTCTCTTACCAAAGCTCTAATCTCTTACAAGCTAACCTAAAAAATGAGCTCTCTAGCTTTTTTTTAAGTTTTTGACTAGTTTTGGCCTTGTCCAGACCTAGTGTCCAGCCTAGTTAAAAATTAGGTTCTAGGGCTTATTTGAGGGCTCAAATGAAGTCTAAGAATAAGAAAATTGGTAGGATGATACTTCTAATACTCCTCAAGCTCAAGGACTCCTTGGCTTGAATAAAATGGTGTTAGAAAAATAGAAAATGGTATTTACAATGGTTTTTAGTGATGAAAATCACTATTTTTATAGGGATTGTTCTGAAAATTTGACATGTACTTCTTGGAGCTCCCTAGTTGCTCCTTCTTCTTGTGTGTCCACCTCTTTGATGTGCTCATGTGCTTTATCCTTGACCTTTAGCTTCAACAACGGGAATAGCCTGATTGGCCGCTACTTCATTAATATTCCTATTATCTTGCCGCGAACTTTGTCGTCTATGCTTGGGGTTGTACCAACACTGATTTGTTGTATGTCCCTCTTTGTCACAGATATCACAAAATCTGTTTTCCTTTGGAGCTACGACAGGAATATCCATGTCTCTTTAACTTATTAATCCATGCCTCCTCTTTACTTTGCTTAGCCTTATGCTTGCGATGCTTTTTCCCCACTGTTTCTTCATCTTGGTCATCAGAGTCAAAATTCGTTGAACCTTTGTCTGACTCCGTTTCTGAATTAGATTCAGTCTCTGAACCAGAATCAGAATGTCTCTTTTTTGCTCGTCAAAATCTTCTTTCCACGCGTGCAGCTTCTAACGCTAATACATCAAAGCCATTTGCAATATCCACACTTGCAACCGCATGTCTAATTGTGCTTCGTAATCCTTTCAAAAAATACCCTGCCAACATCTCATCAGTAGGTATTTCATTACCTTGCAATCATTCCATTAAATTCTTGAACTTCTGAGCATAGTCTTCCACTAACATGGTTTCTTGTTTGATAGCTCTCAACTTCCATACCGAAGGAGTCTTTTCTTTTCTAAATCGTTGTGAAAATGCTATTTTTAAATCATCATATGTATCAAAATGAGCAATACCATATTGACTGAACCATCTCATTGCTCGTCATTCTAACGTGGCAGCAAATTGCTGGAGCTTAATGTCATCGCCATAGATAGCTGGGTATCCACTAGCTCTCCATTTTTTCTCGAATTGAGCCACATGGCAATCAACATCTTCTTTAGAGCTTCCTTTGAAATGAGCCGCTTTGACTTTGGGATTGGGAGGTTGTTGAGCCATTAGCTGTGGTTGAGGTGTATGCCTAGTTCTTTGACCGGTCATCCCTGCGAGTGGGTCAAACTCGAGTCGTCTTCTTACTCCTATAGTTGCTTTTGTTAAGAAAAGCGCTCCAAGTATACCACCCACTAACCTTGCCTCTACTGCACCTGTTTCTCCCTGCTCCTCTTCAGTTTCCAGATTTGCTTCCTCTTTGGCTTCGTAGCACTCGTAAAATTCTGAGGATGACTCCACATTCGCTGCTCTTGCTGGCGCTCTTGTAAAATACACTTTACCAAATCGTTTCCTTCTTTCCTTCATGCATTTCTTGCTTCTTCAACAGTACAATAGGATCCCCAAATGTGTTGAGGGTTCGAAGTTCAACACATCACAAATAATGTCCAAATTGACCAAACTATTCACACTGGTCTTCGTCAACAGAGAATCTACCTTCAATCAGGCTTTCGTTCTCACATTACACTACTAATTCCAAAATCTGTAACTTCATCAAACACACATTACAGAGTGTATGGAAGTACGCTGCCCCTAATTACGTGTGGCACTCTTGCTTCTGCAAACCTGCTCGTCCATTCCTTCGAACACTTCTTCTTTCTATTGTGTGCTTCCTCGGTATAACCTCTTTCCCTTTTTATGACATGCACACGAACTTTGATATAACCGTCTATTAAAATCTGATACACAAAAAAATAGACATCCCACTACATAATGTCTAACTTTAACAATCTTTCATAATTGAAATTAATCATTCATATATCTTCCAGATTTCCCTGTCTTCAACATAGAGAACTTTAGATACATATATGAAGACTTATGCAAGCAAGTTATTGATTGTAACCTTTAACATTGCAATCTTCTTATTTAAGGCTTGGATATTGCTTTTCCCATCATATGTGCATTGCCTAGTTGGCAAAGAAGAGGTTCCTCTCCCTTTTACCTTTCTCTTCTTATGTCCTAGATTACGTGCACATAAGACATTCATAAGATATCTAGAAGCATGTCAGACATCCATAAGATATAATTCCCAACATTAGTTTGACTAGCTTGTCATCAGTCTCACAACAGGGAGACTTATCAACTTGTTGCACATGGAATGAAAAAAACCTATCATTGATCTTAATAGATGCAAAACCAAGTAGCTTCAAAGCCTTCATACATGTTCTGGGTTCCTTAAAATTTGTTGCCTCTATCTCATGTCGAGAATGGACGAGAACATGGTCCATCAATAGATATCTTGAAGCATTTTGATTTTGATCTTCAGCAATATGATTGATACAATGATTCCCGAGATCCTTGATCTCAAGTATTTTGCAATCAATGAGTAGAGACATCCACTCTATATGATCTTGGATGTATGGCAAACTATAAATTACATCTATTGCTTTAACAAGAAGTCTAGTTCACCCAAGTAGATCAATGATGTGGTTATAATGTTCAAAAGTAGGAGGAATCCCATGACTTTGTTTCATGGTATTGAACTCACATAAACCATCTTCCAAATTGCCCATGTGACAACACAGAAAGAATACATAAGAATTTTATAGTATCTGTTCTCATGTCTTCATCTTGCATGTGAGTGAACTAATGACTAGCCAAATTAGAGCCATTGTTATGAGCACAGATTGCAATCATTACATTCCATGTCGTTGCATATCTGGCACTTGACTTATGAACACACTCTGTGCATTCTCAAAATCACGAGATTAGGAATACATAATAATTATATTCTTCATTAGATAACTAGTTCCTGTAACCTTACCTATAAGAATATATGAATGTAGTAGCATTCCAAGAGATAGAGTAGATGTGCTTGAACAAGCTCTCAATACAGTCACTATAATCGAATTATCTGGCATGATTCCACCACATAGCATTCTCTAGAATAAGAGCAATGCTTTCTCATAGCAGCCACTTTCATTGTGCCCTACCACGATTAGATTCCAAGTAGCTTTACTCAAATGGGCTATTAACTTTAAGAAGGTTTCCGCATTATCCAAGCTTCCACATTTAATGTGGATTCACTTTCAAACCCGAGCGCCAAATAATGCACCAACTTACTTGCATTTAAAACAAAAAACAATGCACATCCCTTCAGCATTCCCATAAAGGTAGATGCATCTTGCTTACAGCCCATTTTTTCCATTGCTTGCAAAAATTCAAAAGCTTCTTGAAGATATCCATTGTTGTCATAACCTACCATCAAAAGAATTCCATGTCATTTTATCCATGAAGTAGCATATATTGAACACATTATGCATGAAACGCACTCTCACACCTCACATGCATGTTGATTAGAGCAATTTTTATGGTTTTCTCACTTCCACATTTACAAGAACATATTCTAGTATGTAGTACTCTGACATCAAATGTTTCTATTGGACAAGAGAATGCCTTTATAATGTTTGAACATAAACATGGATCTGCCTATAATCCATCCTCTTGCATTCTTTAAAAGACTCGCAAAGCATCATTGATCCTCCCATGGTTAACATACCTAGTAATCATGGACAACCACTGTGAAGAGATGGATAGGTATGTGCTTTAAGATGAAGAGGTGTTGCATAATCCTTGATCTACACCAGCCAAATGAACTCCAGGAGTATATGGTGGGCCCTTTTAGCTTACCAATGGATGTATTAGACACCCTATGTACCTTGGAAAATCACTCTCAAAAAGATAGATCAAAACAGATAAGTTGGAGTTAGCTCAGAGGTGAAAACTTGCTATTCTTGGTTCATACACCTGTCTAGTGTTTTACATAATTCTCTGAGCACAGCAGCAATTAGCTTAATTCCTCTTGGGGAAGTCTAGG
This sequence comes from Ceratopteris richardii, assembly GCA_020310875.1. Lineage (NCBI taxonomy): Eukaryota > Viridiplantae > Streptophyta > Polypodiopsida > Polypodiales > Pteridaceae > Ceratopteris > Ceratopteris richardii. The sequence continues at coordinate 144,564,914 of CM035429.1, forward strand.
TTGCTTAAAGAGCTAACTTTCAAGAGTAATCGCATCAAAAATAATAAATAACACATTGAGAATGAGTTTTAACAAGTGATGACATCATCCCGATTTTCACGGGCTGCTATAGTTTGAGACCAGTGAGCAAAAAAATGAACATAACTCAAAATGTAGGAATCCAATGATTTTAAATATTTGTATGGTTATACAAAACACTAATCGGAATTCAAGAAGCTTTAAATCACTGAATTTGGATAAGTAACCACAGAGACATGGCTCTCACAAGGTGAGTTAAAAAATCGGGTACCTGACAGAGAAGTGAAGATGAACAGACCTTGTTGACTTCAAATGAACATACCGGACGAATGCAACATCCAAATGACATGCAAATTTGTGAGCATAGAGTAGACGTATAGAGCTAACTTTACCAAGTTAAATTACTGAAAATGATTCACCAAGCTGAGAGAAACAATCTCTGCAATCTGACTGAGAAAACTAAGAGTAATGGCAGTGAGTAGTACACTTCACAAGAACATGGAAATATGAACTCAAATGATCATGAAAATGAAAGTATATTGCTTGTAAAATACAATGGACTTAGGGATACATATGTGTGCCTTGGAATCACACCTTGATATGGCATAAAGCTCAGCTCTTGGAGGTCTTCACATAGGTCTCTCTAACCACGACTAAAACTGCCATCTATTTATAGTTGAGTTTGGGAGGCTAACTTCCCTCAATCACTCTCCAATCAATCAATGATTGATTTGATTCTCTACCTACCACAAATCACAAATTCGTGGCTCCTCTTTCCCTTTTTGATCATGTGGACTCAACCACTTAAGATTCTTTCACTTTTACATTAAGTAAACTCTTCAAAAGTTACAAGAGGTAGTTCACAAGTGAACTTTACATAGTCTTCATTTTAAGGCTTCTTCTATGACCTTGTGGGACTCAAGCCAATACTTAGGCTTGTCATACACTTTCTCCAACAGCTCCCCCTCAAGCCAAGTATGCTTGAGGTCTTCAATCTTCCTAGATTACCTACAAACCAATCATAGCCTTGAATTTGCAAAGCTTTGTACCATCCAATGCTTTGGTTAGAATATCTGCACATTGTTGATGAGTGGACACATATGATATTTGAATCTCTTTGCTTAGAACCTTATCTCGTACATAGTGATAATGAACTTCAATATGTTTAGTCCTTTCATGAAAATAAGGATTAGCAGCCAAATGAATAGAACTCATATTGTCACCATAAATAGTTGGAGTTCCAAACTCCAATCCAAGATCTTTGAATAATGTCTTCATCCACATAGCTTCTTGTGTAGCTATGGCAAGACTTCTATATTCAGCCTCAGTAGAAGAGAGAGCAACAGTGGGTTGCTTCTTCGATGACCATGAAATAAGCTTTGAACCTGCAAAGGTAAGATAACCTAAAGTGCTCCTTTTATCTTCCTTGGAGCCAGCCCAATCTGCATCAGAAAATAGCTTCAAACCTAAATCAGATACATAAGGATAATAAAGTCCTTCATTTATGGTTCCTTTGAGATACTTGAGAATCCTTTTGGCAGTATCCATATGTGGTTTCCTTGGTGTGTGCATAAATTGACTTAGCACACTCACACTGTAACATATATCTACTCTTGTCAATGTGGCATAGTTGAGACTACCCACTAGCCTTTGATATGATGTGATGTCCTCTATGAGTTCACCTTCATGTGAGCTCAATTTGTGATTGACCTCCATTGGAATACCTGCAATCTTACAATCTTGCATCTTGAATTTTTCCAACATGTCCTTAATGTACTTCCTTTGAGTGAGAAACAAACCATGATCTTTGTAGACAACTTCCAAACCTAGGAAGTAGGTAAGTGAACCCAAATCACTTATCTGAACTCTTCTCTCATCTGATCTTTGATCTTCTTCATACCATCTGCATCATTTCCTGTCAATATGATATCATCTACATATACACATAAGTAGATGACCTCAGAATTACTCTTTTTGATAAAGAGTGAAGGATCTGCCTTGCTTGGTTGAAAGCCTTTGTCCTGCAAGAATGAAACAAGCCTGAAATTCCAAGCTCTTGGAGCTTTCTTGAGACCATACAATGCTTTGTTAAGTTTACACACATAATCAGGATAAATTTGATTCTCAAAACCAGGTGGTTGTGCCATATATACCTCTTCTGTTATCCAACCATTCAAGAATGCATTTTTACATCTAGTTGAAGTATCTTCCAATTCTTGGAAGAGGCAATACTAAGCAAAACCCTAATAGTAGGCATCTTTTCCACAAGAGAGAAGGTCTCCTCATAATCAATTCCCTGAGTTTGTGCAAAGCCTTTTGCTACAAGCCTTGCCTTATACCTGTTAATGGAACCATCGGAATTCTTCTTGAGTTTATAGAACCATCTTGAGCCTATTACCTTCATGGATGAAGTCTTGGGCACCAAATCCCAAGTGTTGTTTTCCTCAAGTGCTTCAATCTCTTCCTTCATTGCATGCTTCCATTCTGTTTTTGCTTTGGCCTCTTCAAATGATGATGGCTCCTCTTGATTTATGTCATGTGCTATGTAGATAGAATGTTTAGTTACTAATGAGGTGTCAAACCCATACCTTTCTGGTTTTTTCTTTTCCCTCATAGATCTTCTTAGGCCATGATGTGATGATTCTGCCTCATGTCCAAGTTCCTGCAATTTTGCTTTACCTTTAGACTTCCATGCTTTGATCTTTTCCATCTGAGATTCTTCATCATCCTCTGAGGTGTCTTGTTCTTCAATCTTTGGTTGTTCTCTACCAAGCTTTGGAAAATCTTCTTCAAGATTATATGGTAAATTGACCTTCCTGCATGAATCTTCATACCATGAATTGTTCTCATCAAAAACTACATCTCTGCTTACCAAGAATCCTTTGTTGGTAGGGTTGTATAACCTGTAGCCCTTTTGATTGTTGTCATATCCAATAAATACACACCTTTTTGCTTTTGGATCCATCTTGCCTCTAACCTGTGAAGGAACATGAGCGAAAGTGTGAAGAGATGGATAGGTATGTGCTTGAAGATGAAGAGGTGTTGCAAAATACTTGATCTACACCAGCCAAATGAACTCCAGGAGTATATGGTGGGCCCTTTTAGCTTGCCAATGGATGTATTAGACACCCTATGTACCTTGGAAGATAAATCTCAAAAAGATAGATCAAAACAGATAAGTTGGACTTAGCTCAGAGGTGAAAACTTGCTATTCTTGGTTCATACACCTGTCCAGTGTTTTACATAATTCTCTAAGCACAGCAGCAATTAGCTTAATTCCTCTTGGGGAAGTGTAGGTAACTTAAAGAGCTAACGTTCAAGAGTAATCTCATAAAAAATAATAAACCACATACTGAGAATGAGTTTTAACAAGTGATGACATCATCCCGATTTTCACGGGCTGCTACAGTTTGAGACCAGTGAGCAAAAAAATAGAGATAACTCAAAATCTAGGAATCCAATGATTATGAAACTTTGTATGGTTATACTAGACAGTACGTTGAATCCAACAAGATTTAAATCACTAAATTTGGATAAGTAACAACTGAGAAACACCTCTGACAAGATGAGTGAAAAAGTCGGATATCTGACAAAGAAGTGAAAATGCACAGACATTGTTGACTTCAACTGAACATAACTGGAGATTGCAACATCCAAATGACATGAAAATTTGTGAGCATATAGTAGACTTATAGAGATAATTTTACCAAGTTAAATCACTAAAAATGATGCACCAAGCTCAGAGAAAACATCTCTGCAAGCTGACTGAGAAAACTGAGAGTAATGGCAGTGAGTAGTACACTTCACAAGAACATGGAAAGATGAACTCAAATAATCATGAAAATGAAAGTATATTGCTTGTACAATACAATGACTTACTGATACATATGTGTGACTTGTAATCACACCTTGATATGGCATAAAGCTCAGCTCTTGGAAGTCTTCACATAGGTCTCTCTAACCACGACTAAAACTGCCATCTATTTATAGTTGAGTTTGGGAGGCTAACTTCCCTCAATCACTCTCCAATCAATCAATGATTGATTTGATTCTCTACCTACCACAAATCACGAATTTTGTGGCTCCTCTTTCCATTCTTGATCAAGTGGACTCAACCACTTAAGATTCTTTCACTTTTACATTAAGTAAACTCCTCAAAAGTTACAAGAGAGAGTTCACAAGTGAACTTTACATAGTCTTCTTTTTAAGGCTTCTTCTAAGACTTTGTGAGACTCAAGCCAATACTTAGGCTTGTCATACACTTGCTCCAATAGCTCCCCCTCAAGCCAAGTATGCTTGAGGTCTTCAATCTTCCAAGATTACCTGCAAACCAATCATAGCCTTGAATTTGCAAAGCTTTGTACCATCCAATGCTTTCGTTAGAATATCTGCACATTGTTGATGAGTGGACACATATGATATTTGAATCTCTTTGCTTAGAACCTTCTCTCGTACATAGTGATAATGAACTTCAATATGTTTAGTCCTTGCATGAAAAATAGGATTAGCAGCCAAATGAATAGAACTCATATTGTCACCATAAATAGTTGGAGTTCCAAACTCCAATCCAAGATCTTTGAATAATTTCTTCCACATAGCTTCTTGTGTAGCTATGGCAAGACCTCTATATTCAGCTTCAGTAGAAGAGAGAGCAACTGTGGGTTGCTTCTTGGATGACCATGAAATAAGCTTTGAACCTGCAAAGGTAAGATAACCTGAAGTGCTCCTTCTATCTTCCTTGGAGCCAGCCCAATCTACATCAAAAAATAGCTTCAAACCTAAATCAGATACATATGGATAATAAAGTCCTTCATTTATGGTTCCTTTGAGATACTTGAGAATCCTTTTGGCAGCATCCATATGTGGTTTCCTTGGTGTGTTCATAAATTGACTTAGCACACTCACACTGTCACATATATCTACTCTTGTCAATGTGGCATAGTTGAGACTACCCACTAGACTTTGATATGATGTGATGTCCTCTATGAGTTCACCTTCATGTGAGCTCAATTTGTGATTGACCTCCATTGGAGTACCTGCAATCTTACAATCTTGCATCTTGAATTTTGCCAACATAATATCATCTACATATACACATAGGTAGATGACCTCGGAATTACTCTTTTTAATAAAGAGTGAAGGATCTGCCTTGCTTGGTTGAAAGCCTTTTTCCTACAAGAATGAAACAAGCCTAAAATTCCAAGCTCTTGGAGCTTGCTTGAGACCATACAATGCTTTGTTAAGTTTACACACATAATCCGGATAAACTTGGTTCTCAAAACCAGGTGGTTGTGCCATATATACCTCTTCTGCTATCCAACCATTCAAAAATGCATTCTTTACATCTAGTTGAAGTATCTTCCAATTCTTGGAAGAGGCAATACTAAGCAAAACCCTAATAGTAGGCATCTTTGCCACAGGAGAGAAAGTCTCCTCATAATCAATTCCCTGGGTTTGTGCAAAGCCTTTTGCTACAAGCCTTGCCTTATACCTGTTAATGGAACCATCAGAATTCTTCTTGAGTTTATAGACCCATCTTAAGCCTATTACCTTCATGGATGAAGTCTTGGGCACCAAATCCCATTCCTCAAGTGCTTCAATCTCTTCCTTCATTGCATGCTTCCATTTTTATTTTGCTTTGGCCTCTTCAAATGATGATGGCTCCTCTTGGTTTATATCCTGTGCTATGTAGATAGAGTGTTTAGTTACTAATGAGGTGTCAAACCCATACCTTTCTTGTTTTTTCTTTTCCCTCATAGATCTTCTTAGGCCATGATGTGATGATTCTTCCTCATGTCCAAGTTCCTGCAATTTTGCTTTACCTTTAGACTTCCATGGTTTGATCTTTTCCATCTGAGATTCTTCATCATCCTCTGAGGTGTCTTGTTCTTCAATCTTCGGTTGTTCTCTACCAAGCTTTGGAAAATCTTCTTCAAGATTATACGGTAAATTGACCTTCCTGCATGAATCTTCATACCATGAATTGTTCTCATCAAAAACTACATCTCTGCTTACCAAGAATCCTTTGTTGGTAGGGTTGTATAACCTCTAGCCCTTTTGATTGTTGTCATATCCAATAAATACACACCTTTCTGCCTTTGGATCCATCTTGCCTCTAACCCCGTGAAGGAACATGAGCAAAAGCAATACATCCAAAAATTTTACAATGATCTAAGCTTGGTCTTCTTCCATTCCAAGCCTCATATGGAGTCATCCCATCAAGGGATTTTGAAGGCAACCTGTTAATCAAGTAAGTGGCTGTACATACAGCCTCAGCCCATAAGTAATTAGGTAAATGCTTTTCATTTAACATAGACCTTGCAGCTTCAACAATTGTCCTATTCCTCCTTTCTGCCACTCCATTTTGCTCAGGAGTGTAACTTGTAGTTACCTCTCTTTTGATTCCTCTTTCTTGAAGAAAAGAATCAAACTCATGGGAGAAGTATTCTCCACCTCCATCTGAGCTTAGCCTTTTTAGTGATTTCCTGTTTGATTCTCCACAAGAGCAAAATATCTTTTGAAACATGAAAAAACTTCATCTTTGTGCTTCATAAAGAATAGGATAGTCCATCTACTGCAATCATCAATAAAGGAAACATAATACCTTGATTTAGATATTGAAGCTTCCTTGCTAGGTCCCCATACATCTGTATGAACCAACTCCAAGAGATCTCCATGCATATAACCTTTCTTCATGAATGGTAACCTGTGAGACTTTCCAAATTGACATGCACTACACTTATAAATCATATGTTGTTTTGACAAATTAGGAAGTCTAAGTACACTTTGGTCCCTGCAAATTTGCTTTAATGACCTTTCACGAATATGTGCTAACCTTTTGTGCCATACTTCCAATTCTGTGAGTGTCTGACTACCATAATTAAAGAGAGCAATGTTTCTAGTGTCCTGTAATTCAAATGTGAACAATCTACCTGTCTTTTCACCTTTGCAATTCTTCTGAATCCTTGACTTGGATCTTCAACAAATGCTCCTGCTTTTGTGAACCTGACTTGCAACCCTTTCTCTACTATCTGCCCAACACTTATCAAATTCTTTGTAATGGTAGGGACATAGAGTACCTTACTGAGTAGGTTGATGTTTCCATCAGGTACTTTGACATTGCCTATTTTCTCCACAGGATGTTTTGTATCATCTCTTGTTTGTACCTCATGCTTATTCCTTAGATCTTCTAAATCTAATAGGAGTGCCACATTTCCTGCCACATGATTTGAACAACCTGAATCTATGTAGAAAACATGCTCATCAGATTTACCTTGTGGCATAGCCATGTTCATGATCAATAATGAATCCTCTTTGTTTGAGTCTTTTGTGTAGTTATTGTAGTCTCTCCTTCCTTTGTAGCCTCCTTGATAGTTTGAATGATTGTAGTTGTTGTAGTTGCCATGGTAGGTGTTGAACCTTCCTCTTGAGTAGCCATAACTTCCTCTATTGTATCCTCTGCCTCTTTGATTCCTGGAATTCCTAAAGCAATTTTCAGTTGTATGATTAGTTAATCCACAAATAGAACATGAGTTGGAGTCTTGGGATCTCCCCTTGCCTTGTCTACCTCCTCTTCCTCTACCTCTGCCATGTCTTCCTCTACCTGCATAGTTAGCTTGATATGTACCTGCTTCATCATCCACTTTCTTTGCCTTTCCTTTGTTATCTCTAGACTTGCTTTTATCCATGTATAAAGCTGAAGATTGATTACCTTTAGAGCTTTCTCCATTTTTTATAAGCTTTGCCTCTTGAGTAAGTAGTTGTCCAATGAGAGTGCTGAAATCAGGTACATGCATGTCCATGTACAAATCCATAGCTGTGGTGAATGCTTCCCACTTGTCATCTGCCTTCAAGCCATTGATGACCTGCCTTACAATTTGCTCTTCATCTATTACCTCTCCAATGCTTCCCAACTGATCCGCTATGTCCTTGAGCTTTGTGACAAAATCAGTCACATTTTGTTTGGGAGCCTTCTTGAGAGTTGTTAAATCCAGCCATAATTGATGCTTCCTAGCTTTAGTACTTGAAGAAAAGAAAGCTTCAAGTGCATCCCACACTTCCTGAGATGTCTTACAACTTCTAATGTGAGGCAACAAAAAATTTGAGATAGAGTTGAGGAGATAAGACCTTGCAAGTGCATCCTTGGAGCACCATGTGCTCAATCTTTCTTGCTCTTCTTGTGTTGGTTGACTTTTGTTCCTGAAACTTGGCATAACTTCATCTCCAGCCACATAAACATATAAACTTCTACCTTAGAGATAGGCTTCCATTCTTAATGACCAAGTTGAGTAGTTACCTCTGTCTAATTTGTCCATTGATGAAGGAAATCCATCTACCATGTTGTCCAACCTTGCTCTGATACCACTATGAAGAGATGGATAGGTATGTGCTTGAAGATGAAGAGGTGTTGCAAAATCCTTAATCTACACCAGCCAAATGAACTCCAGGAGTATATGGTGGGCCCTTTTAGTCTACCAATGGATGTATTAGACACCCTATGTACCTTGGAAGATCACTCTCAAAAAGATAGATCAAAACAGATGAGTTGGAGTTAGCTGAGAGGTGAAAACTTGCTATTCTTGGTTCATACACCTATCCAGTGTTTTACATAATTCTCTGAGCACAGCAGCAATTAGCTTAATTCCTCTTGGGGAAGTCTAGGTAACTTAAAGAGCTAACTTTCAAGAGTAATCTCATAAAAAATAGTAAACCACACATCGAGAATGAGTTTTAACAAGTGATGACATCATCCCGATTTTCACGGGCTGCTACAGTTTGAGACCAGTGAGCAGAAAAATAGCGATAACTCAAAATGTAGGAATCTAATGATTATGCAAATTTGTACGGTTATACTAGACAGTAAGTGGCATCCAACAAGCTTTAAATCACTAAATTTGGATAAGTAACCACTGAGAAACACCTCTGACACGATGAGTAGAAAAGTCGGGTACCTGTCAGAGAAGTGAAAATGCACAGACACTGTTGACTTCAACTGAACATAACTGAAGATTGCAACATCCAAATGACATGAAAATTTGTGAGCATATGGTAGACATATAGAGCTAATTTTACCAAGTTAAATCGCTGAAAATGATGCACCAAGCTCTGATAAAACATCTCTGCAAGCTGACTGAGAAAACTGAGAGTAATGGCAGTGAGTAGTACACTTCACAAGAACATGGAAAGATGAACTCAAATAATCATGAAAATGAAAGTATATTGCTTGTACAATACAATGAATTACTGATACATATGTGTGCCTTGTAATCACACCTTGATATGGCATAAAGCTCAGCTCTTGGAAGTCTTCACATAGGCCTCTCTAACCACGACTAAAACTGCCATCTATTTATAGTTGAGTTTGGGAGGCTAACTTCCCTCAATCACTCTCCAATCAATCAATGATTGATTTGATTCTCTACCTACCACAAATCACGAATTCGTGGCTCCTCTTTTCATTCTTGATCAAGTGGACTCAACCACTTAAGATTCTTTCACTTTTACATTAAGTAAACTCTTCAAAAGTTACAAGAGGTAGTTCACAAGTGAACTTTACATAGTCTTCTTTTTAAGGCTTCTTCTAAGACTTTGTGAGACTCAAGCCAATACTTAGGCTTGTCATAGACTTGCTCCAACAAAAGGCAATACATCCAAAAATTTTACAATGATCTAAGCTTGATCTTCTTCCATTCCAAGCCTCATATGGAGTCATTCCATCAAGGGATTTTGACGGCAACCTATTAATCAAGTAAGTGGCTATAGATACAGCCTTAGCCCATAAGTAATGAGGTAAATGCTTTTCATTTAACATAGACCTTGCAGCTTCAACAATTGTCCTATTCCTCCTTTCTGCCACTCCATTTTGCTCAGGAGTGTACCTTGTAATTACCTCTCTTTTGATTCCTCTTTATTGAAGAAAAGAATCAAACTCATGGGAGAAGTATTCTCCCCCTCCATCTGACCTTAGCCTTTTTATTGATTTACCTGTTTGATTCTCCACAAGAGCCAATATCTTTTGAACCATGAAAAAACTTCATCTTTGTGTTTCATAAAGAATAGGATAGTCCATCTGCTGGAATCATCAATAAAGGAGACATAATACCTTGATCCAGATATTGAAGCTTCCTTGCTAGGTCCCCATACATATGTATGAACCAACACTAAGAGATCTCCATGCATATAACCTTTCTTCATGAATGGTAACCTGTGAGACTTTCCAAATTGACATGCACTACACTTATAAATCATATGTTTTTTTGACAAATTAGGGAGTCCAAGTACACTTTGGTCCCTGCAAATTTGCTTTAATGACCTTTCACCAATATGTGCTAACCTTTTGTGCCATACTTCCAATTCTATGAGTGTCTGACTACCATAACTAAAGAGAGCAATGTTTCTAGTGTCCTGTAATTCAAATGAGAACAATCTACCTGTCTTTTCACCTTTTGCAATTTTTCTGAATCCTTGACTTGGGTCTTCAACAAATGCTCCTGCCTTTGTGAACCTGACTTGCAACCCTTTCTCTACTATCTGCCCAACACTTATCAAATTCTTTGTAATGGTAGGGACATAGAGTACCTTACTGAGTAGGTTGATGTTTCCATCAGGTGCTTTGACATTGCCTATTTTCTCCACAAGCTCTTTTGTATCATCTCCTGTTTGTACCTCATGCTTATTCCTTGGATCTTCTAAATCTGATAGGAGTACCACATTTCCTACCACATGATTTGAACAGCCTGAATCTATGTAGAAAACATGCTCATCAGATTTACCTTGTGGCATAGCCATGTTCATGATCAATAATGAATCCTCTTTGTTCGAGGTTTCTGTGTAGTTATTGTAGTCTCTCCTTCCTTTGTAGCCTCCTTGATAGTTTGAATGATTGTAGTTGTTGTAGTTGCCATGATAGTTGTTGAACCTTCCTCTTGAGTAGCCATAGCTTCCTCTATTGTATCCTCTGCCTCTTTGATTCATGGAATTCCTAAAGCAATTTTCAGTTGTATGATTAGTTAGTCCACAAATAGAACATAAGTTGGAGTCTTGGGATCTCGCCTTGCCTTGTCTACCTCCTCTTCCTCTACCTCTGCAATGTCTTCCTCTACCTGCATAGTTAGCTTGATATGTACCTGCTTCATCATCCACTTTCTTTGCCTTTCCTTTGTTATCTTTGGACTTGCTTTTATCAGTATATAAAGCTGAAGATTGATTACCTTTAGATCTTTCTCCATTTTTGATAAGCTTTGCCTCTTGAGTAAGTAGTTGTCCAATGAGTGTATTGAAATCAGGTACATGCATGTCCATGTACAAATCCATAGCTCTGGTGAATGCTTCCCACTTGTCATCTGCCTTCAAGCATTGATGACCTGCCTTACAATTTTCTCTTCATCTATTACCTCTCCAATGCTTCCCAACTGATCTGCTATGTCCTTGAGCTTTGTGACAAAATCATTCACATTTTGTTTGGGAGCCTTCTTGAGAGTTGTGAAATCTAGCCATAGTTGATGCTTCCTAGCTTTGGTACTTGAAGAAAAGAAAGCTTCAAGTGCATCCCACACTTCCTGAGATGTCTTACAACTCCTCATGTGAGGCAACAAAAAATCTGAGATAGAGTTGAGGAGATAAGATCTTGCAAGTGCATCCTTGGAGCACCATGTGCTCAATCTTTCTTGCTCTTCTTGTGTTGGTTGACTTTTGTTCCTAAAACTTGGCATAACTTCATCTCTAGCCACATAACCATATAAACTTCTACCTTGGAGATAATCTTCCATTCGTAATGACCAAGATGAGTAGTTACCTCTGTCCAATTTGTCAATTGATGAAGGAAATCCATCTGCCATGTTGTCCAACCTTGCTCTGATACCACTGTGAAGAGATGGATAGGTATGTGCTTGAAGATGAAGAGGTGTTGCAAAATCCTTAATCTACACCAGCCAAATGAACTCCAGGAGTATATGGTGGGCCCTTTTAGCTTGCCAATGGATATATTAGACACCCTATGTACCTTGGAAGATCACTCTCAAAAAGATAGATCAAAATAGATAAGTTGGAGTTCGCTCAGAGGTAAAAACTTGCTATTCTTGGTTCATACACCTATCCGGTGTTTTACATAATTCTCTGAGCACAGCAGCAATTAGCTTAATTACTCTTGGGGAAGTCTAGGTTGCTTAAAGAGCTAACTTTCAAGAGTAGTTTCATCAAAAATAATAAATCACACACTGAGAATGAGTTTTAACAAGTGATGACATCATCCCGATTTTCACGGGCTGCTACAGTTTGAGACCAGTGAGCAGAAAAATGAACATAACTCAAAATGTAGGCATCCAATGATTATGACAATTTGTATGATTATACTAGACAGTAAGCTGAATCCCACAAGCTTTAAATCACTGAAGTTGGATAAGTAACCACTGAGAAATGGCTCTGACAAGGTGAGTTAAAAACTCGGGTACCTGACAGAGAAGTGAAGATGAGTAGACCCTATTCACTTCAAATGAACATAACTGAAGATTGCAACATCCAAATGACATGAAAATTTGTGAGCATATAGTAGACCTTTAGAGCTAACTTTACCAAGTTAAAGTACTGAAAATGATGCACCAAGCTCAGAGAAACAATCTCTGCAATCTGACTGCAAAAACTGAGAGTAATGGCAGTGAGTAGTACACTTCACAAGAACATGGAAATATGAACTCAAACGATCATGAAAATGAAAGTATATTGCTTGTAAAATACAATGGACTTATGGATACATATATGTGCCTTGGAATCACACCTTGATATGGCATAAAGCTAAGCTCTTGGAGGTCTTCACATAGGTCTCTCTAACCATGACTAAAACTGCCATCTATTTATAGTTGAGTTTGGGAGGCTAACTTCCCTCAATCGCTGTCCAATCAATCAATGATTGATTTGATTCTCTACCTACCACAAATCACGAATTCGTGGCTCCTCTTTCCCTTTTTGATCATGTGGACTCAACCACTTAAGATTCTTTCACTTTTACATTAAGTAAACTCTTCAAAAGTTACAAGAGGTAGTTCACAAGTGAACTTTACATAGTCTTCATTTTAAGGCTTCTTCTATGACTTTGTGGGACTCAAGCCAATACTTAGGCTTGTCATACACTTGCTCCAACAACCACACTATGATTGGATGTGACGTTGATGCCTTAAATACACTGCACCAATCATCAAGGATTCCAAACGAGCTTTCCAACAAGCTATAGAGCTCAAAAAAATGGACTTTGGATGAAAACGTTATGTAAAATCAGGCTCCTCGGAGTCAAAACAGGCAAAAAGGACCTTTTGGGAAAAATCACGATTTTGTGTGAAAATCGTAATTTTGTGAAATCATGTTCAGAGAGCTATCAGTCCGAGAGTGAAGCTCAGTTCTTCAGCATACCTATGTGGATAGGTAGTTCATCTTTGACAGTTTCCTAATCAAAACTTCTCCAAATTAAGTCATTTATAGCTTGTTAGAAAGCTCTCTTTGTCTACTTTGATTGACTAACGCATCAAGTCCATTTGAGTTTTGTGTTGAGAGCAGCAAGCTATCTAAGGTGAAGATGTTTGTCCAAGTGCTAAACATACAAGGGTTCACTACACACTTCCGTTGCGCATAGGAGAACTCGTTCTCCACAGTTGGTATCAGAGCAAACTTGGTGTTGAAGCTTCATCAACAGAGCTGGATGTGAAGCAAAGCAAAAGAGGAGCTACAAAACAAGAAGGAGCTTCACAAATGCAAGAGCAAAGGACTATAACTATTCGAGGTAACTCTCAAAGTCTTTGATACTCTTCAATGGCTGACTTGGGTCAACAAGTAGAGAAGTTGGACAAGGATAACTATCCTGTGTGGAAGTTTAGAATGACCAACTACCTAATGGGCAAAGGCTTATGGGGTATTGTGAGCGGCGATGATGCTCAACCTCAAATCAATCAAGCTATGGCCACTAAAGTCCAAAGGAGGCAAGCAAAAGAATGGGAAGAGAGGAATAGGAGAGTCATGTTCCTCATTTCGCAAGTCATTACTAATGCCATGGTAGGTCATATTCAACATCTAGAGAAAGCTAAGGATGCTTGGGAAGCTCTTGAAAGGATGTATTCAACAAATACCAAAGCTAGGAAACTTCAACTCAAGAATGAGTTGAACACAATCAAGAAATGTTCGAGTCAATCCATAGTTGAATATACTTTGAAGATTAAGGAGCTAAGTGATGCTTTAGCTTCTATTGGCACAATGGTTGAAGACAAAGATCTTGTGTGTTATACTCTCAATGGCTTGAGAGAAGATGAAAGATGGAAGCCTTTCATAACTTCCATTAACTTGAAAGATGTATATCCAGGTTTTAAACAACTAATCCCTCATCTTGTCACAGAAGAGCTTAGCTTCGGTGGTCCCAAAGGAAAGGACAGCCACAACCAAATGTTATATGCAGGTCGAGGTAAAGGAAGAAACTCAAGAGGAGGCTCAAGAGGAAAAGGAAGAGGTCACAACCACTCCAACTACAATCAAAAAAATTCCAAAAACAACAAGGATGCATCGAATGCCAACACACAAGGAAGAGGTCGAGGTAGAAGTAGAGGAAGAGGCCGAAGCTCCTACAATTCTCATAAAGATATAACATGCTATCATTGTGGTAAAGTAGCACACTATGCTAGTGATTGTTGGCTGAAGAATGGAAGACCAAATGGAGGCAATCAAAGGAACCAAAGCAACTATGCAAGCACCTCAAGTGAAGGAAGCAAGGACACACTACTTGCAATGAGACATGAGTATAGAAGCTCTTGTGAAGATGACAAAAAATGGTACATTGATTCAAGTTGTAGTAACCATATGTCATGCCAAGGAAGTTTGTTCACTAATCTACAGGTACCAAGTGGAAAAGGATGTGTTGAAACAGGTGATGATACTCAACACATGATTGAACACATTGGAGATATAAGGCTTGGAGATACAAGCAGAGCAAAGGTACTATCTAATGTTCTTCATGTTCCTACAATTTCAAAGAACTTGATTTCAGTAGGACAAATGGTAGAGAAGGGTTATCGTGTCATATTCAATGAGAATGAGTGCTTCATAAAGAATCCAAAAGAAGGCTTCAAGGTCATTGCTCGAGGTAGAAGAGAAGGAAGAATGTTCACTTTGGATGTCCAACATCCACATGGAAAGGTCATGTACATTCAATGTGGGAACAAGAAGATTTCAGAGCTGGACTTATGGCACAAAAGAATAGGACACATCAACATTCCAAAGCTGAAGGACATGAGCAAACATGAAGTGGTAAGAGGTCTTCCAAAATTTAATAGCATTGGACTACATGAGTTATGTGAAGCTTGTCAACTAGGAAAGCAAACGAGGCAGCCATTCAAGAGGAGCAATTATGTAGCTCCAAATGTCTTGGACTTGATACATACGGATGTATGGGGACTAACCCAAGAGGCATCAATGGCTGGTAATAGATTTTTTGTCACCTTCATTGATGATCACTCAAGAAAGGTATGGTTGTTTTGTATGAAGCAAAAATGAGAGGTGTTTTCTATATTCAAAAGATTCAAAGTTGAAGTTGAAAAGGAAACAGGAAGGTCTATCAAAACCTTAAGGTCCGATGGTGGAGGAGAATACTTCTCCAAAGAATTTTCAGATTTTCTACAAGAGAATGGGATCAAAAGGCAATTCACTTGTAGGTATACACCACAACAAAATGGAGTAGCTGAGAGGAAAAATAGGCAAATTGTTGAAATTGCAAGATGCATGCTCAACGAGATGAAGGTACCATTGTACTATTGGGCTGAAGCTACCACAACCGCCATTTACTTGATGAATAGGTGCACAACATCGGGAATACATCACTTGACTCCAGAAGAGGTATATTCCAGTAAGAAACCTAATCTTACGCACTTCAAAGTTTTTGGATGTGTTTGCTTTGTTCACATTCCACAAGAAGTTAGAACAAAGATGGAACCAAGATCAGAAAAATGCATTTTCATCGGCTACTCAACGGAGCAAAAAGGATACAAGTGTTACAACCCTAGAACAAAGGAATTAAGAGTCTCGCGGGATGTGGTCTTTGATGAACTAAGACCATGGTATGAAGATAAAGGAAAGGAAAAGATTCTTGAAGAAGATTGTCATGATTATGCAGGAACAAATCAAAGAGAAGTTCAACAATCAGGCACAAAGGCTTCAGGTCCAGAGGCATCTACATCAAATGAAGAATGTTCAACATGGAGGGGGAGCCATTCTTTGTCTCCAAATTCAGATCATAGTAGAGCCAAAGATGCAAGTGCTACTCCAAACAGTGAGGTGGATGCAAGTGAAGAAGAATATGAAGAGGTAATCACTCCGATGGTAAAGCTAAATAGGTTAAAGAAGCAACTCTCTAAAGGCAATAGAAGAAGATCTTCAAGGACAAGGTATCCAACTCAAAGGTTGAGTTATGATAGTTTTATGGCAACACATTTTGCATACATGATGCAGGTTATCAAAGACAAAGAGCCTCAGACATATGAAGAAGCTTGCACACAAAAGGAATGGAAGCAAGCTATGAAAGAGGAGATCAAAGCTCTCAAAGATAATCACACATGGGAGCTAGTGCCAAAGAAAGAAGGTATGAAGATTGTTCCAGTTTACAAAGTTCTTGGATGCTTCTAAACTCAAAGGTTTCAAGGATGTGATAAATTTGAAGGACATGGATGAAGATAACTCCCAAATGAGCTTGAGGGGGAGTGTTGAAGATAAATGTACAAGCTCATTTTCATATGAGCCATGCTTGGATAAATTTACCAACTATAAAGATAAAGAAAAAAGTGGAGGAAAAAAGGAAAATATAATAAAAGAAAAAGTCTAGTCAAAATTCATGATGAGTAAGAGATACAATATCTTGCCTTGTAGTTAGTAGCATGTAGTGGAGAAAGTGGTGAGTTAAGAAGGAGGCACAAACTTCTTCACATGCTCATTGGTTATAAAAGTGAAGTGGAAGCACATTCAAAACAAGGAGAGAAAGAGGCAAGAGCTCCGAGTAGTCGGATCTAGCCATTTTGTCATTTTGGTTTTCCCTTAGACTCTTTCCAGCCGCACGTCAGTTTGTACATAGCTCTGTTGCAGAGCTCATATCTCAGTGCATATGTAACCATTTTGTGCCTTTAAACATTCATTGGAAAGCTTATCGTGTGTACTTTCTGCATATCAAATATCTCTTTGAAAACTTATGTAATTTGTGAGATATCAGTGAAAGAGTGAAGTCCAATGTTTTAGTATACCTGTGTAGATAGGTAGTCTATTTTGGTCGGTTTAGTTTCCCAACCAAAACATATCCAAATTGCATGATTTTTGTCTTGTTGGAAAGCCCTTGTCATATACTTTTACTGTCTCAAATATCTCATTCAGATCATTCTTACTCTGTGAGATATCTGTTAGAGAGTAAAGTCCACCTTTAGAGTGTACTTATGTGTGCAGGTGGTCTATCTTGATGAGTTGAGTTTCCTAATCAAAACTCATCCAAATTACTTGATTTTTAGTTTGTTAGAAAGCTATTTGTGTCTACGTTCTCTATGCCAAATATCGTTCTCAAAGGATATATATTCAGAGAGCTATCAGTCCGAGAGTGAAGCTCATTTCTTCAGTATACCTGTGTGGACAGGTAGTTCATCTTTGACAGTTGTATTTCCTAATCAAAACTTGTCCAAATTAAGTCATTTATAGCTTGTTAGAAATCTCGCTTTGTCTACTTTGATTGAATAAAGCATCAAGTCCAATTGAGTTTTGTGTTGAGAGCAGCAAGCTATCTAAGGTGCAGATGTTTGTCCAAGTGCTGGACATACAAGGGTTCACTACACACTTCCGTTGCGCATAGGAGAACTCGTTCTCCACATCTATAAGATTCGTGTCTTTTGAGCTAGCACGTGATAGTTGCTTGAAAGAAGCAACAATACTATAATCCTCTATTTTACGTAAAGAATCAATGGCTTTGATTCTAATATGCTGTCCAAAAGCTCACATATTAGTGAACATTCGAGCCTGCAAAATAAATTCAATTAGTAAATAGAAACTAACATACATATATGAAAAAAATAAAATATTATTTTAATAAAGTTACCTTTTGCTCACAACCTATCATTAACTCTCTTTGCTCATCTGAGATTTCTTCAGTATTTACATTGGCGCGTTGCAAACGACTATATAGCCAAGCCGTGAAAGAAGATATATCTGTAATCTCATTATTATCAAGATTACGTCTAAATCTTTTGTTTTTTCGCCTTTTACTTCGGAGATTTTGAAGTTCCTCGTACTCGCTAAGGAGTGCTTGCATGCATTTGCTATTATATGCTACAAAAGTAGAAACATCATTTTTTTCTTGAAATGTAAATAAGAATGGAACCCCCTTACCTGATAATACCTCATCTGTTATTTTTGAAGAAGACTCGTTGGTCCATGCACGTGGAGCTTCTTCATGAACTCTTTCAAGGTACTCACTAATGTAATTTCGCTCTTTGTCGCACATAACCTTTTAATACTCCAATAAATTGCTCGACCCAAAACATCCATCGAGTGTTGACAACACCTGCAATCTCTATTTGATCTACAAGATGGACTAATAAATGAACCTGAATATCAAAAAATGAAGTAGGAAGTTCTTTCTCCATCAAACATAGTAGCTCTTTGCATTCACGTTTTTTTTGTGGGATTGAGTTTTTGTCAATCTCTTTGGATGTAATCCACCTATACATATCATAAAAACAATTATAAAGAAGTTAATTAAAAAATAAAAGATATCCAATATTCATACATATTAAATATAAAAGTATCATAATTACCTTATAAGTGATCCAAGACGATAGATCACATCTCGTACTCCTTTCGTTGTACATCCATCGATAACCAAAGGTAAAATATGTTTCAAAAAGTTATGCCTGTCATGGGTCTTTAACCCAAATAAGCTCTTATCATCCATAGTAAACATGTTTTGAAAAGATGATCCATATCCTGTAGGAGTCTTAATCAATTGAATTCTATTGTTGATAGTCTGTATCTCTTTTGTTGTAAGTACCCAAGGAGCAAGTGCATAAGTCGTTTCTTGTCGATGTCTATCAAAAACTGGCCATAACTTTGGTTTGGATTTTTTATCTTTCAAATCATTCCTTGATGCTGTGGTATCTTGTTGATATAATTAGGTAGTGATGTGTGTGAACACTCTAGGACCGCCGGGGCACTTTTTTCCCTCTTTAGGAGGTTTTTTTCCCCCGGCTTGTATATACGCCTATTGCCCTAATGGGCTACTTATCTTTGTACATTCTCTAGTAATACATTCAGTCTTGTGTGTTGTGCTCCAAGCTTCTTCTTCTTCCTTGTGCTGTTCGCGTGCTTCCGCAGACGTCTAACTCCAACAATTGGTATCAGAGCAAGTCGTTGCTTCTTCTAGGACGCCATCGACACTCCTTTGTTTGCAGTCTCAGATTCGCACGAAATTTGGTGAGCATACTCAGGGTGTTTCCGAGATCAAAACTGCTTCCCTTTGTGGTGCCGAAATCGCGATCTGAGCTCGTTTCGGCCTCTGAACGCACTATCGCAGCGCTTGTGCAGGCTATTTCGTCCTTTTGTGCCAAAGGTATATACCAGTTTCTGTTCGCCAGTTTAAGCGTCTCGAAGTCTGCTACAGGTCTAGTAGAACTCGTCTGGGCAGTTCCGTTCAACTTTTTGAGATACAGTCAATTTTTTGCATCAAGGTATTTTAGTCACCGGCCATGGCTGAAAGCAGTGATGTATTCCGTATGTTGGCTGTTGAGGATAAGTTGGATGGTACCAACTACCCATTATGGGCTTATATGATGCAACATGTACTGGTTGCAAAAGGACTGTGCAACATTGTGCAGGGTGTTTAAAGACGTCCTGTTACACCTGCGACTACAGGTACTACAAATACAGGTGCTGGAGGTACTGGAGCTGATGAAGATGGTGTCGAAGATGATATTCCGCAGATTCCTATTCGTGTTGTTGTTTCTGTTGCACCTATTGCAGAGCAGATTCGTTGGGATGGCAGAGATGCCCAGGCACATGCATTGATAGCCTTGTCTGTCAAACGTGCCATTATTCCTCACATTCGCTCTTGCAGAACAGCAAAGGATGCTTGGGATACACTTACCACTTTGTACCAGGCTAGGAATGAGGCTCGTGTTGCTTACCTCCGAAAACAGTTGGAGAGTGAGCACATGAATGAAGGTGATTCGATGGACAGTTTTCTTACAAAGATCAAAGACCTGAAGGAACAATTGATTTCTGCTGATGAGGTTATACCAGATAGCTCACTTGTGCAGACCGTTCTGAATGGCCTTCCTGATTCATATCAGAGTTTTGCCTCTACTCTTCGATTGATGATGAAAGGCAATTCGAATGCCTTGTCATTTGAGGAATTAGTCTCTATTCTGTTGCAGGAAGATCAGTCCAGGCAGAACAGGTCCATTATGCGTGTTGCAGATCAAGCTTTCCTGGCTAGTCAGAAGAGCAAAGGAAAATGGAGCTCTTCTACTAGTAAGCAGAAATCTGCAAATGCTGCACAATCGAAGAACTAGGATAAAGATGAGAAGAAATCAGAAAAGCAGAAATTGTTCTACAAGTACTGTAAAGGAAATGATCATATTATAAAGAACTGTCCAAAACTGGCTGCTAAAGAGGCAAAGAAGAAAGAGGCTGGAATGGTTGTTGCAGAGGCCTCTACACCAAAAACAGAGTTTGCAAATCTTGTGCAGGAAGAAGAATGGGCGTTTACTATTGTCTGCAGTTTTGACCCATCTTCTCATGATCAGTGCATGTCTACAGTAGACTCAGATGTTTGGTACTTTGACAGTGGGGCGACCAAACATATTACCTCGCAGCGCAGTTTCTTCTCTTCACTCGAGCCTGCCCCTACAGGGAATACTATCACATGCGCCAATAACTCCTCTTATCCTGTTATGGGAGTTGGTAAGATCATTCTGACTACTGCTGATGGTAGTTCTTTCACTTTGTCAGATGCTTTATTTGTGCCAGGGATCAAAAAGAACCTATTATCAGTTTCTGCATTAGCCAAGATTGGCTTGGTTGTGAAATTTGTTGATGACAGGTGTACAGTCCATGATCTCTCAAATGGCGATGTGATTATTGCTTCTGGCATTTTATGTCGTGGGTTGTATAAGCTCATAGACTATGAAAGATCTGTGAATGATTCGGCATGTGCAGTTCATGATTCTCAGGCTATGTCAGATGCAAAGCTTTGGCATGCACGCTTTGGTCATCTGAATTTTGCTAGTTTGTTACGCCTGTAGAAATCTGAAATGGTGTCCTCTTTGCCCAAACTTGAGGCACCTGGAAAACATGTTTGTGAAGGCTGTATTTTGGGCAAAATGCAGCGTTCTTCCTTTCCAAAAGATGGTTCAGTTCGGGCTATGCAGAAATTGCAGCTTGTACATAGTGATGTCTGTGGTCCTATGCAGACACCCTCTTTTGGAAATTACCTTTACTTCGTGACTTTCATTGATGATTTTTCCAGGCATGCATGGGTATATCCACTCAAAGCAAAGTCCGAAGTGTTCATGTGCTTCAAACAGTTTTTGGTTTTGGCTGAAAATCTGTCAGCATGTAAAATGGGCACCCTCCGTTCTGATCGAGGGGGGGAATATATGTCTTCAGATTTTAATGCATTTCTGGCTGAACGTGGGATAAAACACCAGTGTACAGTGCCGTATACACCTCAACAGAATGGAGTTGTTGAACAAAAGAACAGGTCACTCATGGAGATGGCGAGGTGCATGGTCAAAAGTCAGGCTTTACCACATAGTTTCTGGCTTGAGGCTGTCATGTGTGCAGCATATGTACTGAACAGGTGTCCCACCAAAGCGTTGCAGTCTATCACTCCATATGAGGCTTGGCATGACCGCAAGCCATCTGTTGCTCATCTGCGTGTTTTTGGTTGTTTGGCATATGCATTAGTGCCTGAACAACATCGCAGAAAATTGGATGATAAGGTAGTAAAATGTATTTTTGTTGGGTACAGTTCTGAAAGTAAAGGCTATCATCTGTATCATCCACAAACTAAACGCATTCTGGTTAGCCGTGATGTTATCTTTGTGGAAGATGCTATTCAGCCATTGCTTTCATGTACTAAGGAGACATCTGTTAGCTCCAAAGACATGTATGATACTTTGATGCCTCTTTTTACAGGTGGACAGGCTAGCGCTGGTCCTAATGAGGCAACTTCTCAGCCTTTGCAGGTTTCATATGATGATGCAGATCATTCCATTTCTGATGCAGATTTACATGATGCACTTGTTGATGAGAGAGCTGATATTGAACAGGCAAAAACTATGCCAAAATGGCTGGTGCAGACTTTGCGTGACAGCAAATTAGATGCACCTTTGTCATATCGTACTCGTTCAGGCTCTCATAGTACCTCCTTTGCATCAGATTGCTATGCTATGGCTGCATCTAGTCTCTGTGATGAGAATGAGCCTGTTTCTTTTGATGAAGCACAAAATTCAGAAAATTAGATGGCTGCTATGCAATTTGAATATGATGCTATAATGAAGAATGGTACATGGTCTTTATGTGACTTGCCTCCTGGCAAGAAGGCCATTGGCACTAAGTGGGTATACAAGTTGAAGCGTAAACCTGATGGTACAGTTGACAGGTATAAGGCTAGGCTTGTTGCAAAGGGTTATGCGCAGGAAAGAGGCATTGATTTTGATGAGACCTTTGCACCTACATGCCGTATCACTACTGTTCGGAGCATTTGTGCACTTGCAGCCCATCATGGTTGGAATGTACATCAGTTGGACATTAAAACAGCATTTCTGAATGGTGACTTGCATGAAGAAGTGTATGTTTTTCAGCCCCGTGGCTTTGTGCAGAAAGGGCATGAAAACCAGGTTTGCAGGTTAAAGAAGGCATTATATGGTTTAAAGCAAGCACCACGTGCTTGGTATGAGAAGATACATGCCTATCTGATTGCACATGGTTTTGAGAACAGTCCAACTGAAAGCACCTTATATGTTAAACGTGCTAATGATGTGCTTCTGATCATTGTTGTCTATGTTGATGACATGCTGCTCACTAGTCCTATTGAGACACATATTGATGATTTTAAAGCTGATTTGCATGCCTCATTTGAGATGTTTGATTTGGGGCATTTGCATCACTATTTGGGCATTCAGTTTATGCACGTTGATGGTGGAATGGCTTTGTGTCAAACGAAATATATTGACACATTATTGCAGCGTTTTGGCCTTGAAGACTGTAAGCCTCTTGCCACTCCTATGGAGATAGGTTTACGATTGAGTCTTCATGATGCTGGAGATGCATTTGATGCTGTTCTTTATCAGCAGGCTGTTGGATGCTTGATTTACTTATGCATTACTCGGCCAGATATTCAGTTTGCTGTCTCACAGATGAGCAGGTTTATGCATTGCCCAGGAGTCACGCATTGGAAAGCGGTTAAGCGCATCTTTTGCTACTTGAGTGGTACTCGGCTACTTGGGTTGTTTTATCCCAAGGGGGAATCACTACCGCCAGATTTGCATGCTTTTTGTGACTCAGATTGGGCTGGTTGCTATGACACTCGTGTGTCCACCAGTGGTTTTTGCTTCATGCTTGGTAGCTCATGTATATCTTGGTTGAGCAAGAAGCAGCCTACTGTGGCCACTTCCAGTTGTGAGGCTGAGTATAGGGCAGCTTTCACAACGACTGTTGAGTGTGTGTGGCTCAGACGCCTTATGGCTCATTTGGGTGTTGGCCAGTCTTCTGCCACCACCATCTTCACTAACAGTCAGAGCGCATTGGCAGTTGCGAGGAACCCTGTGTTCCATGCTCGCACTAAGCACATTGAGGTGCATTATCACTATGTCAGGGAGAGGTTCTCTGCTGGGGAGATCAGCTTGGCATATGTGCCCACACAGGAGAACATTGCAGACCTTTTCACGAAGGCTCTGCCTAGGGAGAAGTTTGAAGCTTTTCGCAAAGCTTTGGGCTTACTTCCTTTTGTAGAGTGATTTCCACATAGCTTGGCACTTCCTTATACATGAGTGCCAGCTCCTTGTTCACCGCATCACTCCCAGGGGGGATTTGTTGATATATTTAGGTAGTGATGTGTGTGAACACTCTAGGACCGCCGGGGCACTTTTTTCCCTCTTTAGGAGGTTTTTTTCACCCGGCTTGTATATACGCCTATTGCCCTAATGGGCTACTTATCTTTGTACATTCTCTAGTAATACATTCATTCTTGTGTGTTGTGCTCCAAGCTTCTTCTTCTTCCTTGTGCTGTTCGCGTGCTTCCGCAGACGTCTAACTCCAACATATCTTTTAGTCCAAGAAGATGCTGCCATAGTGAATAACCAATATTTTTGAATATATGCATAGGATCAAGAAGACGACATACTTTTAACTCTTTCCAATACTCCAAAGAATACCATATTGATATGTTCTCTGCGAGTGCTAATTTTCCTTTACCTCTATTCAGATACTCATTATCTGAATCATCACTAAAGATTTCTGCTTCTTGATCTATCAAAGGTCCATCTGTCCATTTTTTATACCATTCCATAGGCGTCATAGGTTTTGGACACTGACCTGTTTCAAGCTTTCCATTAAAATGTATCGCTTCTCTTTTAGATCTTAATGGATGATCATCAGGCAAGAATCATCGATGTCAAAGATAAATATTTTTGTTGAGATTCTTACTATAGATTGATCTCAACCAATCACCACAATATGGAAAAGGTTTATAACCCTTAGTAGATATTCCTGCATCATGGAAAATGATAAAAATATAATTAGATTAAATCATATTTATTTACATGCATATTGAATAAAAAAATTACACCAATACCTGAACAAACACCATATCCTGAAAAATCGTGAATAGTCCAAGCCACAATACCACGAACCGTAATATTTCTTTCATTGATGCTTTTTGATACATCAATGACATTAATACCTCTCCATAACTCTTGAAGATCGTCAATGAGAGGAGCAAGATACATATTCATATCTTTAACCTGTCTTTTGCCTGGGATTAAAAGTGAAAGCATTAAATGTTCCTTTTTAATGCTAAGATATGGTGGAAGATTGTAGTTTATGACTACCATTGGCCATGTTGAAAGCAGGGTTTGAAAGCATCACCCCAAAAATACTTCAAAACAGGGTTTGAAAGCAAACGATGAAGCTTTGAGGGACCAAAACATGTTTAAGGTAATGTGAGCTTTAGTCTTTCCCCTTCCTCAAGCACTACAAGAGTGTAGCTTAGTGGCAGTTTGTTAAGAAAGCTCTGGGGGGAACAAACTGGGATCATGGCCTCCTAGTAAGTATTGGGAACCTCCATATTCCTTGATCGTTGAGGGCCTCCCTTGCACATAGCCAATGGTGCCAATAGTGAATTCATTGAATCGAATGACAATGTATGCCAAGTTGTATGGCTTGGTTGTTGCCTTGGTCATAAGCCTTGGGTGGGTGGGTGCTTGCTTCGCTTGCACAAAAGAAACAAATATTTTGCATCAAAAAGCTTTGATACTAGTGAAATGATGTGATGGTGATGCACCATAGTGGACTCTCCTTCTCGAGAGATCCATGAAGATACATAGGAGCAAAAGATGCATATACTTGTCTCAAAGTGAGTATATATCCAAAGTACTTCACAGGTTCAATATGCACGGTGGAAAGGCATTAAGTACACCTTTACCCACATATGTGAAATTGAGCAAGGATGATTGCCCCGAATTTGATGAGGAAAAGAATTGATGACCAAAATTCCCTATGAGTCTGTTGTTGGTAGTCTCATGTATGCTATGGTAGCTACGAGACCAAACATTGCATTTGCAATGGGAGTTGTGAGCAGATATATGTCTAATCCTGGCAAGAAACATTGGGAAGCGGTCAAGATGATTTTAAGATATCTGAGTGGCACTAAGGACAAGTGTCTATGCTTAGGTAGAGGGAAAGCATCCATTATTGGTTACACACATTTTGACTATGTTGGTTGTGTAGACAATCGTAAGTCTACATCAGGGTACATTTTTCATTTTGTTGGAGGTGCTATCTCTTGGAGATCTCGTCTTCAAGCATGTACAGTTGTTTCCACCACAGAAGCAGAGTATGTTGCAACAAGTGAGGCATGTAAGGAAGTGTTATGGCTTTCTCGTCTTGCTTGTGATATGGGTTTACCTTAGCATGTACCTTGTTTGCTTAGTGATAGTTAGAGTGCCATCGCTTTGGCTAAGAATCTGGTCTATCATGCAAAGACCAAGCACATTGGGGCGAGGTATCACTTCATTCGAGATTGCTTAGCCACTGAGCGCATTATTCTTGAGAAGGTTCACACTCGAGATAATGCTGCAAATGCTTTGACTAAAGCTCTACCACATGATAGCTTTTGACACTGTTGTCACTTGATGGGGGTTACTCGATTCATGATCTTACACAGTCACTTGTATACTGTGTAACATACCCATCAAGTGGGAGGTATAGTTTGTATACTTACACTCAGGTATTGTTTATCATTCTTTATTTTTCTCCCATAGTTACTTTGGCCATATCAGCCTTTAGTGGGAGATTGTTATCGTTAGAGAATGCCTTATTAATAAACGATTGCAAATTTTATTGCTTTTGGATGGTGCTTTTAGAGGACTATACAAAACTATATAAAGAGTTCCTTGGCTCATTGTTCACTCACTCACTCAAAGATTTCAAGCTAGATTTTGAAGGTCTTCTTGAAGAGAGAGTGTTCACACACTCTTGAGGAGGTGGAGTTTTGGTGAAGGAGAGGCTACTCTCTTGGAGCAAGAAGTCTTCTACAAGGTGGTGGTAACTATCTTGGTGAGTTAACCTTATATTTTGTTTTTAGGGTTTCTCTACCCTAATCTCAAAATTAGGGTTCGTTGATTTACAATTTTGTTACACTATTTTGTGAGAAAAAGGTTAGCTTCACACACTTAGATTATTTCAACATAATCTAAATTTTGTATCATCATATTCTTGGATATTCTTCCATTACTGAGTGCACCACTTTATATGGTTGAGTGGTACTCCCATGTTGTAATTTGGACATCTATTTTTTAGTGAGTAAGCATCCAACTTATGTTCCCTAATCTTGTCTCAAGATCTCTATCTTTCTCTATATCATTTATCATCTTAATTAATTAAGTGTGTATGCTCAAAAGGTTTTAGTTTGGAACGATCCTAGGCCCCAAATTCCAACATGATCATCTTCTTTACCTTCTTTGTGTCTTAGATTCATAAGAAGCAATGAGTCTTCATGTGGTTGATCTTTTGAATAATTGTTGAAGTCCCTTCTTTTATAGCCTCTATTGTTATTGTTGAACTTGTGTCCACCTGTGCCTCTATTGCTACCATATCCACCTCTTCCACTTCCTTTCTGGGTCTTCCCATTGAACCAGCAATTATGAGTTGTGTGGTTGGTCTTATCACAGATGGCACAAGGTTGAATATTCTGACCTTTGGCTTTGTCATGCTTTGGTCCTTTCTTCTTCCCTTTCCACTTGCTCTTGCTTGTGAAGTTTGCTTAGGAAGTATCCTCTTCATCTTCTTCTTCTTGCCTTTCTGCTTCTTATCCTTCTTATCTGCATATAGAGCACTACTTGAATTACCATGATAGGGGTTACCTTCCTTTATGTTATTGTTGGCTTCTTGATTGAAGAGTTGTCTAAGAAAGATGTTGAAGTCAGGATTTTGCACATCCATGATGAGATTATAAGCCATCGTGAAGGATTGCCATTGCTTATCACTTGGAATCCCATTGAGAATTTTCCTCATGATAGCCTCTTCTTCAATTAGCTGTCCAATGGATGCTAACTGATCCGCAACCTCCTTGACATTGGTAACAAACTCTGTGATGGTTTGTTTAGGTGTCTTCTTCATTTGGTTGAACTCGTTCCAAAGATGATTCTTTTTTGCTTTGGTACTAGCAGAAAAGAAAGTCTCGAGGGCATCCCAAGTCTCTTGAGATGTCTTGAATTCTCTAATATGTGGTAATAGAAAGTCAGAGATAGATTTTCGTATGTATGACCTTGCTTGAGCATCCCTTACACACCAAAATGTGAGCTTATCTACCTCCTCTTGTGTAGCTCCTCCTTTGGATCTTGGAATAGGCATACCTTCATCACCTGCTACAATTCCATAAAGATTTCTACCTTGCAAATAGGCCTCCATTCTGATTTGCCAAGCCACATAGTTGTGTCAATCAAGCTTCTTGATCATTGAGGGAAATCCGTCACCCATCTTGATCTAGCTGTGATACCACTAAAAGAACTTGGAGAAGCTTGTAGGAGGTAGAAAAGTGAGTTTTAAAGCCATGAAGTTTGGTCCAGCCAATCGGCACAAGACCAGCACTTGAACTTATGGAGACTCAAATAGAACTTATAGGCATATGATAAGTGCAAAAAAATACACTATGTACTTTGGAGCATCAAGGAGAAAGAGTCGATACAAGACTGATAGGTTTGCACATCGACTAGCTCAAAAAACTTACTATCTATGGAAGAGACAATGAACTTCAAATGCTCGTAGCGACCAGCGTGATTACAATTAGAAAAAATCCTTTTATTGGAGTGAGACACATAGGTTGAGTGTATATAATGCACAAAATTATAAGAATTAATCAAAATATGCTATAGGAATAAATCAAAATCTCAATGCTAGTACCTCCTATTTTTCAGGAATACACAGAGATTGACCCCGAGACAGAAAAACTGAGTTTTCTCCCAATCTACTATACCCAATGCTATGAACGTTTATAGGCATGAACTAGACAGTAATACCTTTTCAATGAGCCATTTTTCATCCAATTTGGAGCTTTGTAGAAAGAGCAGTTGCCTCTGTAAGATTACTATTGGTGAAGAAGATGGTGCAGAGAAATGAAGAAGCAAGACAATGATTGCACAAGTGTATGTATATTGCTTCCATGTATTGTAAAATTATTTTGAAGTGTTTATATAGACTCTAGAAGTGATCCACGACTTTTACTAGTGGAGTTTGAATTCAAATGAAGGTGGAAATTGTTTTTGGTGGGAATCAATTCACTTTCCTACAATCTAGGAAAAGTGAAGATCTAGTTTGATCTACTTTTAGGTGATTGATTGCTTAATTGAATGCAACTCAACCACCACAAATTTGTGGAATTTGGGCTCTCTCTTTCTACGTTTACATGTGTAAATCTCAAGGCTTTTATAATGGTAAAAATCGTTTAAAAAAATACAATAAGTGAGCATAAGTAAAAAGAACTCTCCAATGCATATTCCTTCGACGTAATCCAAGCAATAGCTTTTGATGTAGATCAAATGCACCTCAAGCATATTGTAAGCTTAATGTTCCAACATATACAAGCTGGGATTAAAAAAAACCTCATAAAGAGGGAAAAAAGTGCCCCAATGGTCCTAGAGTGTTCACACACATCACTACCTAAATATATCAACACTCGCTATGAGCATTTGAAGTTGATTATCTCATCCAAACCCTCAATGATTGAGAAGCTTGATCAACACAACTATGCGGCTTGGCAAATCAGAGTGGATGCCTATTTGCAAGGTAGAAATCTTTATGGAATTGTAGCAGATAATGAAGCTATGCCTATTCCAAGATCTAAAGGACCTAAACAAGAGGAGATAGATAAGCTCACACTTTGGTGCCCAAGTGATGCTCAAGCAAGGTGCTACATACTTAATTCTATGTTTTACTTTACATTACCACATATTAGAGGATGCAAGACATTTCAAGAGACTTGGGATGCCCTAGAGACTTTCTTTTCTACTAGTACCAAAGCAAGAAAGAATCATCTTTGGAACGAATTCAAGCAAATGAAGAAGACACCTAAACAAAGAATCACAAAGTTTATTACCAAGTTCAAGGAGGTTGTAGATTAGTTAGCATGCATTGGAGAGCTAATTGAAGAAGAGGCTATCATGAGGCAAATTCTCAATGGGATTCAAAGTGATAAACAATGGCAATCCTTCACCACGGCTTATGATCTCATCATGGATATGCAAATGCATGACTTCAACATCTTTCTTCAACAACTCTTCAATCAAGAGGCCAAAAATAGCATAAAGGAAGGTAACTCCTATCATGGTAATTTAATTAGAACTCTATATGTATATAGAAGGATAAGAAGCTGAAAGGCAAGAAGAAGGAAGAAGATGAAGAGGATACATTCCACGCCAACTTTGCAAGCAAGAGCAATTGGAAAGGGAAGAAGAAAGGACCAAAGCAAGACAAAGCCAAAGGCCAGAATGTTCAGCCTTGTGCTATCTATGATATGATCAACCACACCACTCATAATTGTTGGTTCAATGGGAAGACCCATAAAGGAAGTAGAAGAGGTGGATATGGCAACAATAGAGGCATAGGTGAACATAATTTCCACAATAACAATAGAGGCCATAATAGAGGGGACTTCAATAATTATTCAAAAGATCAATCACATGAAGACTCATTGCTTCTTATGAATCTAAGCCACAAAGAAGCTAAACAAGATGATCATTTATTCTACATAGATTCAGGATGTCCAAATCATGTTGTAGGCAACATTGCTCTTCTATCTGATTTGGAAAGTCCAAAGCATAGACATGAAATTCAACAGGGGATGAAACAAAGCACAATGTGCAAAACATTGGTAATGTCAAAGCTTCCAATGGTAGGAACATTCTACGTAGGATTCTCTATCACCCACAGTCACTAAAAACCTAATAAGTGTAGGCTAAATAGTTGAAAAAGGCTTGCAAGTTAGGTTACCTCAACATGAAACTTTTGTGGAAGATCCATGTCAAGGCTTCAAGAAGATAGCCAGAGGTGAGAAGCATGGTAGGCTCTTTACTTTTGAAGTAGGAGAAACCATGAACATAGCTCTATTCACTTTTGGGTCTCAAACCCTAAGTGAGCTTGAAGTATGGCATAAGAGACTCCCTCATGTGAATGAAAGAACCTTGAAGGATATATGCAGGGATCAAAGTGTCCTTGGATTGCCAAACACAACAAAGCAAAACATGATCAACATATGTGATGCATGTCAAATAGGGAAAGCACAAAGACAACCATTCAACCACAAAGGCTACATCCACAACAATTTATTAAACTTAGTACATACAGATGTATGGGGACCAAGTCAAGAACCTTCATTGGCAAGATCAAGGTATTATGTCTCATTCAATGATGAACATAGACTATTCTATACTTGATAAAGAGTAAGAATGAAGTGTGTGGTTGATTCAAAAAGTATCTAGCACATGTGGAGAATCATATAGGTATATCACTCAAGAAGCTCAGATCTGATGGAGGGGAAGAATAGTTCTCCAAAAAGGTAGATGAGTTCTTACAAGATAAAGGTATCAAAAGGGAAGTGACTACCAGGTACTCTCCTCAACTAAATGGAATCGCAAAGAGAAGAAACAAGACATTGGTTGGATCAACCAGAATAAATCTTGAAAAGAAGAGGTCGCCACATTATCTATGGGCAGAGGCTATTTCAACTACTATGTACCTTGTCAATAGACTAGCATCCAAATCACTTTAAGGTATGACTCCTTATGAAGCATGGCATGGAAAAAAAAAGCCTAGTCTTGGACATTGCAAGGTGTTTGGTTGTTTAGCTTATGTTCATGTACCATCACAAATAAGAGGTAAGCTAGATGAAAGGGCAATAAAGACAGTGTTTATTGGGTATGACTCAATTGAGATGGGTTACAAGTTCTAGAATCCTTCAAACAAGTAATTCACTATAAGTAGATATGTGTTTGAAGAACACAGGTCTTGGTATGATGAAGACAAACAAAAGGTAACTCCACCATATGATCTTGGTTTTGATTCTCATGAATTAGGATGCAATCATGATACATAGGTCTAGGATCCAAGAAGTGATAAAGATGATGACCAAGATGAAAGGGAAAAGGATTACAAACTATGGAAGTCAAGAGGAAAAGCAAAGATACAAGAGTGTGGAGAATGTTGCAAGCAAGCACTTAGAAGGTCAAAAAGGGAGAAAAAACAATCAGAAAGTATGGATATGATTCCACATTTGTTACAAAGCATTCAATCTATTGTTACAAAGCATTCGATCTACTTGGAAAAAGACAATTTCAGAGGAATCCTCAACCTATGAAGAGGCAAAGGGAAACCCTAATTGAGAAAAGGCCATGAAAGATGAAATAAATGCATTGAAGGAGATGGACACTTGGGATTTGGTTCGAATGTCATCCAATCAAAAGGTAATTGGTTGCAAATGGGAATATAAACTTAAAAGAAACTCAGATGGATCAGTTTGCAGGTACAAGGCAAGATTACTTGCCAAAGGATTCTCACAAACTCATGGTATAGACTATGAGGAAACATTCTCACCAGTTGCAAAGATTATACAGTCAAGAAATTGATGTGTAGTTGCTGCAAGAAATTGGAGACTCCTCCAACTTGATGTAAAAAATGCATTTCTAAATGGTTGGATACGTGAAGAGGTATACATGTCATAACCTCTAGGTTTTGAAAACCCTTATCATGCATCTTATGTTTGTAGACTTAAGAGAGCATTGTATGGATTGAAACAAGCTCCTAGAGCTTGGAATTACAAGTTCGTTACATACCTTCAAGATCAAGGGTTCAGACCTAGCAACTCAGATCCTTCTCTATTCATAAAAAAGGATCACAATGAGTTTATCTATCTATGCGTATATGTAGATGATATTATTGTGACAGGTGATGATCTGAATGGCATTCAAAGGATCAAGAGACATATGCAAGAGGAGTTCAAAATCAGTGACTTAGGTGAGCTCACATATTTCCTAGGTATGCAGGTGATATACATAGATGAAGTAGTGTATTTGATTCAGAGAAGATACATTAAAGTTCCACTTCTTAAGTTCAAAATGCAGAACACTAAACCTATAGGTACACCTTTGGAGATGAATCATAAACTTAGTGTTTATGAACGTGAGAAAATTGAAGACATTAAAGAATATCAAAGTTAGGTAGGTAGTTTGATATATGCTACTCATACAAGGGCGGACATCTCGTATAGCATAGGAGTGCTTAGTCAATTCATGCACTCACCTAGAAGACCACACATAGATGAAGTTAAGAGAGTACTTATGTATCTCAACGGTACAATCAATGAAGGTATATTCTATCCTTACTCTTCAGATTTGGATATCGAATTCTATTCAGATGCAGATTGGGCAAGAGCTAAGGATGATAGAAGAAGTACCTCTGGTTACTTAGCATTTGCAAGTTCAAAGCTAGTGTCATGGAGTTCCAAGAAGCAACCAATAGTTGCTTTATCCTCAACTGAAGAAGAATACAAAGGTTTGACCATAGCAACTCAAGATGCAATATGGTTAAAAGCATTGTATACAGATTTGGGACTTGTGAGTTCCAAACCTCACATATTTGGAGATAATGTAAGTTCCATGCATCTAGCAGCAAACCCTATTTTCTATGCAAGAACCAAACACATAGAGGTTCATTACCACTTCATCAGGGAGAAGCTCATGGCAAAGGATATTTTCATTTGTTTTGTTGCAACTAAAAAGCAAGTAGCAGATATGATGACGAAGGAGTTGATGGAATAAAGCTTTGTAGATTCAAAGCTATGGCAGGTATTCAACCTATTAGAGAATGAAGACTCAAGCATACTTTAGCTTGAGGGAGAGTTGTTGGAACGTCAATCTTATACTATGCTTGAGGTGTATTTGATCTACATCAAAAGCTATTGCTTGTATTATGTCAAAAGAATATCCATTGGAGCCAAGAAAGTATTACAACAACTACACAGAGGAGCAAGAAGATTCTCTTTTGATTATTAACATGACTTCAAAACCAGATATAAATGATGACCATCTCTTCTACATTGACTCCAGATGCTCAAACCATGTAGTAGGTAATGTAGGTCTTCTCTCTGACCTTGAGGAACCAAAGGGTAAGCATCAGGTACAAACAGGTGATGACACCAAGCACTCAGTGATTAAAGTAGGAAATGTTAAGACCTCAGATGGAAACAAGAATCTGTTGAGCAGGGTTTTATATGTACCTACAATTACCAAGCATTTGATAAGTGTTGGATAGATTGTGGAAAAGGGTTTGCAGGTCAGGTTCAACGAATATGGAGCATTTGTGGAGGATCCCCTGCATGAGTTCAAAAGGATATCCAAAGGAGAGAAGACAGGTAGATTATTCACTTTTGAACTTGAAGATACAAGAAATATTGCACTCTATAGCTACAAAGATCAAACACTTTCAGAGCTTGAAATTTGGCACAAGAGATTAGGACATGTTGGTGAAAGAACTTTAAAACAAACTTGTAGAGATCAATGTGTGCTTGGGATACCTAATGTATCCAAGCAACACATTATTTATAAATGTCGTGCTTGTCAGTTTGGAAAATCTCACAGGCTACCCTTCTCAAGGAAAGGCTACATGCATGAGGATTACCTAGAGCTTGTCCATACAGATGTATGGGGACCAAGTAAGGATCCCTCAATTTTTGGATCAAGGTATTATGTATCTCTCATTGATGATTATAGTAGGTGGATTGTATTGTACTTTATGAAGCACGAAGATGAAGTATTCAGTTGCTTTAAAAAGTATCTTGCATTTGTTGAAAACCAAACAAGGAGAAACCTAAAAAGACTAAGGTCAGATAGAGGAGGTGAGTACTTCTCAAATGAGTTTGATATATTCTTGCAGAACAGAGGAATCAAAAGAGAAATCACAACAAGGTGTACCCCTGAGCAAAATGGGGTGGCAGAGAGGAGAAATAGATTAATTGTTGAAACAGCTAGGTCAATGTTAAATGAGAAAAAATTACCTAACTACTTGTGGGCAGAGAGTATATCTACTGCCACTTATCTTGTAAACACTTTCCCATCCAAATCTCTTGATGGGATGATCCCATATGAAGCATGGCATGGTAGAAGACCTTCACTTGATCATTGCAGGATCTTTGGATGTGTAACTTATGTGCATATCCCTTCTAGAATAAGAGGTAAGCTAGACCCTAAGGTAGAGAAGTGCATCTTCATAGGGTATGACTTGAATCACAAAGGTTGCAGGTTCTACAACCCTTCAAACAAGGGATTCATGGTTAGTAGAGATGTTGTCTTTGATGAGAATGACTCTTGGTTTGATAGTGAATGCAGGAAAGTAAAGCTACCTTATCACTTGGAAGAAGAGTTTCCAAGCCTCAATAAAGAAGAGTCTACTCGGAATGGTGACATCAATGATGAGGACATCATCAACTTAGAAGAGTTCAAGGCGTGGAAGTCCAAAGCCAAAGTCAAGATGAAGAAGTTGGAGGATATACTTGAATCATCCAACCAAGCAATCAGAAGATCACAATGGGAGAGCAAGAAGCCAATCAGATATGGATATGACACTTCCCTTGTTACTAAGCACTCTGTTTCTCTTGCAAAAGACTTTTCAATTGAAGAACCAGCATCAATTGAAGAGGCAAAGACCAAGGCAGAATGGAAGAAAGCTATGGATGAGAAAATTGAAGCACTCAAGGAGAGTGATACTTGGGAACTAGTACCAAAGAAGAAGTGTATGAAGGTAAATGCTTCTAGATGGATCTATAAGATCAAAAGGAATTCTGATGGTTCAATTAGCACGATCAAAGCGATGAAGGAGTTCAAAATTAGTGACTTTGGATCACTAAAATAATTTTTAGGACTTGAGTTAGTATAAACTAACTCTGGAATTTACATTACTCGGAGAAAGTATATACAGGACATGTTAAAGAAGTTTCATTTGCAAAATGCCAAAGTTGCAAGTACTTCAATGGAGGTAAACCTAAAATTAAGTGCTCATGAAGGTGATCTAATTGAGAACATTGGTGGTTACCAAAGCATAGTGGGAAGCTTGAACTATGCTACATTGAAAAGGATTGATATTGCTTATGGAGTAAGTGTTCTAAGTCAGTTTATGCACAAGCCTAGGGCACCTCACTTGGAGGCTTCCAAAAGGATC
Organism: Ceratopteris richardii; assembly: GCA_020310875.1. NCBI lineage: Eukaryota > Viridiplantae > Streptophyta > Polypodiopsida > Polypodiales > Pteridaceae > Ceratopteris > Ceratopteris richardii. Next base: position 144,600,911 of record CM035429.1, read on the forward strand.
TTGAATTACCTCAAGGGTACTCAACATCATGGATTGTATTTCCCTTATACATCACACTTGGACATCAAGATATATTCAGATGCAGATTGGGCAGGATGCAAAGATCATAGGAGTACCTCAGGATACCTATCCTTTGCACATAATAAACCTATATCATGGTCTTCAAAGAAGAAACCTACGGTTGCTTTATCTTCTACAGAGGCAGAGTATAGAGGATTGGCCAATGCTACTCAAGAGGCCATATGGATCGGATTATTGCATATAGATTTAGGTTTGCATACTACATCTCCAATGATTTTTGGAGATAATACAAGTTCATTACATCTTGTAGCAAATCCTATTTATCATGCTAGGACCAAGCATATAGAGGTCCACTATCATTATGTGAGAGAGAATTTATTGAGCAAGGAGATTTAGTTGACATATGTGTCAACAAATATGCAATCTGCAAACTTATTGACTAAAGCATTAGATGGTACAAAACTTTTCTGGTTCAAATCAATGTTTGGATTGCAAGATATTCATGAAGGTTGAATATGAAGACCAAGCCAGAATGTTTGGCTTGAGGGGGAGGTGTTGGTGCAAAGTCCAAGCCCACACATTTGGCTTGAAGTTCATAAACACATGAAGCTCCATTGAAACCATTGCTAGTAGAAATTTATCCTTTTACATTTGTAAAATGTTGGAGATAGATGTATACAGAAGCATGCGAACAGCACAAGGAAGAAGAAGAAGCTTGGAGCACAAACACATAATACTAAATGTATTACTAGAGAATGTACAAAGATAAGTAGCCCATTAGGGCAATAGGCGTATATACAAGGGTGGGGGGGGGAACCTCCTAAAGAGGGAAAAAAGTGCCCTGGCAGTCCTAGTGTGTTCACACACATCACTACATAAATATATCAACAAATCACCCTTGGGAGTGATGCGGTGAACAAGGAGCTGGCACTCATGTATAAGGAAGTGCCAAGCTTTATGGAAATCACTCCACAAAAGGAAGTAAGCCCAAAGCTTTGCGGAAAGCTTCAAACTTCTCCCTAGGCAGAGCCTTCGTGAAAAGGTCTGCAATCTTCTCCTGCGTGGGCACATATGCCAAGCTGATCTCCCCAGTAGAGTACCTCTCCCTGACATAGTGATAATGCACCTCAATGTGCTTAGTGCGAGCATGGAACACAGGGTTCCTCGCAACTGCCAATGCACTCTGACTGTCAGTAAAGAAGGTGGTGGTAGAAGACTGGCCAACACCTAAATCAGCCATAACGCGTCTGAGCCACACACCCTTGACAGTCGCTATGAAAGTTGCCCTATACTCAGCCTCACAACTGGAAGTGGCCACAGTAGGCTGCTTCTTGCTCAACCAAGATATACATGAGCTACCAAGCATGAAGCAAAAACCACTAGTGGACACACGAGTGTCATAGCAACCAACCCAATCTGAGTCGGAAAAAGCATGCAAATCTGGCGGTAGTGATCCCCCCTTGGGATAAAACAACCCAAGTAGCCGAGTACCACTCAAGTAGCGAAAGATGCACTTAACCGCCTTCCAATGTGTGATTCCTGGGCAATGCATAAACCTACTCATCTGGGAGACCGCAAACTGAATATCTGGTCGAGTAATATATAAGTAAATCAAGCATCCAACAGCCTGCTGATAGAGAACAGCATCAAATGCATCTCCAGCATCATGAAGACTCAATCGTAAACCTGTCTCCATAGGAGTGGCAATAGGCTTACAGTCTTCAAGGCCAAAACGCTGCAATAATGTGTCAATATATTTCATTTGACACAAAGCCATTACACCATCAACTTGCATAAACTGAATGCCCAAATAGTGATGCAAATGCCCCAAATCAGACATCTCAAATAAGGCATGCAAATCAGCCTTGAAATCAACAATATGCTTCTCAATAGGACCAGTGAGCAGCATGTCATCAACATAGACAACAATGATCAGAAGCACATCATTAGCACGCTTAACATATAAGGTGCTTTCAGTTGGACTGTTCTCAAAACCATGTGCAACCAAATAGGCATGTATCTTCTCATACGAAGTAGGTGGTGCTTGCTTTAAACCATATAATGCCTGCATAAAGCCATGGGGCTGAAAAACATACACTTCTTCATGCAAGTCACCATTCAAAAATATTTTTTTAATGTCCAACTGATGTACATTCCAACCATGATGGCCTGCAAGTGCACAAATGCTCCGAACAGTAGTCATACGGCATGTAGGTGCAAAGGTCTCATCAAAATCAATGCCTCTTTCTTGCGCATAACCCTTTGCAACAAGCCTAGCCTTATACCTATCAACTGTACCATCAAGTTTATGCTTTAGCTTGTATACCCAATTAGTGCCAATGGCCTTCTTACCAGGAGGCAAGTCACATAAAGGCCATGTACCATTCTTCATTATAGCATCATATTCAGATTGCATAGCAGCCATCCAATTTTCTAAATTCTTTACTTCATCAAAAGAAACAGGCTCATTCTCATCACAAAGACTAGATGAAACCATAGCATAGCAATCTGATGCAAAGGAGGCACTATGAGAGCCTGAACGAGTACGATATGACAAAGGTGCATCTAATTTGTTGTCACGCAAAGTCTGCACCAGCCATTTTGGCATAGTTTTTGCCTGCTCAATATGAGCTCTCTCATCAACAAGTGCATCATGTAAATCTGCATCAGAAATGGAATGATCTGCATCATTATATGAAACCTGCAAAGGCTGAGAAGTTGCCTCATTAGGACCAGCACTATCCACCTGTAAAAAGAGGCATCAAAGTATCATACATGTCTTTGGAGCTAACAGATGTCTCCTTAGTACATGAAAGCAATGGCTGAATAGCATCTTCCACAAAGACAACATCACGGCTAACCAGAATGCGTTTAGTCTGTGGATGATACAGACGATAGCCTTTACTTTCAGAACTGTACCCAACAAAAATACATTTTACTAAATTATCATCCAATTTTTTATGATGTTGTTCAGGCACTAGTGCATATGCCAAACAACCAGAAACATGCAGATAAGCAACAGATGGCTTGCGGTCATGCCAAGCCTCATATGGAGTGATAGATTGCAGCCCTTTAGTAGGACACCTGTTCAGAACATATGATGCACACATGATAGCCTCAAGCCAGAAACTATGTGGTAAAGCCTGACTCTTGACCATGCATCTCGCCATCTCCATGAGTGACCTGTTCTTTCGTTCAGCAACTCCATTCTGTTGAGGTGTATACGGCACTGTACACTGGTGTTTTATCCCATGTTCAGCCAGAAATGCATTAAAATCAGAAGACATATTCCCCCCCTCGATCAAAACGGAGGGTGCCCATTTTACATACTAAGAGATTTTCAGCCAAAACCAAAAACTATTTAAAGCACATGAACACTTCGGACTTTACTTTGAGTGGATATACCCATGCATGCTTGGAAAAATCATCAATGAAAGTCACGAAGTAAAGGTAATTTCCAAAAGAGGGTGTCTGCATAGGACCACAGAAATCACTATGTACAAGCTGCAATTTCTGTGTAGCCCAAACTGAACCATCTTTTGGAAAGGAGGAATGCTGCATTTTGCCCAAAATAGAGCCTTCACAAACATGTTTTCCAGGTGCCTCAAGTTTGGGCAAAGAGGATATCATTTCAGATTTCTGCAGGCATAGCAAACTAGCAAAATTCAGATGACCAAAGCGTGCATGCCAAAGCTTTGCATCTGACATAGCCTGAGAATCATTTACTACACATGCCAAATCATTTTCAGATCTTTCATAGTCTATGAGCTTATACAGCCCACGACATAAAATTCTAGAAGCAATAATAACATCGCCATTTGACAGATCATGAACTGTATATCTGTCATCAATAAATTTCATAACCAAGCCAATCTTGGCTAATGTAGAAACTGATAACAGCTTCTTGATCCCTGGCACAAATAAAGCATCTGACAAAGTGAAAGAACTACCATCAGCAGTAGTCAAAATGATCTTACCAACTCCCATAACAGGATAAGAGGAGTTGTTGGCGCATGTAACAATATTCCCTGTAGAGGCAGGCTCGAGTGAAGAGAAGAAACTGTGCTGCGAGGTAATATGTTTAGTCACCCCACTGTCAAAGTACCAAACATCTGAGTCTACTGCAGACATGCATTGATCATGAGAAGATGGGTCAAAACTGCAGACAGTAGTAAACGTCCATTCTTCTTCCTGCACAAGATTTACAGACTCTATTTTTGGTGTAGAGGCCTCTGCAACAACCATTCCAGCCTCTTTCTTCTTTGCCTCTTTAGCAGCCAGTTTTGGACAGTTCTTTATGATATGATCATTCCCTTTACAGTACTTACAAAACAATTTCTGCTGTTCTAATTTCTTTTTATCTTTATCTTCCTTCTTTGAATATGCAGATTAGCAGATTTCCGCTTACTAGTTGAAGAGCTCCAATTTCCTTTGCCCTTCTGACTAGCCAGGAAAGCTTGATCTGCAACTCGCATAATGGACATGTTTTGCCTGGACTGATCTTCCTGCAACAGAACAGAGACTAACTCCTCAAATGACAAGGCATTTGGATTGCCTTTCATCATCAACCGAAGAGTAGAAGCAAAACTTTGATATGAATCAGGAAGACCATTCAGAACGGTCTGCACAAGTGAGCTATCTGGTATAACCTCATCAGCAGAAATCAAGTGTTCCTTCAAGTCTTTAATCTTTGTTAGGAAATTGTCCATAGAATCACCTTCATTCATGTGCTCACTCTCCAACTGTTTTCGGAGGTAAGCAACACGAGCCTCATTCCTAGCTTGATACAATGTGGTAAGAGTATCCCAAGCATCCTTAGCTGTTCTGCAAGAGCGAATATGAGGAATAATGGCACGTTTGACAGACAAAGCTATCAACGCATGTGCCTGGGCATCTCTGCTATCCCAATGAATCTGCTCTGCAGTAGGTGCAGCAAAAACAGTAGCACGAACAGGAGTCTGCAGAATATCATCTTTGACACCATCTTCATCAGCTCCAGCACCTGTATTTGCAGTTCCTGTAGTCAGAGGTGTAACCGGACGTCTTTCAACACCCTGCACAATGTTCCACAATCCTTTTGCAACCAATACATGTCGCATCATATAAGCCCGTAATGGGTAGTTGGTACCATCCAACTTATCCTCAACAGCCAACATACGGAATACATCACTGCTTTCAGCCATGGCCGATGACTAAAATACCTTGATGCAGAACATTGATTGTATCTCAAAAAACTGAACAGAACTGCCCCAACGAATTCTGCTAGACCTGTAGCAGACTTCCAGATGCTTATACTGGCGAACAGAAACTGATATATACCTTTGGCACAAAAAGACGAAATAGCCTGCACAAGCGCTACGATAATGCATTCATGCGAATCTGAGACTGCAAATGGAGGAGTATCGACGGCCCCCTAGATGAAGCGACAACCTGCTCTGATACCAATTGTTCGAGATAGATGTCTGTGGAAGCACGCGAATAGCACAAGGACGAGGAAGAAGCTTGGAGCACAAACACACAATACTGAATGTATTACTAGAGAATGTATGAAGATAAGTAGCCGATTAGGGCAATAGGCGTATATACAAGCCGGGGGGAAAAAACCTCCTAAAGAGGAAAAAAAGTGCCCCGACGGTCCTAGTGTATTCACACACATCACTACCTAAATATATCAACATAAAAGTCATTTATTTCACTTGAGAGAATATTTGTAATCACCTACCAAAAACTCGTGGACTTGTTAGTTAGAAAAACAACTACTTCATTGAGCGAATATTTCCTAGATTGAAGGATTACTTTTAGAGAGAGCCAAAAGTTGAATTCAAATTCAAATTTGAATGTAACACTTATATAAAGTGACTTGAAAAAGTCGAGGTAAGAAGTCTCCATTCCCGAGCTCTCCATTTCAATTGTGTAAGAGTGTGACGTCTACGTTGTAGCCTACACTACTCTCCATAATTAGGCTATGACTGTCAAGACTATGATCTTGTACAACATTGTTTATTAATACAATACATCTACATTGTTCATCTATGATCTCTCTGTTATAGTCATTAATATCTGTCAACTTGTGCTACTCATATCTCAATCAATTCTCCACGATTTTGAATAATCTATAGCTTGTTGGAATCAGCTCAAGTTATCTACATGTTGATAAATTTTGAATGGAATCCATTTAGCCAATTCAGAGAAAAGCGTGTCGAAGCACTCACTAGTCAAACTCTGTAGAGCTCCTAAAAAATCGGGGATAATGATTCATTTGTTAAATTGATTGCTCTTTGCATAGTGCATCATTTCATGTGATTCCACTTCGAATCATTAGCTTACTAAGCTAATTAGATACCTCTAAAAGGAATTTTTCTAATTCCTATTGTACTGGTAGCACTGAGCATAACAAGCAGCAGGTGTGTGATAAAAAATAGAAGGTTTTCTTTGATCCTTCTATTTGGAAGTAGTCTGTTTTCATTCAATCTTTTCATACATCATTTCCAAAGTACATACGAACTTTTATAGTGTCATTGGAAAGCTAAGAGGGCCCACATATCATCTCTGAACCTTCAAGGGGTTGGTACTAACCAGGATTTGGCAGTACCTACTCATTTCTTGGAGTGTCCATCCATCTTTCCCAACACCACCATCCCCCCGGCCTGCAAATCACCATCTCCAACTGCTATCTCCCACAACCCCTTAGCCACAGCATAACCCCCACCCCACATTTTCTCTCTCTATCTGCCATCCTCCTCTTCCTCGTCATTCTACAAACCTCCCATGCCTCTATTGTCATCAGATCCACAGTCACACACCGCACACCGTCTTCCTTTCCATTCCTCTATTCTCTCTCTCTCTCTCTACCCCCGTGGGATTGTCTGCTCTTGTTTTGAAAAAATATGTTCTCAATTGAGGAAATCAATCTAAATGGTTCGATCTGAAACTACTCAAGCCTTGAGAGTGGCTGCTGGAAGAATCTTAGATGGGGGCTAGCCAGTCTAGGGATGATGAGCATCCATACCAAGAAGTGCAAAATGGTAAAGGCACTCCGTGGAAAAGGGGTCTTGATAAAACAGTGACTTTATGACTTCAAAGAGGAGGTAATCGTATGGTGATCAATGATGTTGGTTTAAATCCACTTCAAATGGCAAGAAATAGAGGTCGTCCTTCTGTACTGCGTATTCTTGAGTTATTTTCATGACTTACTTATGGTTGATTACGATGAGCACTTATGCCTTTTTAGTGGAACAATATGTGAGATCTCAACTCTCTCTCTCTCTCTCTCTCTCTCTCTCTCTCTCTCTCTCTCTCTCTCTCTCTCTCTCTCTCTCTCTCTCTCTCTCTCTCTCTCTCTCTCTCTCTCTCTCTCTCTCTCTCTCTCTCTCTCTCTCTCTCTCTCTCTCTCTCTCTCTCTCTCTCTCTCTCTCTCTCTCTCTCTCTCTCTCTCTCTCTCTCTCTCTCTCTCTCTCTCTCTCTCTCTCTCTCTCTCTCTCTCTCTCTCTCTCTCTCCTCTCTCTCCCTCTCTCCTCTCCCTCCCTCCCTCCCTCCCTCCCTCCCTCCCTCCCTCCCTCCCTCCCTCCCTCCCTCCCTCCCTCCCTCCCTCCCTCCCTCTCTCTCTCTCTCTCTCTCTCTCTCTCTCTCTCTCTCTCTCTCTCTCTCTCTCTCTCTCTCTCTCTCTCTCTCTCTCTCTCTCTCTCTCTCTCTCTCTCTCTCTCTCTCTCTCTCTCTCTCTCTCTCTCTCTCTCTCTCTCTCTCTCTCTCTCTCCCTGTCTCCCTCCCTCCCTCCCTCCCTCCCTCATGATCTGAATCATCACATGAAACATATAAAGGTTGATAAGTTGCCTCATTAGGGGCCATTTTGGCATAGTTTTTGCCTCCTCAATATCAACGCTCTCATCAACAAGTGCATCATGTAAATTTGCATCAAAATGGAATGATTTGAATCATCACATGAAACATATAAAGGTTGAGAAGTTGCCTCATTAGGACCAACACTAGACTGTCCACCTGTAAAAAGAGGCAGCAAAGTTTCATACATGTCTTTGGAGCTAATTGATGTCTCCTTAGTACATGAAAGTAATGGTTGAATAGTGTCTTCCACAAAAACATCACGACTAACCAAAATGCGTTTAGTTTATGGATGATATAGATGATAGCCTTTGCTTTCAGATATGTACCCAACACATATACATTTCACTGCTTTATCATCCAATTTCCTGCATTGTTATTGAGGCACTAATGCATATGCTAGACAACCAAAAACACACAGGTGAGCAACAAATGGCTTGCGACCATGCCAAGTTTCATATGGAGTGATAGACTACAATGCTTTAGTGTGACATCTGTTAAGTACATATGTTGCACACATAACAGCCTCAATCCAAAACTATGTGGTAAAGCCTGACTCTTGACCATACACCTATCCATCTCCATGAGTGACATGTTCTCTCATTCAGCAACTCCATTTTGTTGAGGTATATACGACATTGTACACTGATGTTTTATCCCACATTCAACCAGAAATGCATTAAAATGAGAATGCATATATTCCTTCCCTTGATCAGAATGGAGAATGTCCATTTTACATGCTGACAGAACATATAGACACTCCGGATTTTGTTTGCAATGGATATACCCATGCATGCTTGGAAAAATCATCGATGAAATTCATGAAGTAAAGATAGTTTCCAAATGAGGGTGTTTGCATAGGACCAAAGATATCAGTGTGAACAAGCTACAATTTCTGAGTAGCTCGAACTGAACCATCTTTTGGGAATGAGGAATGTTGCATTTTGCCGAAAATACAGGCTTTACAAACATGTTGTTTACCAGGTGCCTCAAGTTTGGGCAGAGAGTACACCATTTCAGATTTTTGCAGTCAGCAAACTAGCAACGTTGAAATGATCAAAGCCTGCATGCCAAAGCTTTGCATCTAACATAGTATGAGAATCATGTACTGCACATGATAAATCATTCACCTTTTTCATGGTTTATGAGCTTATATAGCCCACAACATAAAATGCCAGAAGCAATAATGACATCGCTATTCGATAGATCATGAACTGTACATCTGTCATCAACAAATTTAACAACCAATCCAATTTGGGCTAGAGCTTAAACTAATAATAGATTCTTCTTGATCCCTCGCACAAATAAAGTATCTGATAATGTAAAAGAACTACTATTAGTAGTATTCAAAATGATCATACCAACTCTCATGATAAGATAAGAGGATTTATTGGCACATGTGATAGTACTCCCTATAGAGGCAGGCTCAAGTGAAGTGAAGAAACTATGTTGTTTGGTTGCCTACTATCAAAGTACCAAACATCTGAGTCTATTGCAGACATACACTGTTTATGAGAAGATGGGTCATAACTACAGACTCTCTTTTAGGTATAGAGGCCTCAACACATTCCCACCTCTTTCTTCCTTGCCTCTTTAGCAACCAATTTTGGACAACCTTTTATGACATGATCATTTTCTTTTACAATATTTGCAAAACAATTTCTACTTTTTCGTTTTCTTCTCGTCTCTATCATCCTTCTTTGATTGTGCAGAATTAGCAGATTTTTACTTACTACAAGAAGAGCTCCATTTACCTTTGCCCTTCTCACTAGCTAGGAAAGCTTGATCTCCAACATGCATAATGACTAGACAAATCTTCATGCGACTGAACAGAGACTAACCCCTCAAATGTTACGGCATTTGGATTGCCTTTCATCATCAAATGAAGAGTAGAAGCAAAACTCTAATATGAATCGGGAAGACCATTTAGAATAGTTTGCACAAGTGAACTGTCAGGCAAGACTTCACTAGTAGAAATCAAATCTCTAATCTTTGTCAGAAAACTATCCATGGAATCTTCTTTAATTATGTGCTCACTCGCCAACTATTTTCGGAGGTAAGCAACACGAGCCTCATTCCTTGCCTGGTGTAAAGTGGTAAGTGTATCCCAAGCTTCTTTAGCTGTTCTGCAAGAGTGAATGTGAGGAATAATGGCACGTTTGATAGACAAGGCTATCAATGCATGTGCCTGAGCATCTCTACCAGCCCAACGAATTTGCTATGCAGTAGGTGCAACAGGAACCGCAGCACGAATAGAAACATGAAGAATATACTTCAATGACATCTGCATCACCTTCAACAACTGTGTGTGCAAGTGTAATAGGAAGTTTTTCAACACCCTGCACAATAATCATATCCTTTTGCAACCAATACATGATGCATCATATAAGCCCATGCAACTTGTCAAAGTGATTACTTTTCTGAAGCATCTCAAAATAGATGTTAATTACATGTTAATCTGTCTCACTAGAATCCTCTTGCAATGCAAAGACAAAACCGATAGTCATTCATCATGCGTACTTCGCTCACTCCAATTCTTCAGAGTTCATGCATGTTCAAACTATTTGTCTTTCTCAATTAACATTCTCACTCAAGTATTCTTTGTCTCACTTGTGCTCATCAAAACAAATGAAATCCCTTTTCACCATCTACATCGAATCCAAAAATTCTCTCATGTGGAGGCTTACGATCACCTATCATGCAAAACCTCTACAAAATCTACTCTATCATTACAATGCATTCCAATCTTGAGAAAAGCTTCCCCTTTTTTAGTTAATGCACAAAATTTTTTTGTTTAGATCTCTCATAGGGTTATTGGGACCGCTTGGTCTTACCTCAACCAATGTTATCAAGTATACCAACTTACATGTCCACATAACTCTTTAGTATATGATCAATCCAATGTTTTGTCCCCTCTAGTAGCATATCTTGCTTATTAGCTGGGCCAAAGTGCTTCACTTACCCCCTTAGCACAACATCTAAAAGGATTTCTCCTACGTTGAACCTTAGTTTAAGCCACATGATTAGCAACCCTCAAGAAAATGTTACCTTCTTCAACAACTCAATGGTCATCCAAGCATCCATAATTATCGCCACCTCTTCTTGCTTGATTCAGCTAACAAAACACAAGAAAAACAATAAAATGGTGAGAAATCCATCATGCACAGATTATGAAAAACCCTACTCTAATCCCATTCTAATCTATGTCTAATGCCGAACTACCTATCACCACCAACCGTAAGCCTGATTGAAAATGAGATTGAAATGTGATTTCAAGTAACACTTCCATCACACTCAAAACTTCACTTAAATCAACTTTGAACCGAACCATCATAGAAATGTCTCTTAAGTACTTTTACCACCAATGGCACCAAAATGTGCCCGTTCACTAATAGAATAGAGATCAAGATAAAAAATCTTTCAATCCAGATAATAAACACCAATAGCTTGAAGGAGAATATTATGAATAATCATTTCCCTAATCAATATCGAAGATAGATCTACCTATGTAAAAAAAAATGTGACTGTGTGCTCATAATCCAAAAATAGACATCTTTGACGCCATTCTGAAGCTCTTGGTAAGCGCTATATATTTGTGCGAACAAAATCCTTAACAACACCTTGAAATGGGGCTGAATCAAGTTTGATGTGTTTCTTTGCACACAACATGCAAAAAACAAGCATACGATCAAGCAACTTACTAATGAGAACAAGTGTTTTTACGATAGGGAGGGATTTGGGAATGCTTCTCCTTCAATCACAAGCCCAAGGATGCCATAGGGCCCAAGATATAAGATTTGAAGGAAGCTTTCTCTATCCGCTTTCATCATGAAGAAAGACCCAAAAAGTCATTCACATGTGAGGAAGACAGGCTTTTATAGTGGTCCCTCTCGAGTACCATTTTCTTACAAATGACAAAAATAAATGTTACAAAATTCTCATGAGAGAGTTCCTCGAATTTCCCATAAATTGTTCTATTCTACATTAATGTTCGCAACAAAACCGATATATTTTTTGCCTTCCAAGTACTTCATGCTCTTTGGGTTCTCCAAGAGTGTAACAATATAGAACAATACTTTTGACGCAAAAAAAAAAATGTTATTGACATTAAAGGAGAAACAACGCATTTATTATAGTTAAGAAAAGCCATGCAAACCATAATATAAAGGAGAAGAATAATCAAAATAATATTGCGCCTATAGTGGATGAACTTTTCTTTTGCTTTAGGCTTTAAAATTTATGTAAAACTTTCTGCATTGCAAAAGGGGTTTTCTATCTTTTTTATTCTTTTGAAAAGAAGGTTCATAGGTGCCTACTCCCCCAGCTTTAACTTTGAAAGTAAAACTGTACAATTGAATGGGCATAGTACTCACAAGATCCCCCATATCCCACAACACAGGGGTTGGACTGAGTTACAACTAGTAGGTTGGGTTACAGCTGGTTTCAATTGGCCAAGGCCATGACATGTCCAACCGAGAAGTTGAACTCTGGACCTCCGCCTCAAGAGGCCAAAGCTTTACCAAACCACCTATAGGACGTGGTCGGTTTTCTATCTTTTGTGGACTTCCATCTCTAAGAGATAAAATCAATACACTCCAGCTATGCTCCACTAGCGAGAGAGAGAGAGAGAGAGATATTATCTAGCAAATCAAGTACGTTCATTGTGCAATAGTACATCATAGGATACAAGTTTGAGTTTAACCAACACAACGGATACATAATTCCTCTCCAATGTACTACACACTTAGAATAATAGGATCTTTCTTCATTAACTCTAGTGTTACTTCATTAACTTAGAATAATAGGATCTTTCTTCATTAACTCTAGTGTTACTCTCATTTGACAGCAATGTTACAGGTAAATTTGTTTTAAATCAGCAAACACGTCTTCTAAGCTAGATTTTCCATATAGAAGTTAATCAGTTGCCTACTCTCTTTTGATGATCGCTCTTCCATAAGCAATAAATTAATTCAATTTTCTTCATCCAACCGCAATGTACAAAAAAATTACTTCTGAAATGCTCCCTACCAATGTGTAATCATCAGAAGGCCCTAAATTTTCTACTATTGCTTCCATCAGAATACAAAGTACACGGAAAGCAAGATGCGATCACACTGCACATATACGCGAAAACATTGTGTAAAGCAGCATAGCCCTACACACATTAATTTTCCATGGCCACAGTGCAAGAATCAACATGGTAGCATAAAACACTTTTGGAGCCGCAGATTTATCAAAGGCTGATGACATGAATAACACATACCCTTATGCACTTGGCTGCCCACGAACAGTCCTTCTGCACTTAATCTTCATAGTTATCTTCATATAGACTAGGTTTGGATGGTAAACTAACTTTGATATCAGATAGTTTGGCACGTCTGAGATTCTAGAAATCTTACTCTTTTTGAGGATGAAAACCTCTTTTCGATGTGGTTCGTCCTAAAGCTCTTCTTAAGCTTGTATCGACTCCACTCGTGTGATAGCCCACTTACATTAACAATGATGTAGTACTTACTTTATTAAATTAACTATTTCGTTTGAAACCCTGTCAAGACCTCTGTCGGGGACCTTGTTCCCCTAAATATATTACTGAAGAGAGCTTAAATTTTCTAAAATCATTTTTAAGGAGAAAAATAAACTCCTCACTCAGAAGGGTAACCATGCAGACAAATGTTACACTACTTGGATCTTAACAGAGTAACTCGGGGCACAATGCACTGACAGATATTTTTAGAGAATAAACGAAAAGATTTTCTTCTAAATCTTTTTGAAGCTGCTTTCAGACGGCAAACCAAACAATCATTGGTTTGGTTATTTGTCAAATAAAGTGCTATGACCTGAGAACCATTCGTGTCTGATGCAGGAGATCTTTCAATCTGCGTTTGATATCATGTTGTCCAACCCAAATCAACTCATCATGTTGCAGTCATGTCTGTGCCACAAACTGTAATTCAACCATACAACTGTTCCATCGGACGCCGGTTCTAGATTTACAAACTCTATGCTTCCTAGCAAAACACTAAGTAATTACGTCAAGGAGCGAGTACCTCTGCCTGCTTCAAAATGTTTATTCATTCCTCAAGCACTGCTTTCCAGCTCCGTTTGGTCGGTTGACTCAAAAACTCGAAGTATTTGTCAGAGCCGCTGTCGCCAAAAACAAAACTTGCATCAAACCACAAAATTCTCCACCTTCCGCACATAATTCATCATCATGTCTCTACTGATGTGAACTCTCAGAACATTCGTGCAATGTTGTATCAGTAGACGATTCGAGTGGATTGATACAGGAAAGAATTGATGGATGATCATCTTGTTCAATTACAGTTGGAGAATCAGAAACGTCAGCTCGTAATGTTGGCTTGATTCCCCAAGAGCACTACAGGAAAGGAAAGCACGGATTTCCATCAGATTTATATCATGAACACAACCTACTCTACGTACACAGTTATCTTTTATGAATTTTGTTCCATCCACTAATTGCTGTTACCTTCATACGCCTTCTTCCAATCACCTTCCCATTTGCTGCCTGAATAGCCCGGGCAGCAGCTTCATGTGTGGCATACCTAACAAACCCATAATCCCTGCCCTTGCCAAGGTAGGCATCTTCCACTTCCCCAACCCCAAGACGAATAAAAAACTCGTGCAAGTCATCTTTTGATACCTGGTCAGAAGTGGCGAATAACAAATAATCGGGTATACAATCATCCAAGTGAAATAAAAACTATATTCAGACCCATGGCAAAGATACAGTCACTCTACCATAAACTACTGGATAAATACAGCATAAAATAGCCTAGCAGCTTAACGGTTTTCTCCGACGCAAAACCTATCGGGCTTAAGTCTAGCGATATGGTTTTCCAGAGTTAGTTTACCTATAAGGTAAACGAGCTCAAGAAAAGTAAGAGATGGAAAAAGCGTCACTCGTTTCTTCCTTAGCTCCTATCGAGCTAAAGTTTGCCGGTAAGGTAAATGAGCATTAGTTTACGATAACGGTTTTCGGGAGTTTATCATTAGGCTTAAGCATTCACCTAAAGGTTTTGCCGAGCTTCACCGCAGCTCAACTGCAATCCAAAGCAGAGCATCCTTTGAATATTTTTGAATAATTATTGGTTCTTTTGTTTTCTTGATAAAAATGTTTCCATCGAAAAGCGGTTTTCGGGAGTTTATCATTAGGCTTAAGCATTCACCTAAAGGTTTTGCGGAGCTTCACCGCAGCTCAACTGCAATCCAAAGCAGAGTATCCTTTGAATATTTTTTAATAATTATTGGTTCGTTTGTTTTCTTGATCAAAATGTTTCCATCGAAAAGCTATGTTTTGAATGAAAGGTTTTCAACCAAAAGACAAGGATTTCAATCGAAAGATTATTTCACCACCTTTTTATTGTTTTTATCATATTATTCTTTCGATTGAATGGTTTTTTATCGAAAGAACTTTAATCAAATATTGTTTTCGATCGAATACTTAATCGTTGAAAGTTTTTTGATTGAATAAAAAAATATATCAACCAAAAGTCTTTCAGTCAAAAAGCTTTTGGCTCGAAAGTCTCAAATGATTCAAGGTCGCTTGAATATGCTGACATGCCATCAAGTGATTCAGTCAAATAGTATGGGGTCTTCATATTATTCGGTAATTACTTAAGAATAAACGATTCTCGGATAATGAATAATGCAACATAGCTCCTCACACGTGATCCCCATGAGGCAGTCTCCAGCGCCTCTGCTCTAGAAGAATCCGTCGGCTCTAACTCTCTCGATCTCCAACGAGCATAACGAGGCTCTGAGTTGACTGATGGAAATTTCACAGCATGTGGTAGAAATACATCCACTAACCAGGCCTTTCAATGAACTTTATCTCTGATATCTTAAAAACTGCCTTTGGTAATACTACATTTTGACTGGTTGACTCCAGTGGGCCAATACATCTCTGCCTAATGTATATCAGCCATATCTCCTCTCTAATCTCCCTGTTCCGATCACCATAAGAAAGTGGAGATGAGTCTATGTTGTCCCTATGTAGGAGCATAGGAGGATGGTTCTAATCATCTGATTATACCACAAGCCTATATCTCCCATGTCGATGAAAGAAGAGCGAGTGCTCACACGCAGATGGAGAATAGGAGAAGAAAAATGGTGTTGCTTCATCACAATGGAAAATACTATTTAAACAATGAGCCATGCAAAAGCAAACAATAATGTGAGGGTACAAATTTTCAATAATTGCACCTGCAGATCTATTTGAAGGCTCTCCATATGCTACAATGCAAACAACATTTGATGGCCCCACAATCTCTTTGGCACTTGCCCACTGTGCCGCAAGTATATCAGCTGATTTCCTTGACTCATATGCATCATGTGAGGAGATGAAGTACATCTCTCCACGAGAATAAGCCACCACTCCATGGATAGAGCGTCGTTGAACATCACTCCATCCATCCAAAAGCAATGATACTCCATTTCTTTCCCATGATTTCTTCATGCTCTCACATGCGGCTTCAACAAGCTTCTTCTCTTTCTCCAATAAAGTGGTGCGTAAGCTCTCCGAAGATGGAGGCATATAGTGTGCTCCATATTCACCTATCTTCTTTACCATGTCTTTGAAGTATGGTGATCGATGAAAAATGGTAGACCAAAGATTTATAAGTAGTCGATTATAACATATGGAAGTGAATTTTGAACTTTGAAGTTTAAAACAAAACAATATAATCAAGATAAGATTTTTACCAAGCTCATTGAAAGTTATGTGCTCATGGTAGAAAAAACGTGCCACTGCCATGTCCACCTCCTCTTTCAATATGGGATTCCAATTTTCATGGAGTGTTTGTCGACATGATTGACGTACATATAGCATTCCCAATGGTGTGGAAGAGGGAGTAGAAGGAGTAGTAGTAGGAGTAGGAGCATGAACCGGAGCCGATGAAGATGATGCTCTTGAAGTGGATGGCATAGACGACCTCACAAATGATGCCGGGTTGATGGGAGCGTGTGAGACATGACGAGCTTGAATTTGGGCGTCACTAATAGCAAGGTTGTTGAGTAATTCTTGCTTCTTCTTTGAAGTGATTGCTGAACAAAATCTTACTTCATGTCCACGTTCATGAAGTGTGCATGCACCTTGTTTGCTCCACCCGTTCGTTTGTAGCCACATAGCTTGCAAGTCCATGGTCTTCCAGCACCTCCTTCTCCAGCAGATATGGGAGACTCCACTTCTTCGCACCATGTCCATTTGCTTGTAACATGCCTCCTCTTGGTGTTTGATCCACTTGTTTGCGATGAAGAAGTCATAGAGGGAGAGAATACTATGAGGAGAAGGGAAAAGATGAGAAGGCTGAAGAGAGGATTGAGCAGATAGAATCTATAGAAAATGCAAGTGTGAAGCTAGCTCAAGCATTCATGGCACATGCACATAGGCTGCATGCAAGGGAACAGCTTATGAGGTTCATGAGCTGAAATGAGCTCTGATATATATATATATATATATATGTATATATATATATATATATATATATATATATATATATATATATATATATATATATATATATATATATATATATATATATGTGTGTATATATATATACATATATACATATATATATATATATATATATATATATATATATGTATATATATATATATATATATATATATATATGTATATATATATATATATATACACACATATATATATATATATATATATATATATATATATATATATATATATATATATATATATATATATATATGTATATATATATATATACATATATATGTATATATATACCATATATATGTATATATACATATATATGTATATATGTATATATATATATATATATATATATATATATATATATATATATATATATATATATATATATATATATATATATATATATATATATATATATATATATATATAGATATATACGTATATATGTATATACATATATACGTATATACATATATACATATATACGTATATACATATATACATATATACATATATACATATATACATATATACATATATATATGTATACATATATATATGATATATACATATATACATATATACGTATATATCTATATATATATATATATATATATATATATATATATATATATATATATATATATATATATATATATATATATATATATATATGTATATATGTATATACATATATACATATATATGTATATATGTATATATATATATATACATATATATGTATATATGTATATATCATAGTTAGTAAAGTACGATCCGTACGATTAGTACGGTACGTATTAGTACGGTACTACGTACGTACCCTATGATTTGGGGCTTCCCGTACGGGATTCGTACGTTCATAAGGTACGACTTTTTTTAATGCTAAAAATTATATATCTCATCTTTAACATGATAAAGATCATGCTTATGAATATAATGCATCAAAATAAAGGTTAAAAACTTTATTTAGCTATATTTAATCATGTGGGATATCGTTGTGACTCGTGGTATCGGGGAATTGGATATCATGTATGTAGTATCTACTATCATCATTCATGTATGTACTATGATGTAAGTTGTACTTTGTAACTACTAACATCATTAAAAACAAAAACCATGCTAGCAAATTTCATTCATTACAAATTACAATGATCAATCATCATTCATTATTACAAAAACCATTCGTTCAAATTTCATACATCATACATGACTCATCAATGTTCAATCATCATAGTACATAAAATCAAACTTCAAGTCACATCAAACATGATCATCATGATTCATGAATCATCACCAACTGGCAAGAATACATACATAAATGATAAATCATAAATAACAAAATGACAAGTCACAAGTCCACAGTGGTAAATAGTTAAAAACAAAAATCATGCTATCAATTTTCAAACTTCATTCATGTACATACTAGTAACTACATACATCTAGATTCTACATGATACCATCATACCAAAATGATAAATCTAGCTTCAAATCATATCAAAGTTTCAAACATGATCATCGTGATTCGTGATTCATGAATCATCACCAAGAAATTAAGAATACATGAAATAACAAGATGATAAGTCACAAGTCTAGAGTGATAAATAGTAAATACTAAAAAACTAAAAGCCAATGAAAAACATCATCAATCATCATAATGTCCGATGTCAATAGAGTGTCAATAAAGTGACATCAATCACTCATCATCCATCTCATCAATATCACTATCATCAGAATTCTCATCAAGAGAATCAGATGATGTCATCTCATAAGTAGATGATGGTGGTGTGGGAGGATCACTGACAAGGTTCCCCTCATCATCAAAATGCGGGGATAGTGGAAGCGGCTGCAACGATGATAATGTACTCCTCTGCCTCCTCGTGTATGTACTAGCCGGTGCTCGACTAGTGCTAGCTCCATCCCCGTGTGAAGTGGTTGATGCACGCCGGATAATCAATCCCTTCCCGCGACCACGGACTCCTCTGACCCTTCCTCTTCTATGGCCCCTTGTTTGCCTCACATCTATAGAGCAAAGCTCTCTATATAGATCGGCAAAAAGAAGCTCTTCCTCATCTTGAGGCACATCATGTGATGGAAGAGGAGTGTCTTTCACGGAAGGCCAAAATTTGTCCACATTCACCTAAACAAAAAAGAGAATCAAAACATGAATTAGCATAACACAGAAGCCTACAACATTGAAAGCTGAAATTTTATGCAAGAAGCAAATGATAAAGCTACTTACTTGTTTAAGAGTCTCCATGTTAGGGATATTTTGCAACATCTTAAGATTTGTACGACAATATATTAACTTTTCCATTTGATGAGGACTAAGTCTATTCCTCACCTTTGTGTGGATGAGAGAGAAAGCACTCCAATTTCTCTCACATGCACCGGATGAGCAATCTTGAGATAACACTTTAAGAGCATATGTGAATAATGTAGTGAATGCAAAACCAAAATTTTGCCACCAAAAGAGTGGTTTTACCATTGATTCTCTATCCCAACATGTAGGAGAAAGAAAGGCAGGATTTCCCCTCTCATCCATATAACAATTAATTTGCTCCAACATGTCATTATGTAGATGTGTGGGAACTACACGTGACATATATTGAAGACGATCCGATAATAACTCCACATCATCATATAATCGGGTGCTTTTGAATGCCGGATGCAATAAACCTGCAAACCCATGGATAGGCCGATGCA
>CM035429.1:146015966-146143466 GCA_020310875.1 Ceratopteris richardii
ACACCCAATTATCATGAACGCGACTCCATTTTCTGCAGGCAAAGGAGTCCTCGAGCTTGAGGAGTCTAAGTAGAAATCTCACACCAATTTTTGTAATTTTTGGAAGCCATTAAATAGTTCAAATTAGAGGTAGAAACTATTTTTTAACTATGTCGGTCACTAGATGTGGAACCAGTCAAAGCTAGGCAAAAGCTATAAATAGAGCTAGAGAGCTCATTTTGAGGTTGTTGTTAGTTTATGAACCTATGAGCTAGACCTAGAAGAGCTATTGTAACTAGATGATGATGAATATGATTAAGAGTTCTTTTCTTTCCTTCCATTGATCTCCATCGTGACTTTCCTAGTGTGTGTGTGTGTATGCATGTGTGTGTATGCTCTTGCATTTCTCACCATCTTCTTCATACACATCATTCGCTCTTGATCTTCATATCATCCTAACCTCTCCATGGATTGACAATTACGAGGTGGAGCGCCTCACATTGGTACTTTCCATTGTGCTAGAGTGACACCAAATTTGGCGCCGTTGCTGGGCACGAGCTCTAGGTTGAGCGTGTGATGGTAAGTGTATTGAAGAAAATTGTTGGAAGGTAAAATTTCTTTGTTGTTTTGTCGTTTGTTATTATTTTTCACACACTTTTACTCCTCCATTCCTCTAGTATCATTCCCTATCATTATCTCAAGCTCCAAAAAATCACCAAATATCAGTCATATTTCCCCTTTCTCTTCTCTTTCCGTGATTTGTGTGTGCGAGAGTGAGAGAGCGATTTTGCAGGTGTATGTTTGTGTTTTTTGGTGCACTAATCTTATAGGGCAGCCTTTGGACACTACGGATTTGCACGAAACATAGGTAAAAACTCCATCTTTTCTCAAAAAATTGCCATTGAAGCTGACCATCACGACTGTCAGGAAAGGTATGAATTTGTGCAAACTTTTTGCATAAAGGAGGAGCCTAGGTAAACGCTTGCACATATCTATGCTTGATTTTGTGAGATTGCATAATTTTTTGACCATCGCGATGATGACACATCATCACGATTGCATCTGAGCATCGTGATGGTCACTAACCATCGTGGCGATTGGCTCACGCCATCGCGATCGCATCTCACCATCGCGATGGTGCTTGATAATCGCGATTTTGATCGGCCATCATGGCTTGATCATCGCGATTGTGCCTGATCGTCGTGACCCTGACCATCGTCGTTTGACCATCATGTACTGACCATTGCGATCCTCACTCATCATCGTCGCTTGACCGTCGTGACTTGATGGTTGTGATCATGAGTGATCGTTATGACTTGACAGTCGCAACTGTGACTGACCATCGTAAGGCTTGACCATCATGACTTCTGACCATTGTGGGTGTCACACCATCGCGATGGTGACACATCATCGTGATTGTGACTGACCATTGCAATCGTCAGACAAAACACAAAATTAGGGTTTTTTGCACAAATTTTCAATTTTTTTGTTCAACTTTTGGACATTAATTGTGAACTCTTGTGTGTGGCATAGAGCAAAGGAAGAAGCAGGCAAGCACCTTGAGTTGTCGAGAAAAGTCAAAACAACTGCTTTTTAATTCTAACAAAATTCTATAAGCGAAATTTCCATTTCTTGAATTGTTGACGATTTCTTTGAGTATAGTTATATTGTGATCAATGGAGGGTCTTAGGACTCCTAGTGTAGCCAGGTATCACCCTAGCTCATTGAGTGGTAAGTAGCTGATGAGAGAAGATGTAAGTGGGTGACGGGACCAAGTCTAAAGGAATCTTTGTGAATTGAATACGCAACGCTCAAATGAATTAAAATCGGAACACATCAAAACCATTCCTTGTGACAAATGTAAACAAGACAAGAAGCTCTAAAGAAATTTCAAAAAGAACTAAGTGATTGACCGAATTAAAGGGGTGAGCGTGGTAAGGTGAGATTAGGATTAATGAACCTGAGGTCTGGAAAATACTTAGGGAAAAGTGATAAACGGAGTGTCCGATCTTCCGAGGCTAGCATAAGAACTACAGCATGATTGTGGGCACAACAACTAGGCAATTATCCATACAAGGTTAGCTCAAATACAAGTGACTGGGATATGTCTTTCAACACGGGTGGACCAGGGGTATCGTTTAATGTAGCCCACCTAGAAAACATGGAGGGACCCTACAAGACTCAGTTGGAGTACATTCGTATGAATAGATTGGGTGCCTGGGTATATGAGGATGGCCTTCATAGGTCAGTGATTCAACTAATCCCGATCAACCTATGGGATTGGAACATCTAGCCATTAAGTTTGAAAACGAGGCTTACATAGACAAGGAAGGGACCATGTATATTGCTGCAATTAGGGCGAACTCAACCAATGACCTAGGAGATATGGTAGAGAATGCAGACATAGATGTGGAAGGACATGGTAAACAGATTGAGGAACCCAGAACACCAAGAGGAAAATCCATACTGACAAGGGTGATAACTCCTAAGTGGATGCCCCAAGAAAATAGGAGTATAGAATTGCTGTGGAATAAGGAGACTGATGAAGCCTTTTGGAGATATAGGCCAGAGCATCCTACTACGGTAGGATCGAACATGATTTATGAACTAAAAGACCCAGAGATTCCAGGAGAGGTAGTATACTTAGATGACACATTAGAACGAATGTATAAGGCCACAGAACATGGAAGACATGCGTATACATGGGGAGGAGAATTAGTTTTTCCTCTAGTGAAATCACAAGCACTTAAGGATAGTTTGGGTGATGGTACATCTCAAGGACATAGAGAGAAGAACAGGGAAGGTGCAGAGAGTAGTTTCATCCATCATGCAAGAAGGGGGAGGGCCCCTACTGAAAGCGGAAGGGTTGAACGAGAACCTCTCAAGGATCATAGGGCACATAGGGGTGGGGATGGTTTTCCCCTGCCTAGGCTAAGAGACCACCCTAGAACTTGGATGCCTACTCAATTAGTGAAGGCTATGAAGAATTGTTTAGACAGATTGAGAGATCCTTATGAGCACATAGCAGAATTCAAGCAAGTGCTACAGGTTGAACAAGTTGAAGACATGTTTACATAATTTAATGCTTTTGGACTCACTCTAAAGGGTGATGCATTGGATTGGTTCTAACCATTGCACCAACATAAATTTAGAGACATCCACCACATGATGGAGTCCTTCATTATGGACTTTTCCAAGAGTGGAATCAGACACAACACGTCTTCTTTGATACACACATTCAAACAAACCCCTCAAGAGACAGTGAGGATGGCCAGTCGAAGATTTAGATGGTACATAGAAAGATGTCCCCCTTTGGAAGTACCCACTCAAGCTAAGTTGATACCTTTGTTCATAGATGGCCTTCTGAGTGCTAAGCTGAGATCATACATCTTTTTGAAGGAGCCAAGAACCTTGGATCAATGTTTACGGATCTGTGTAGACATAGAAGATAACTTAGGAGGTGAGATAGAACTTCATAAGGTTCACAAGGACTTGGATAGCACCACAGAAACTTCATCCAGGCATTCCAATTCAATAGAGGACTTATCGGAACAAGTGGCCAAACGATTGGGAGTTTCTAGCAAATTAGGCATCAAATTAGCCCCCCCCCTCAAAGGTGTTATACTTGTGGAGGTGACCATATGGTGACAATGTGTCCACATGCATTGCAACCCATAGGGAACTCCAACGGAGTGTATTGTCCTACAGAGAGAACATACACAAACCACACTGCTTAGGATTGTCCATATAACAAACAAGTGGTTAGGAAGAACTACCCTCAACAATATCAGCTAGGTAGATACCAAGGGTAGTACCAGCCACAACAATATTATCAAGCCCCCCCTCAGTATCAAAGGACATATCAAGCACAACCAAGACTGCAACCTGTCCTAGGACAACAACCTCCACCCCCTACTAATGTAGTTTCGGTAAAGTATGCTACACCAAAGGAGAATTCTAACATGGAATTAGTACCCATGACCCCTTTGATCATAGATAATGACCCAAATGCAAACAGTTTTCACTCCACTCATGCGGATAGCCCACCAGCTGTTAAACGCTATGTTAACTACTGTTGCTTCCTTCTAACTATCAGAAGTGCGTTTAAAGGATTCTTGGGTTCTTGGGAGTGGAAGGGGTCTGTTATACAGAGGCCCTATACTTAGTTCCCAAACTTACTGCTCAGCAATATACTACTGCTAACAACTCTAACAAAATCTGTTGTACTTAGACATTACCGTTCACAGTCTTAGCTCAGCCACGTGCACCGAATATGCTAAGATGCTATGTTGCATATACACATAAAGTTACTGGAAATACTAGGACAGGAGTAATCGTCAACCTTTACCGAATGTAGATAAACAATCAGACAACACCGTAAACACCGAGAACTCGATAGTTCAAACACACAGTACTGGAGACTCAGCGCGCAACTTAGAAAGACCCTTACTGTACTTCACTTTACTGTCTGAAGATAGATTCCACACTACAGACAACACAATATAGATCTGACTACCAGAAGGCTACCACAGTTGCTCCGGCTTCACCAACCACTAGCAGAACATTCCAAGGAGTAACACACAATGCGCGGACTAACACCACAACCCAATAGAGGTTCGCAAACAACTTACTCAGACAACAGTCCACGATCTATTAGATGCACAATAGAACTCGCAACCTCAACAAGGATCGATAGGTAACAAAACAAAAATACACATAGTACAATCAGAGTACGCAGAATTTAGACAACAACGCTACAATAGCGTTCAGGCAATCCCCAGACGAACAGTCTGGTGATTCTACGAATCGTCTCCCTCTTGCGCGTCTTTCTTTTCATTGCTTTATATAAAAGAATACATCGTGTCTGCGTAACAACCTTTTGCACGTGTGAAGCAAGATTTCAGTTATACAATCTTTCAATCCAGCAACCGACTAACACTGGCACGCATGGTGGACTTGAACCCGCAGTTTTTTGCAAAAGACTACTGCTCATCTATAATTCCTTCTAAGTACATATTCCTAGCTAATCTAAAGGTACGGGCTATCTTTTTCTTGAGGGTTTCTAATAACTGTTTTAGGGTGTCCGATTCTATTAACTCCGCATCTATACGTACAGAGCTTAGGGCTATGGCTTCATTTAGCAAAATTTCTGCTTGGGTCTGCAGAAAGGCTTCCTGTAAGTAAAATTCGTTGGCCAGCGCTGCATCCCTGGAAGTCTTCATTTCGGCCACCTGTTGCTCCATCTTCTGTACTCTTTCTTTTTGATTAGTCAGTTGATTTTCTCGTCTCTCGATCTCTTGAATTTGAAAGTTCACTATTCTTGTATATGATTCTTTTTCGTGTCTAAGATCTGTAATTATTTTCTGTGTCTGTTTCTCCTTGGTTAAGTAATGTTTGAGCATATTATTGACATCTGCTAAATTTTCATTTGTCCTCTGAAGCTCTTCTTCTGTTCTTTTAGCATGCCTCTGTTGTTCTTGACTCTGCTACACTAATTCTTGTAGCTGATTTCTGGTTTCTTCCAATAGATTACCTAACGCGATCCTTGTTTGCAATCTGTAACGACTCTTCTTTCTTTGTGAGTTCCGCCACGGCCGCATCTCTCTGATTGGCAATCGTCTGTTGTTCGGAAATTTGAGCTTGGAGCTGGGCAATCTGTGAGTTGAGCTGATGGTTTTCGGCTTTAACTGCATCTATCTCTTCTTGCAGTGGCGTGATGTCTGCTTCTAGAATGTCCACCTTGTGTTGTAGCTCATTGCGGATGTTGTCTGTGGCTTCTTTCATTTGGATTGACAGTTGCTGTGATAGGTTAATGAGTAATTGACCCATGTTGGCTAATTCAGAAATTACAGGAATCGACGGAAGTTGCAGCTGAGGTCGTGGTTGGGATGAGGAGGCGGTGAGCAGTTGTTGGGAGTTCGGTGGAGAGTAGTTGAGGGAGGAGGATGAAGAATCAGTGGGTTCGGCAGGGTGAATGGGTTGGATGGGGATAATGGGGTCGATGGGTGGTTCCGATGGGGGAGTGAGAAGGACAGTTTGAGATTGTGTTACCTGATCGACGTTTTGTTTTGCAGTATCTTCGGTTGTGGACTCAACTGCCTTAAGTAGCCTTTCGAGCACTTGTTTAGCCACTTGTTCTTCATCTGCTTGTTGTTCTCCTTCAGACTGTTGCTATGATGCTTCTTCGGTAGAGGTTGTGTTAGCTTCAGTATGATTTTCCTGTTGTTGCTCCTGGGAAGATTGTGCAGAGGATTCATTCTGCATTGATGTTGTGGTGTCGTGGAATGTTTCCTCATCCTATCTTTCTTCTTCTTTGTCGTCATCCTTGTTTCTTTCGGCAGATCCTTGTGCTTCACTCTCAGAAGAACTAATTCTGAGCCTCTTTCTGCGGAAGAGTTGGTTTAGCTCTTCTTCATCTTCTTCCTCATCGTCCCACAGTTGTACTGATTCTTCATGTCACAGAACAGGCCCTTTGGGTGGTGGTTGTGTTGCGAGTATTGCCGAAAAGAGAAATGAAAGGATGTGCGGCAGTCTGGATCTCGGCATGCCTCCCTTGTTTACCTGTTTCATAATGGACACGCATTCTCGATGAATGCGATGGAAGAAGAAGGATGTGAAGTTTACTGGTTCTTGCACAGCTAATTCTATGGCGGAGTAGAAGGGGCGGGATATTCCATATGTAGGTTGAGTATGGCTACTAAAAACTGGAGAGATGATCGTTCTGGTTCCGGTCGACAGAGAATCGCATACTCGTTGGATGAATGCCTAGGAAATAACTCTACCATTCTAGCGACTGTCAGGCTTGGGCCATTTTCCCGGCCTTGCGAAGGGAGTCTAAAGGCTTCTGCAAAAGCTTGGAATGTGATAAGTGTACGGGATGGGAGGGAGGTGATCGGCCAACTCTGCTCGGTGGCAGGTGTGTTGGCGATGGCGAAGATGATGTGGGTGAAGAATGGGTGGGACTCTACTGAATGCCAAGGCAGTTCAGCAAAGTTGTTAAGCCCACGAATGTGCAGGAACTCTCCTACGTCTGCAGGGAGTCCATCACGGAAGGCGGCGTAGTTAGCCAAAGCTTCCATGGCGCACACAACGACAGTAAACACAAGCACGCAGAGCACAGGGTAAGCACACAAAGCACAAATCACACAAACACAATAGCATTTTTTGGCGAAACAGAAAAGGTTAAGTAGATGCGTTGCAATGGAGAGCAATGAAGGATGATTAATCATCGCGCGTTATTGAAATTATAATTCTTAACTTCGGTGTGCATGCGTGAGTAGCTGGAAAGGGCAGGGCGGCTGTGTACATAATTAGGTATCAAAACGCGGATATTTACAGATTTATTTTATTAAGCACGCAAAATAAAAGAAAAGAAAAGAAAAGAAAAGTGAACGTCAAAAGACACGGCCAATCCGCAAAACGTTTCAGTATGGGTTAAATGTGTGTTGATATGGCGGCAGCTTTGAACCGTTGATGACTTTCGGAAGAGGGATTCCGGTCAACGTAGTCAACCGAAAAGTTGCTGGGCCCACTTGTTCAGAAATCTGGTAGGGACCAAACCATTGTAACTTGAATTTGCCAGCAGAGCGATTCGACTTTGCATTGTAAAAGAGTACAAGTTGTCCCACCGAAAAAATTGGAGTCTTTAGATATCAATCATGTGTTCGAGCTTGTCTTAGCTGTACTTCCTGCATAGTCAAAAAACTGTGCCATCGTTGCTCGTCTAATTCTCTGAGTGTATCCAACTGAAATGACAGTGATTCTTCAAGTAGCAGTTTTTGAGTGATTGCTTCTCGTAAACTTGGTATAACTATCTCCATCGGTGCTATTGCTTCTAATCCATAAGCCAGTTTTAAAGGGGTTAATCCTGTTGTTACCTTGTATGTAGTCCGATATGCCCATAATACTGCAGGCAACAGTTGATCCCATCTTTTCGGTGCTTCCATAATCAATTTCCGAAGCATATTCAACAAAGTTTTGTTTGTACTTTCAGCCAAACCATTAGCACGAGCATAATAAGGAGAACTAAACTTATGCGTGACCTGGAACGAATGTGTGAGTACTTTCATTAAATTGTTGACAAAATGAGTGCCTTGATATGTAACAAGTTCCAGTGGTAAACCAAAATGTGGAAAGACATCGGTCAGCAGACACTTTGTTACCGCAACAGCTGTAGCAGACCGTAAAGCCCAGGCTTCTGCCCATCTGGTAGCATAATCAGTACATGTTAAAATATAACGGTTGTTACTGAAGATTGCTGGAGGTGTAATCGGTCCGATAAAATCTAGACCCCACTTCTGGAAAGGTTCCAATGGTAGGACAGGTTGTAGCGGAAAATAGTGACGTGGTAATGGCTGTCCAGACCTCTGACAATTATCACATTGTTTGACAAACTGTGATACATCTCTGTACATAGTAGGCCACCAGAGACCACTTTGCAGAATTTTCCGGTGTGTTAAGTCTGCAGCAAAATGGCCACCGAAAGGAATTGAGTGAGCCAAAGTAATGACTGATTTTACTTCATGTGGTGGAATACAACGAAGTAAAATTCCAGTATGATCCACATAGTATAATTCTCTAGCAATCAACCGAAATCGGCGGCTAAAAACTGCAATTTTCCTACGTATGGCCGTAGAAGTCTGAGATGGAAAGCATCCATCAGTGAGAAAGGTCAATATTTGATCATAGTATGTAGATGGCATAGGCGGGTCTGTAATTTCATCATTAATTGGTTCAGAGACATAAATTGCTGGTGTTGTGTCATCTACACCTACCGGAGCTTCGCCGGAATCTAAGCGAGACAAAAAATCTGCTAAGGCATGTGAACTGCCTGGCCGATGAATGACTTCATAGTCAAATTCTTGTAAAAGTAGAACCCATCATGCTAATCGACCTCCTAGATGCTGTTGCCGAACCAGATAAACAAGTGCAGCATGATCTACATGAAAAGTAAATCTACGGCCCAGCAAATAATGCCTGAATTTCTTGACAGAATATACTAAACCTAGACATTCTCTTTCTGTTACAGAGTAATTCTTTTCAGCAGGGGCTAATCTTCGACTTGCATAGTACACTGGTCTGAACCATTTATCGGTTTGTTGCATTAGAACGCTGCCAATTGCTATATTTGAAGCATCAACAAATACATGAAATGGGCGATCCCAGTCAGGAGGCTGTAAGATGGGAGCTTGTGTTAATAAACACTTTAAACGATCAAATGCTATCTGACATTCCTGAGTCCACTCAAACTGTCGAGGAGTTTTGGTGATTAATCTGTTCAGTGGTATTGCCAAGTGAGCAAGCCATCGTAAGTGTCATCCATGCCATCTTACTTGGCCCATGAAGCGCATTACTTCCTTCGGTGTAGTTGGCACCGGAGCTTCTAACACAGCTGAAATTTTATCTGGGTCTACCTGTATACCTTGTGCAGATACAATGTGACCAAGTAGCTTTCCACATGACACTGCAAACACGGATTTGTTTGGGTTTAAACAGAGTCTGTATTCTCTGCACTTTTCAAAGCAGCACCCTAAATGGAACAGGTGTGCTATCATCTTACCGAAAATTGAAAAATCATCAAGATATACTTGCATAAAAGAGGTAAGGTAAGGAGAAAATATTTCCTACATACACCTTTGGAATGTACTTGGGGCATTTCTTAATCCAAACCACATAACAGTACATGCGAAAACACCCCAGTTGGTTATGAAGGCAGTTTTCGGTATATCCTGTTCAGCCATTCTAACTTGATTATACCCACTGTATCCATCTAAGAATGAATACATTTCATGTCCTGCTACTCTATCAAGCATTGTGTCAAGAAAAGGGAGCGGAAATGGATCAGGCACTGTAGCTGCGTTCAGTTTCTGGTAATCTACACATATTCGTAACTGCTTATTCTTTTTAGGCACAATAACAATTGGTGAGATCCATTCAGCATGCTCTACTGGTACAATAAATCCGACTTTGAGTAGCCTATCAAGTTCTGCCTTTACCTGTGATGCGTAGTTTGGATTCATCCGGTAGCTGGGTTGCTTAAGTGGTTTTGCTTCCGGCTTCAGCATGACCCTGTGTTGATAGATGCGCGGGTCCAAACCTTTCATATCTTTGTAATCCCATGCAAATACATCAGAAAATTCTCGAAGTAGTTGGATTAGGTCTGATTGAAATAATTCCGGTAAGCTCTCCTTTATCTTAACAGGTCGTGGATTTTCTTCATCACCTAAATTGTAAGTGGTCAGTTGATCTTCTGGAACATAAAATTGTCGAGGCTTCTCTATATTCTCAGCTGGGTTAAAGAGTTGTTGTAGATCAACGTCATCTATGGTAGCCTTATCTTCTTTCATATCTGTTTCTGTTACATTCATCACCGTACAAACTAAAGAATTCCAATTATCTACAACAAATTGTAGATCAACAGTTCCTAGGGAGATCAAGTCAATGTTATTTTTCAGAAACTCTTCTTCTTCATCATCTGACAACCCATCTAGCATATGGACTAGTTCCGCAAAATACGGTCTAGCATGCAACTCGCAAGGTTGTATAGCATCTAATTTTACAACGTATTTATGATTATTATCCTTGAAAGTGAGTTCTTGTGTAGACCAATCTTGTATCACCTTAGCGTGCTTCAGCCAAGGTCGGCCGAAAAGGAGATTATAATCAAGAGTGGATTCCGATAAATCTAGTATGACAAAGGTCATTTTAAATGTTGTACCTTGTAAAGTGATTGGTACATTTCGTACAAGTCCTACGGGATGGACTCTTGACTGGTCGGCCATTCTCATAAAAACTGAACTCGTTCGATTTTGGTCCATCCTAACCTTTTACACAGTGCAGTAGTAGCAATGTTGACACCAGATCCTCCATCAATTAGTACCTGTGTGATTTTATGATTTTTATACCATACCGTAATCAGAGGAACTGAATGATCGACCGTAGAATCAGGTTCCGGTTGCACTGTTGCTGTCGCTGGAATGCAAGAAGGCACAGGACTGAACTGCTGTTGGAATTGTTGTCGAACCCCTAGTAGTAGTGCAAGTAATTGGCCCAGAGGAAGAGTAATGGATGCCTTAGATAAAATTTCCCAGGCCTTTTGTGATTGGATTGTATTTTCCACAGATTCTGAAGTTGATGCGCCTGCTGAAGATGATGTGCCTGCTGCTTAATTGGAATCCTGTTGTTGTGTTCCTTCTTCGGTTAACGGAGTCTGGGTCATCGGAATAGGATCTGGGAAGACTGGAGGTTCTGCGGTGGTCCATTGACTAGCTTTATCGTACATCCTTTGTTGTTCGCGTATGCCTGGTTCAAATATTTCTGCTGCTGGTTGCAGTTGCTTACCGGAGCGGGTCTGAATTACTGCAGCGTGCGTTTCTACTGGTGTGATTTGTACCATATTAGCCATTGGGTTTTGACGTTCTTTCTTCCTCTGATCATACTCAGCTGCATCCTTGCAAAATCTTTTAATGTGACCAAATTCACCACAGAAATGACAGCGCGGTGGTGGTAAATTGGGATTTTCCGGTGGTGGTCCGGCCTACCAGCGGTTTGCATTGTAGTTATTATTTCTCTGTCCTCTGTAATTTCGATATCCTTGTTGCTGGTTGTTTCTCATTTGCGGAGGAACATAGTGATTGGCTGGCTTCCCTGGTTCCTGTATAATTGCATTGACAGTCCGGTAGTGTTGCAGATAGCACAAAACAACTGATTAAGTGCACAAGTGGCACTAGTATGGCTTGAATTCTTGCACGTAGTGCAGTACATCTGTTTGGTCGGGTCTTCGGCGACATTTTTACTTGCTTTTAACCACTCCAGATCTTCTGTAAATCCTCCAACCTTGTTTTCCAACTGCAAAGCCATTGCAATGACTGCATCTAGCATCATAGCTCCTACACAGCGTATGATCATAATCTGTTTAATTTGCGGGGTCAATCCATTGATAAACCACTGAGTAATAACGTCGTCCGGTAGGTTGGCATGTGCTGGTGGTAACTGCCTCAAATGAGTCCTGAATAGCGTCGCGTATTCCTGTACTGTTTGATTTATCTTCTGTCTATTGTTTTGCAGGTAGTCAAAAATTTCGGCTGGATTCTTCTTTAGCCTGAATCTCTGCAAAAAGGCATCTCTTACTGCTTCATAGGTGCCGAAATGGTTAATATCATATTTTGTAAGCCATCTAGCTGCTTCGTTGACCAATGTCGATTGGAAAACAATAGCCTTACACACCGGATCAGGTGGATGGTTGAGTACTGCGTAGCTTATCTCAAATGTGCGTACATGAGCATCCGGGTCATCTCCTAGGCATCCACCAAATTTGGTGTACGTTACTCCTGTCGGAGTCGGCCTGGGTAGACAATGTTGTTGTTGTTGTTCGTTCATCGTGCTGATGGTTGTATGGTGACTATCTCCTGTATTCCGAAGCTGAATATCTGAACCATCGGAGTCTGTATCAGTCTGTGCACTTACCGGTTCGATAATCTTGTTCAGTATGCTTCGAATCTCGGTTTCGAACAAGCTACCTTCCTTCTTGATGTCAAATGTAGGGAAGCTTACTCCCAATAGCGGTGACTGGGCTGAAGATTCACCAAGAAATGGTAAACCGTCGCTGGAAAACTGCGATCTTTCAGTAACTGTTACCGAAATATCACCGGAGTGTGTCAAATTTTCACCAAAACAAGGTGTTTTTTCGCCTTCACTAATTTCTTTGACTAAAGTCTTTCTAGTCGTAGAAAAATTTGAATCTTTACCCAATGTTGTTAAACTAACTTCAGGCTGCGTCCTGGTAGATTCTGGAGTTACTATATCTTCGACAGACTGTGCCGAAATAGTATCGGAATTTACCAGAGGCATAACACGTTCCACCGGAATATGACCGGAATCACTACTAACGTTCTTTACTTTCTTGACAATTGAGTTAGACCTAGTTGTACTTCTACCTCCCGGAGTCGTTTTTAGCAACTTAAGTACCCCAGGCTGGCAGTTCTTTGGATACGTTTCACCGGATCGAGTAACCGGCATGTATCATCTTTTGTACTAATCGCGTACGATTACTGTCGAAAAAATTTACAGTCATGTTTCCATAACAGGTTTGCAACAATCTGATCTGTTGCCACCTTCCCACAGACGGCGCCAGTGTTAAACGTTGTGTTAATTGCTGTTGCTTCCTTCTAACTATCAGAAGTGTGTTTAAAGGATTCTTGGGTTCTTGGGAGTGGAAGGGGTCTATTATACAGAGGCCCTGTACTTAGTTCCCAAACTTACTGCTCAGCAATATACTACTGCTGAGAACTCTAACAAAATCTGCTGTACTTAGACATTACCGTTCACAGTCTTAGCTCAGCCACGTGCACCGAATACGCTAAGATGCTATGTTGCATATACACATAAACTTACTGGAAATACCAGGACATGAGTAATCGTCAACCTTTACCGAATGTAGATAAACAATCAGACAACACCGTAAACACCGAGAACTCGATAGTTCAAACACACAGTACTGGAGACTCAGCGTGCAACTTAGAAAGACCCTTACTGTACTTCACTTTACCGTCTGAAGATAGATTCCACACTACAGACAACACAATAAGATCTGACTACCAAAAGCCTACCACAGTTGCTCCGGCTTCACCAACCACTGGCAGAACATTCCAAGAAGGAGTAACACACAACGCACGGACTAACACCACAACCCAATAGAGATTCACAAACAACTTACTCAGACAACAGTCCACGATCTATTAGATGCACAATAGAACTCGCAACCTCAACAAGGATCGATAGGTAACAAAACACAGATACACACAGTACAATCAGAGCACGCAGAATTTAGACAACAGCGTTCAGGCAATCACCCAGACGAACAGTCTGGTGATTCCACGAATTGTCTCCCTCTTGCGTGTCTTTCTTTTTATTGCTTTATATAAAAGAATACATCGTGTCTACGTAACAACCTTTTGCACGTGTGAAGCAAGATTTCAGTTATACAATCTTTCAATCCGGCGGCTGACTAACACAGCGTATTACACGGAGTCATCTAAAAACTCAGACTCTTACTATGAGAAACCTGTGTATGAGCAAAATTGGGAAACAAATTATGCTTTAGTCATGTACAGAAACCCCAACCCAAGACCGCACGCTAGACAACTAAGACCACAAGCACCCAAAGGACCATGTTATAAATGCCAATGAGACCACTTCATATGAGATTGTCCACACGTAGCAACTGTGGTGCAGTTGCAATACTTCAATATTCAAGGCTTTTCCCCTCAATATGGAAAGGATCACTTCATAAGAGATTGCCCCAAGAACCCTACGAACACCTCTATGAAAGTGATGCCCATCAATGTGATAGGCATAGTGAAGCATTCCGAAGGTTCCATACCTCAATACATACCCATACAAGTAGTTACTAGAGCCCAAGCACAAAGGCAAACAAAACCAGAAAGCCCATGAAAAATAGTTGAAACCAATGAAGTAGGAGAATCAACAAGAAAGAAAACTAGAACTTGGAAAGATTCACTAGAGCGACACAAGAGGAAATGGGAAAAAAAGATCAGAGAGTTAGAGGAAAGCCTAAGGGAAAGCTGAGCGAAAATCTTAGAAATGACATCATAGGAGGGTGAACCACGAATAATCACCTCTAAACTAGGATCAGTACTAGCAGACCCCACCCCAAAAAACCTTGATATGATGTTCAAAGCCTATCACGCAAGAATACAAGAAGGACCCCAAGTAGGAGAATCTAGCAGGAATTACCCTCAAGCTAACTTAGAAATTGAGAGAACCAAACTGTGCATGAACATGGTGGAATTAGCCCAGGCAATGTTTGAGGCATCATAATACCTCAATTGGAAAATTATGGTCAGGTCTGAGCTACTTTTTCAAGGACTCCTAGAGAAACAAGAGCAAGTCGATCATAGATAATGACCCAAATGCAAACATTTTTGACTCCACTCATGCGGATAGCCCACCAGCATATTACACGGAGTCATCTGAAAACTCAGACCCTTACTATGAGAACCATGTGTATGAGAAAAACTGGGAAACAGATTATGCTCAAGTCATGTACACAAACCCCAACCCGAGACCGCATGCTAGACAACTAAGATCACAAGCACCCAAAGGACCATGTTAATATTGTAGTGCAGTTGCAATACTTCAATATTCAAGGCTTTTCCCCTCAATATGGAAAGGATCACTTCATAAGAGATTTCCCCAAGAACCCTGCGAACACCTCTATGAAAGTGACACCCATCAATGTGATAGACATAGTGCAACATTTCGAAGGTTCCATACCTCAATACATACCCATACAAGTAGTTACTAGAGCCCAAGCACAAAGGAAAACAAAACTAGAAAACCCATGAAAAATAGTTGAAACCAATGAAGTAGGAGAATCAATAAGAAAGAAAACAAGAACTTGGAAAGATTCACGAGAGCGACACAAGAGGAAATGGAAAAAAAAAGATCAGAGAGTTAGAGGAAAGCCTAAGGGAAACCTGAGTGAAAATCGTAGAAATGAGATCATAGGAGGCTGAACCACGAATAATCACCTCTAAACTAGGATCAATACTATCAGACCCCACCCTAGAAAAGCTTGATATGATGTTCAAAGCCTATTACGCAAGAATACAAGAAGGACCCCAAGTAGGAGAATCTAGCAAGAATTACCCTCAAGCTAACTTAGAAACTGAGAGAACCAAACTGTGCATGAACATGGTGGAATTAGCCCAAGCAATGTTTAAGGCATCACAATACCTCAATTGGCAAATTATGGTCAGGCCTGAGCTACTTTCTCAAGGACTTCTAGAGAAACAAGGGCAAGTCGTATCTAACCCTGGGAAATTCATACATTTGTGCATCGTCATGATATTTTCTATCTATTTTCTAAGGATTTCTAACTACAACTCCACTGATGTATGAGATGTGGATGCAATATTAGCTAAAACTGATGCCGCAAACACATTCAAGATCAGTGAAACAATTGTATCCCTAGGCGATAATGGAGTTGTTTGTAGAGGTCTATCATACAGCACAGCTTGTCATTGTCTCATATGGGCAACTACTTCTACTTCTTTCCTAACTGTATCCCAATCTTTAGTTAATCCAAACCTTTTCCCAGTCTTCTCAAACCTTCTCTAGACTTTAGTCATGTCCTCAGGACTTAAAATTTTGACTTTAGTCCTGTCCTGAGGACTTTAGTCCTATCCTCAGGATGTGACCATAAGGTCTCATGCATCTCTCTCATGACCTTGCTATGAAGATCCCTAGTACTCAGTACCCTCTCTGGACTCTTCACCTTGCCTTTAGCGTGTCGCCAAATAAGTCCATCCTTCAAGAAAAAGTTGTAAGACTTTTTCCTTATGGATCTATACTTGTTTGTGGATGAGCCTAAAAAAGGTTTCAGTATACTCAGATAATTTCCTATATCTTTCCACTCACCATCATACTCATTCTCATGGAATTGCTCATAAACATACACTAGTGGATCATATCTCATCATGTTTGTTTCTCTTTCTACCTCATCATCATTATCAAAATCATCATCAAATTTTTCTCTTGAAAGCATATCATCCACTGTGTTCAGCTTTCCAGCTATGTGAACAAAAGCCCGATTTATAAACTTTACATACAAGATCTACCGAAGCATCACAATATCTGGAGAAGAACAATTTTCTATCATACCAGTCAATGGAAGACAATCTGTTTGGAGTCGGCATAGCATTTCTCTGCATTGGATCTACATAGCTAGTGCTAGCTTGAGGAGGAGTAGGATCCTGATAACCCATAGAATAGACCTTGTTATGTATACTAGCCATCTCTTTAGACATAGATCCATGCATTGTCATGATATTTTCTATTTGTTTTCTAAGGATTTCTAACTACAACTCCACTGATGTATGAGATGTGGATGCAACACTAGCTAGAACTGATGCCGCCAACACATTGGAGATCATTGGAACAGTTGTATCCCTAGGCAATAATGGAGCTGTTTGTAGAGATCTATCATACAACATAGCTTGCCGTTTTCTCACCTGGGCAACTGCGTATAGTTCTTTCCTAATTGTATCCCAATATTTAGTTAATCCAAACCTTTTCCCACTCTCCTCAATCCTTCTGTCGACTTTAGTCCTATCCTTAGGACTTAAAATTTTGAGAAATAAAACTACTAAACTTGGATTTAGTGAGTCCAAGTCAGTCTGAGGGAGCTCCACATACCTCCTCAAAAACTCATTCAAGAGGTGTGTTAGGGATGCAGTGGGTTTCGGGGAATGAACCCACCACAAGAAACCCTCTCTACAATGCTGAGAGAAATTCTCTAACTAGAACAATTTATGTAGTTTCTTTCTAAATTCACACCATGTCTTTCCTATATGAACTGAAATGGAGGCTAAGATCAACCCTGAGACTACCCGAGTGAAGTAATGAGTAAATATTTCTTTGGGCAACCCATGAATCTAAGCTTGGTCTTCCAACACATCCAAATACTCAGTCACATTTAGTCCTGTGAACTTCCCTTTTTCTCTCAAGATAGCTTGGACTACTCAAGCCCCCTGTTTCTCTGTCACCAATTCTTTGAACACTTCCTCCATCTCTCTTTCTCGGTTGTCGTAGAGTGTATAACGATATCTAGAGTAAGTGGCTCGACTATTTCTCTTAACTAAGAGTAGAGATCAGAGAAGAGACTAGGTGGGTCACGAGCCAAGAGGTGGAGGTCGATCTAAAAGATCTCTTCAATCAACTAAGTAGGCCAAAATCTGTTCAAGGATTCAAGTATTTTACGTGATGATGCAAGCTTGATTTCCTTGATTTTTCTCTTATCTCTACTTGATTTTCTCTCTTCGTTTAACCTTGATTTGCTCTCTTGGCTTGATTAATTTCTTCTTGACTTTTTCTCTTAATTTCTTTATCTATATTCTTTTAAATTTTATGTTCTTTTTAATTCCCAAAATTTAAATGTATTTTTGAGTTTTTAAAGTTTTTATTCTTTTTATGATATTTTTCTAATGTTTCTAATCTTTTTATGTAAGCTACGAAAGTGGCTGATTCCTAATCTAAGAAAGAATAGAAAAGTGCACAAGCGTATGATCTCAACTAATGAAAGGTGTGAATGATCAGGCTCAGGCAAATAAAACCAATCCTTTTCTTTAAGTGTGTGAAACAATGTGGATATTCAAAGAACATAAAATGTGAATATCTGGAGATCTGATCTAAAGCCGAGGTTTTTGTTTCTCTTCTGAAGGCCTAGGTGGTGAGTCAAGGATCTCCAATCACCAGGGCAACTACCTCGCTTCACGTCAGGTTCAGCTGTCGGAAAGAAGGAGAGGTCAGGGAGCAATGCCTCGTATGGGGTTGGATCAGGCCTCGTGCGTGTATGTGTGTGTGTCGTCCGTGTTTGGCGAGCAACATATGCATGTTGGGTGCCTCTCCCAGTGGTCGATCATCAAACACGATGGGCCCATGCTTCGGAAGGAATAGGCCCTTGATTACGAGGGACAGGTTGTAGATATCATTGTGGATGCACATGAACGTGGAATGAAAATATAATTAAAAAAATCACCAAACTGAAGAGTGCGAGATAAAAAGGCTGTACTCGATGATCGCGATCAATTTACAAATGAGTATCACAAAGTGACTATGGATAAATAATGAAATATTCCACCAAAGTGTTGATAAGGTAAACAGAATCTAGAATGATGTTCTTGGCCATAGTGCAGAAAAGACGCTTCTTCACTTCTTTAAAATCTTTAAAGTCTTCTTTTCTTCTCATGTAATGCTTTTCTTCACTTCTCTTTACTTCAAATCATGTGGTAATATCAGAAAAAGAAATCATGGAAAAGAATCATTTATTAGTTCATTTTGAAAAATAAGACACTCATAAAAAAAACAATTCTCTATCTCTTTTTTATATTTTCATTTTCTTTATTTACTAATTAAATAAACATCAAGAGAACACAAAATCAATTCCCAAAATTTTCCCAGTTCTCTCTTAGTTCTCGAATTTCTTCTATTGCACCGACTCTATCTCTTTTCTCTTTCTCTCTCTCTAACACTCTCTCTCTCCAACATACTCACACATTGTGCCTCTACGGTCAAGGGTAGATGTGAGTGCTTGCTTCAATATGGTCACTAATAAGCATGTGAAAAGGTACATTGTGACATAAGTATTAATGATAGAGAATCAGTGTTTTGGACGAAATTGAGGTTCTTAAGTAAATCTATGCTACTCTTAAATAGCTTATTTGTCTCTTTCCATTTTATTGAGTATTTGAATACAACATCCACGTTTTTATCTTTGCTTATGTCAACAAGGTGTGTAGGATGTGATATAGCAGCTACTTCTCAAACTCTATCTTTATTATAGTACATCCAAAAATGTAGATGAGTAGGAAGAAGATACTCCAACTTTTGATCATCTATTTTCCCAATGAAATCCGTTCCAGGAACATCATAATATATCTAGAAATAGTAATTCTGCATAAGTGCTTCTCTACATTCTCATTTGCTACAACACTAATGCCATTCATCTCCCTTTCTCTCTTTCTCAATATCTATTTGCCTAACATTGGCATCCGAATTTTTTTTTGCCGACTCTGTGTGTCACTCTAGCACAATGGAAAGTACCAACGTGAAGAGCTTCACCTCGTAATTGTCAATCTGCAGAGAGGTTAGGCCGATATGAAGATCAAGAGCAAATGATGTGTATGAAGAAGATGGTGAGAAATGCAAGAGCATACACACACACACACTAGGAAAGTCGCGATGGAGATCAATGGAAGGCAAGAAAAGAACTCTTAATCATATTCATAATCATCTAGCTACAATAGCTCTTCTAGCTCTAGCTGATATGTTCAATCATAAACTAACAACAACCTCAAAATGACCTCTCTAGCTCTATTTATAGTTTTTGCTTAGTTTTGATCGGTTTCACATCTAGTGACTTGCATAATTAAAAAATAGGTTCTAACCCTAATTCAAACT
Organism: Ceratopteris richardii; assembly: GCA_020310875.1. Classification (NCBI taxonomy): domain Eukaryota; kingdom Viridiplantae; phylum Streptophyta; class Polypodiopsida; order Polypodiales; family Pteridaceae; genus Ceratopteris; species Ceratopteris richardii. The sequence continues at coordinate 146,035,926 of CM035429.1, forward strand.
ATCTAACCACTTCCAAAAATTACAAAATTCATGTGAGCTTTCTACTTAGACTCCTCAAGCTCGAGGAGTCCTCACCTTGCACAAAATGGAGTTGCATTCGCGATAATTTGGTGTATATACATATAATACATTGGTTTAGTGATAAAAATCACCATTCTCATGATGAAATCTTCTGAGTAGCTTTAAGTGTTTCCTCTTCTTCTATGATGAGAAACAATACTCGAACCTTTGCCTTGAATACTCCCCTCCTCCTCGTTTTTGTCGTCCCTAAAGGAACCTGATTTCACGTGAGTAATGTAGTTGGTGAGCAGGTCTGTTACCAAGGTGTGTTCTGTGATGCGAAGTCCCCGAATAAGATCACGTTCAAGTTTCTCCCAATCAATGGGCTAGGGTTCATCTGAAGATGGTCGCATATAATTTTTTGAATACATGATTCGTTCGCAAGCAAACAAGTTTAGCAAATGCATTGGATGACTAATAAAACTTTTGAGTGATATTCCCAGAAGTCGATGATGAACATTTCTTCAAATTTGTGCTTGTAGCAGGAGGGCATGACCTTCAATCTACAGTGCCAAGCATAGCATACCTTGAGAGAAGGTGTTGTGCTCATGTCATAAACTAGGTCCAAGTTCCCATATTCAAAGCCTGGTGTATTTATAGTGGGAGCCTTTGCTGATGTGTGAAACATCACAAGAAATGAATCAATGTGATGGTCACCATTAACTCATTGCTACTTCAAACTTTGAGAAATGATAGCCAAAACGAAAAAACATTACTTCTTTAGAAATTTCTAGTCACTGAAATTACATACCTTCAGTATTTTTCTCATTTCACTTATCAGAAAGATTATTTTGTTAATATCTTTTGGACATTGAAACTAGAAGAGTAGAGCTTTCAAACAAGCTATTATTTGCAAGAAATGGATCCTAGCAACTCAAGTTATGGCCTTCACAAGGTGACTATGTCTAACTGCCAAAATTGGAAATTTTGCATGTTATAGTAAGAGTGCCTATCTAAAAATGGAAATTCGATGCCTAGCATCGACTTGCAACAAAAATTCGATGCCGGGCATCGACTTCTTTTCAGCAGGAATTCGATGCCAGGCATCGACTTCCCGCATAAAACCTCAACCTTTTAGATGCCAAAACAATAGATGATTTCATGCATACTTAGAACATCACTTATCAACTGGAATTTCATGTCAGGCATCGAGTTGCTCCAACAAGGTCATGATTTGCAAACACTTCAGCACTGAATGAAATAGATAAATGAAAATATGACTTATCAGCATAGATTTGATGTCAGGCATCGACTTGCTTGAAAAACTTCAACTTCTGAAATGATTACACAGAAGACAAGCTCTAGAGATGGAGAAGGAAGGCTTATACACATAAGTTTAATCAACTCTTTTCATAACTATGAAACCTCATAAATGCACAGGTGCTTTCTCATGCACAGAAGCCCGACTATATCAGTCATACATAAATGAGTTCTAACTCACTCTCAACTAACATTCTCTTCATTCTCTCATTTTTCATCTCTCCGTGTCAGTAGATACAAACTAATTTATATAGATTTTCTCAATCTCTTGATTTTTGAAAACTCTAGAACTAAAGTTAAAACTAACTTTACAATTATAATACATGTGTGAAAGTGTCCCTTCACATAGGCATGTGCTTTTCTTCTAGACTTTGACCTTCAACTTTATGTCCAATTTGTGATTGGTTCTCCAACAGCTCCCCCTCAATCACTAATTGACATTCTCTGTTCCTTCATATCTTCTTCTTTTCTTTTACTCTTGCCATACTTTTGAATATGCTGGTCTTCACGCCATTCAAGCTCTTTTTCATTATGTCTGCTATCTGATCTTTTGTAGAAATGTACTCCACTTCAATTTCTTTCTCCATTATCTTTTTTCTGAGGAAATGGTAATGTATCTCTATATGTTTTCTTCTTGCATGAAATACTAGAGTTTCTGCAAGATAAAGTGCTCATATTATCTCCATGTATTGTAGGTATACCTTGATCAATGCCCAAGCGTTTGAATAATGTCTACATCCATATGACCTCCTTAGCTGCTTCTACAAGTCCTTTGTACTCAGCTTCAGTTGATGATAATGCTATTGTATGTTGTTACTTTGAACACCAACTTACAAGCTTATCACCAAAGTATATCATGTATCCATGTGTTGATCTTCTGTCATCTTGATTACCTGCCCAGTCTGAGTCACTATGGGCTCTCAACTTCAAATCTGATGTAAAAGGATAATATAATCATTCCTTTATGGTCCCTTTGATATATCTAAAAAGTCTTTGACCTACAATCCAATGTGGATCCTTTGGACAATGCATGAATTGTGACAAAACTCCCATTGCATAACTAAGATCAGGTCTTGTTAGTGTAGCATAAATCAAACTACCCAGAAGAGGCTGATACTTCCTCATATCTTTATATTCTGCACCATCATATTTACTGAGCTTATGGTTGACTTCTAGTGGAGTTGTAGCTTCTCTGCAATTTTCCATTCCAAACTTCTTCAACAAGTTCAGAAGATACCTTTCTTGTGACACATATATGCCATGATTTGTATAAGTGACTTCCATTCCAAGAAACTATGATAACTTTCCTAGGTCACTGATCTTGAGTTCTTTTTCAGGTAATCTCTTTACCTCCTTATTGATTCCTTCATCTGAAGTATCTCTGATTATAATGTCATCTACATAAATACAAATGTAGATTGTGCCTTCATGTGTTCTTTTGATGACTAGACTTGGATCTACTTTTGAACTTTGATATCCAAGATCATTGAGATACTTCACCAGTCTATAGTTCCATGCTCTTGGAGCTTGCTTCAATCCATAGATTGCTCTTCTCAACTTGCAAACAAAATTTGGATACCTAGAATCTATAAAACCTTGAGGTTGTTCCATGTATACCTCATTTGATATGTGTCCATTCAAGAATGCATTCTTTATATCCAGTTGACTCAGAGTCCATCCTTTTGAAGTTGCAATAGCAATGATTGTCCTTATAGTTGACATCTTAGCTATAGGACTTAATGTCTCATATTCTTCATGTAGGCTGGAAGATGGTTCCCTGCATGGAACTTTCAGGAATGTCTTCAGGGGAGAATTGGGTTGCAATGTTGGCTCTTTCTTGGTGCGATGCTTGATCTCTACATTATAAGGAGCCATTAGCACACAAAATGGGACATACAGATCGTTAGAAGTACCAATCCACCTATGATGGGATAAGTTCTTGAAGTAGTCCGATTTGATGATGACTTCTTCTAGATGAGACATGCATTGTTACTCTGTCATCATGAGTAGGGCCAACCTTTTCTAACCTTTGCAGCCATTTTGGAGCTTCAATATTGAATGTATCAATTCCTTCCTCTATTTGTCGGCCTCTAGGTGTAGGCATAGGTACATAAGGGTCCTCAAATGTCTCTTCTACTTCAACTAGAACTAGTTCCTCTTGCTCTAGCTCCACCATGGGAGAAGGTTGCCATTCATATTGTAGAAGTTTATTTTGAAAATCGGCCACTTGTGTTTTCAATTTTATTACCTCTTCAGATGTGGTGGTTGTAGGTGCTGCTTCCTTTGGTTGTTCTCTTTGACTAGCGAGTTACTTTTGTACTTCATCACACTCTTTTTCTAATGTGTCATATGCCTCTAGGAGGTCTGCATGTGTATCCAATATTATCTGCATGTTTGCTGAAGGGAGGGCTTTGAACCGCTCCAGGTCAATCTCTTTAGGAAAACCTTCCATCATGGCTTCTAGATTTTCTTCATTCTGTCTTTGGAGTCTTTTATTCTCTTCAAATGCTGCAGACATGTGTTTTCTTTGTAATGCAAGGTTACAACGTATCTTGAGATTGTCTGCTTATTGGGTGCGTAGCATTTCAACGAGGTGTTGTTGTGCCTCTGTATCTGGTTGGGGGGGGATTGGCCACCAATTCCTCATATTTCCTTTGTAAGGTATCATAATTATGTTGTAGTATCCTCTTGTCCTCCTCCATGTTGTTGATTCTTTCTTGTAATGTCTCATGGACTTTGAATAGGTTCATATGTTGTGCATCTAAATGCTGATAATTCTGTTGTAACTGAGAAATGCATTGGTATAATGTGTTGAATACATTATTTACAGGGATGGATGCTGGGAAGGTTTGGAATGCAGGGGGATAGGGGGGAGGGAAAGGGGAGGTGAATGCTGTGGTGAGAAGTGGTGATGTTGGTGGTGGGGGAATGGGAGATTGTGGAAATATGGGGGGAGGGAGACGTGCAGTTGTGGGTGATATGTCCATTTGGTCATGTGTGGATGCAGTCGTGGGAGTTACCATATACATGGGAATGGTAGGTGTGGTGATGGTAGTGAAAGTGTACAATGGTGTGTTTAATTGTGCATGTGGAACACCTAGATGTGTGACAAGAGAAATTGGATTCCCTCTAACCGTGGTTAGAGTCCTATAGCCCGTGGTTATAGTTACAGTGGTAGTGGAGTCAGATTGTGATAGTTGTGAGGGTTGACCCATATTGTGTGCTTCACTGAGGGTGGTGGAGACCGTGGTAGTGACAGTAGAGGAAACGGTGGTGGTACGAGGTGAGGGGGGTGGATTTGGAGGTGAGGTTGGTAGGGGTGGTGATGAGGGTGCACTTGATGTGTGGGGTTCTTTAGTGTGTTGAGTGGAGTGTGTCGTGCCGGTGGTTGCGAAAGTGATGCCATGTGGTTCTGATATTGTAATATGTATATGCTTTCCTAATCTTGGAGGTCGTCTCTCGCGTCTTTGTTAAAACCTCTGAGAGTGGGCAAGGGCGATGTGCACAGCCTCTAGCACCCCCAATGCGTCAGCGAGCATGTCGAGGGAAGCTCTGAATTGGTCATCCACACATTCTTCTTCAAGTATCTGGTTCATTAGGGCCTTTCTAGATGCCAAGGATAGTCTATGTTGTTCCTGAACTAGGTTCATAGTATCGTACAATGGTTTTATTTGTGCTGTGTAAGCTGGGGCTCCCGCGATTTCAGTATAACATGTTGCTCATATTCATGCTCCTCTTCATCAGGTGGTCCTTCATGTTTCTCATCTTGTTCTTCTTCTTCAATCTCCTCCTCATCTTCCTCTACTTCGACAACGATTGGTTGAGTTTGGTATGGCCAGTCTGTGACTGTTTGTTGTCCACTTAACTACTCTGCTTGGATTTCCAAGTTGACTGCATTGATAATTCTGGCTACTTCCTCATCGGTTCAATCCTCAAGCGTGAAGCCGTGAGGGAAGTCTAGATCAATGGGAATCGATGGAAAAATAAGATTAGGCCCCTCTGCACTGTGCCTTGGTAATCGGATGGTGCCCTGTCTTCTCAATTTCATTCTTTGGATGTGCACCACGTTAAATTCTTTCCTTTAAAGTTATCGATCACAAAGAGAGTATATTTTTGCTTGAACTTGAAGTAATTCGATGCCGATGTAGCACATTTTACTCTCCTTTTTTATAGCTCCATGATGATATGCTCAGAGTAGAAAATCGAGCTCCTAAGGCCACACACAGTACTCCGCACAGATGCTGCAGAAAACACAGTCACTGAGGAGCACGAAGATAGACTTCTTAGGTCTTACAAATACAGTCAAACTTATAGTCTATGACTGATCAGGCCACTATATGCTTTATTAAAGAACATATACAAGGAAGTGTCCAGTGGCCATTTGGCCTTTCACATGGACACTAACAGTAACAATCTCCCATTAAAGGCCAACATGGCCAAAGTAACTATGGGAGAAAAATAAAGAATGATAAAAAATACATGAGTGTAAGTATACAACTATACCTCCCACCTGATGGGCATGTTACACAGTGTACAAGTGACTATGTAAGATCAAGAATCAAGTAACCCCCATCAAGTGACAACAGTGTCGAAAGCTATCTTGTGGTAGAGCTTTAGTCAAAGCATCTGCAGCATTATCTCGAGTGTTAACCTTCTCAAGAATAATGCACTCAGTGGCTAAGCAATCTCTAATGAAGTGATACCTCATCTCAGTGTGCTTGGTCTTTTCATGATAGACCGGATTCTTAGCCAAAGCAATGGCACTCTACCTATCACTGAGCAAGTGAGGTACATGCTGAGCTAAACCCATATCACAAGCAAGACGAGAAAGCCACAATGCTTCCTTACATGCCTCACTTGCTGCAACATACTCTATGAAAAATGTACCCTGATGTAGACTTACGATTGTCTACACAACCATCATAATCAGAATCTATGTAACCAATAGTGGATGCTTTCCCTCTACCTAAGCATAGACACTTGTCCTTAGTGCCACTCAGATATCTCAAAATCATCTTGACCACTTCCCAATATTTCTTGCCAAGATTAGACATATATCTGCTCACAACTCCCACTGCAAATGTAATGTCTGGTCTCGTAGCTACCATAGCATACATGAGACTACCAACAGCAGACTGATAGGGAATTTTGGTCATGAATTCCTTTCCGTCATCTGATTTGGGGCAATCATCCTTGTTCAATTTCACATATAAGGGTAAAGGTGTACTCAATGTCTTTCCACCATGCCTATTGAACCGGTGAAGTACTTTGGATATGTACTCACTTTGAGACAAGTATATGCATCTTTTACTCCTATCAAAAGTAATATGCATGCCAAGAATATGTTTGGTATCCCCCAAATCCTTCATATCAAATGTCTGACTTAACTTCTTGTTGAGAATTGGCAAATCATAAGAGGACTTCCCAGCAATCAGCATATCATCGACATAAAGTATCAAGCATATCAAGTTGCCATCTGAGCATCTCTTTGGGTAGGGACAATGATCCTCATTGCTTCGCGAATAGCTTTGAGATTTCATAAAAGCATCAAAATTTTGGTACCATTGTTAGGGGACTGTTTAAGTCCATACAAGCTCTTCTTAAGCTTACAAACTAAACTTTCCTTGCCAGGAACTACATAACCCTTTGGTTGTTCCATATAGATATCATCTGTAATATCTCCATGCAAGAAATTAGTTTTCACATCCATTTGGACTAGCTCTAAGTCCTCCATTGCAAGGAATCCAAGCAACATGTGCAAGGTAGTCATCTTGACCACTAGAGAGAAGATTTCCTCGAAATCAACACCATGTTGCTGCTTAAAACCCTTTGCAACAAGTCGTGCTTTATACTTTGGAGAAGCACTATCTGATGTGAATTTGAACTTATATACCCATTTACATGGTAAAGCTTTCCTGCCCTTTGGAAAAGGTACTAAATCCCAAGTACCACTCTTGTGAATAGAATCCAACATATTCTTCATGGCATGCTCCCACTTGACATGATCCTCTGTCTGCATAGCCTCTTTGTAGCAAGAAGGCTCACCGGCATCTATTAGCATAGCAAAATCTAAACCTGGAACATATCTATGAGGTGGATGTGAGACACGTGCAGAACGTCTCAATGTTTGCTGAACAAGAACATGTGCAGACTGATCTGAATGGACATTCTCTTGAACATCCCTATGTGCAACATTTTTATGCATGCTAATCGGAGGACTAGTATCCTCAAACACCACTCTTCTCACTTCAACCTCATTAATGGGTTGTTTATGCATCTTAGACTCATTGAAAATGACATCACTACTGATCATTGTCCATGTTTCAAGATCCCATAAGCGATATCCAAATTATCCTTCTCGACCATATCCAAGGAAAATGCATTTCTTTGACTTATGATCCAACTTTTGTCTAAGATTCTTGGGTATATGAACATATTCTTCACACCCAAAAACTCAAAGATGATCATAATATGGTTGCTTCCCTGTCCACAACTCTTGTGAAACTTTCAGACCTTTGGCAGTACTAGGTGAAAGGTTAATCACATGAACTGCGGTCAATACTGCTTCTTCCCAAAAGCCTTGTGAGAGGTTTGCATGATGCAACATAGAGACTACTCTATCTTGAATAGTTCTATTCATCTTCTTAGCTACACTATTCTGTACTGGGGTATAAGAAGTTGTAAACTCTCTACGAATCCCTCTAGACTGACAAAAAGGCTGAATTCATGTGAGGTATACCCACCCCCATTATCTGAATGTAAAGCCTTAAGCTTAGTTCCTTTTTCAGTCTCAACTGAAGCAAGCCATTTTTTGAAAGTAGGGAATACCTCATCCTTCGATTTGATAGGATATATCCAAACTTTTCTAGTAGCATCATCTATGAATGTGACAAAGTAGAGAGAACCACCTAAGGACCTTGTGGGCATAGGGCCACACACATCTGTATGAATGAGATCTAAAGGCTGAATTGAAGAGTCAATGTGCGTTCTATGCACATTTGGAGATATATGGTCCAAACAACCATGCCAAATACAAGCCATAGGTTGTTCAATAACAGCTAATAAGTGTTCTTTCTGTGATACAAATAAAGGATAAAGTGAGCCAACTTTGCTTCCTTTTGCAATAACCATATTGCCCTTTGATATGCGAAAGGACTGAGCATAGAAGACCACCTTGTAACCAAGGTCATCAAGTTGACCAACTGACATCAAACCGCATGATAACTGAGATACATGGCGTACATTATGCATAGTAAACTTTGAACCTTCAATGAACTGCACAACCGCATCTCCAATCCCCACAACATCATATTGGTAAGAGTCACCAAGTCTCACGGTACCAGGGGACTTTGCTGCATACTTCGAGGACCATTCTCTGTGTGGTGTAACATGGAAAGAAGCACCAGAATCTAGCAGCCACGTGTGGGAAAGAGAATCAGCCATAAGTGCGTCAGTTGACACAGTACTATCAAGTGTCAACACATCAGCATCATCAAAAATAGCATTGATTTCTTCAATCTTCACAGTCGAAGTAGATGATGCAGGTAACTGTTTAACATGGCCATCAACATTTTGTCCTTTACCTTTAGCATTCTTTAATGCATAATAGTCTTTCTTCATGTGTCCTTTCTTATGAAAATAATGGCATTTGATATCACTCTTCCTTGATTTACTTCTACTCTTATTCTGTTGACCATTCCTTTCCTTGTTCTTGCTCGTGCCATGTTGTTGATTCTTTCCTTGGTAAGAATCATGAACATTATATGCATCTCCACTCTAAGTGCCAACCATAGATTTTCTTCAAATCTCCTCACTCAAGAGTGCTCCACAAATGTCATCATAGACGAGTTTACCACCAGGTGCACAATTGCTAATAGCTGTGCAAAATGTATCCCATGATGAAGGCAAGGTGCATAACAACAATACTGCTTTCATTTCATTATCCATATCCATTTTTTGAACTTGTAACTGAGAGAATATAGCATCAAACTCATTTAGATGAGCAGCAACACTATCTGTGTCCTTCATACGAAGGTCATATAATTTTCTCATCAGATAGACTTTATTTGATGCCGTCTCTTTTTCATGTGTATTGCATAACTTCTTCCAAAGCTCCTCTGCACTTTCACAGTCTAATAATATAAGGTAACCATTATCTGCCAGGTGCAAGCGAATGGTAGACCTGGCCATTTCATCTAACTCATCCCAATCGTCTTCATCCATGTTAGTAGGCTTCTTTGAAATCCCATTTACTAGCTTGCATTGCCTCCTTTGAATCAACACATCTTTAATCTGATCCTTCCATAGATCAAAGTTTGTGCCATCAAATTTTCGGATCTCAAAATGGTCTTTGCCCTGCAAGTTATAGCTCCTCCTCAGAACACTAGCACTAGACCCTAACCCACCGGATGTGGATGAGACCTCTGATGCCATGATGGTAGAGAACTGAGTAGAATGATAATGGAGCTAGAAGAGTTCGAACACCAATGAATAAGTGTATCAAGGAGTAAATCGACCACTGTATAGTTGACAAAATCAAAAATCTAGAAAAATTTTGCCAGAGTATCCTCTACAAAATGAGCATATGAAGAGTGTCAAAATATCATAAAACTGCAAGTACTGACATGTTTTCTTGCATAGTGAATGAGTGACTCCACTGCATATAATCAGAAACAGGGTTAAAATAGGGTTAAAATAGGGTTAAAACAGGGTTTAAAGAGGGTTCAAATAGGGTTAAAATAGGCTAGCAAGCAAATAGAATCTCTCTAATTATTCCCTCGGGGCCTCACTATGCACCCATCGCTTGAAATGTATGCCCACAATTGACAAAATTTTGAAAATTAAAAACCCCAAAAATTTGGGTGAAAATGCATGTCAATCGCGATTGAAAAGACTATCAATCGCGATGGACAGAGCTGTCCGTCGTGGGTATCAATCACGATTGACGTGTCAATCATGATTGATGGTGTCAATCGTGATCGACAAAGTCGGTCGTGAGGGCTTTCAATCGTGATCGATACTTTTTCACAAATTTTGACGTAATTTCAGTCAATCGTGGGTGTGTCCATCGCGATGGACATGTGGACACGCGATTTATTGTGTCAATCATGAAATTTCAATCGGTCCTGATCAACGGTGTCAATCGCAAATGACAGAGGTGTCGGTCATGGCTGTCAATCGTGATCAATGGATCGGTCACGATTGATAGGGGTTGTCGGTCAGCTGTGTCAATCGTCGCTGTCGGTGTCAGTCGTGACTGACAGAGGTGTCGGTCATGGCTGTTAGTCGCGATTGACAGTGTCAATCACGATTGATAGAGAATTAAGGAACCTATCGATTGCAATCGATAGAGGTCAATGCCTTGGGACCTGCACAGTCAATGTTCTCACCTGTTGGAGCTGCTGCAGCTACAATGGAAGCTGGTGCTGCAAGAACACTCAGAAAAACACAGAAAACAAGTGTGCATACAAGCTCTCTCTCACTCTCAAGTGGAAATGAGGAAATGAATGGAGATGGAGGTATATGGTCGCGGCGGTGAAGATGATGAATGGAAATGGTGTGTAGAAGTGAAGAGGAAGGTAAAATCAAGTAAAAGAAAAGGCTTACCACTCTTCCAACACCTCTACTCTGTGTCTTACCATCACACGCTCGTCCTCAAAGCTTGATCCCCGACAATGGTGCCAAAATTTGGTGCAGCTTAGTGGTGAGTAGCACATCCTTTAATGTCAATCCGGGAAGACATGAGGATGGTATGAAGACCTCGAGCACATGATGTGCACAAGTGGTGATGGAGAAGCACACAAGCATGCACACACATACACACATGCGCACACAAGTAAGAAGAAAGAGTGAGACAATGGAAGCTTTGATTAAGATCAAAACACAATTACAAGAGCTCTTCTTTAGTTCAAATTACAATTTGTTCTCTCCCAAAAATGAGCTCTCTAGCTCCTTTTATAGTTTTTTACTACCTAATGGCCCTGTCTGGACCTAGTGTCGGCCTAGTTAAAAATTAGGTTCCTAGGCTATTTCGGGGCTCAAATGAGCTCTAAAAATTGTGAAAATTGGTACATAAATACTTGTAATACTCCTCAAGATTGAGAACTCCTCCGCTTCAACAAAATGGAGTTGAATCTACCAAAACTGGTATTTATAATGTTCATTTAGTGATGAGAATCATTGTTAAAAGGAGATAAGGTCGGAAAAATTGAATGGTCTATTTGTCGAATCTTCTTTGGCTGGTTTGTGTGCTTGGACCTTCTCTTTGTTCTGATTCTTTATGTCGTCTCCCTTGTCTTGGGATGCCTTGACTGCTGCCAACAATCTATGACAAACCTAAGTATTGGTTTGAGTCTAACAAGGTCATAGGAGAAGCTTTAAAAAGAAGACAATGTATGGAAATTGAAGAATTCACTTATGAACTATCCCTTGTAATTTTTTGGAGTCTTTACTTGATGTAAAAGTAAAGGAATCTAAGTGGTTGAGTCCACTTGATGAAAAAATAAAAGAAAAGCCACGAATTTTTTATTAGGTGAGTAGGAGAATCAATCACTAATAGATTGGAGAGTGATTACAGGAAGATTCAAATTCAAATCTTGGCTCCAAAGATCACTATAAATACATGGCCTTCTAGTCGCATTTTTGAAGACCTCCATGAGCTGCACTTTATGCCATATATAGGTGTGGTTTCAATGCACACATATGTATAAGTAAGTCCATTGTATTTTACAATCAATATACTTTCATTTTCATGATCATTTGAGTTCATATTTTCATGCTCTTGTGAAGTGTACTGTTCACTGCCATATCTCTCAGTTTTCTCAATCACATTGCAGAGATGATTTCTCTAAGCTTGGTGCATCATTTTCAGTGATTCAACTTGCTATAGTTAGCTATTTATATCTACTATATACTCACAAATTTTCATTCCAATTGGATGTTTCAATCCTCCGCTATGTTCATTTGAAGTCGACTATATCATTTCATTTTCTACTTCTCTGTGAGCACTCTCTCAGAACAGCCATTGTCTCATATCTGTTTCTCAATGTATACTTCACCCTTTTCCATGATTAAAAGCTTGTTAGAATCAGCGTAATATCTAGTATATGCCTACAAAATTTCATAAGCATTGGATTCCTGAGTCGTGAGATATTGCCATTTTTCTTCTCACGGTTCTCAGTACAACTATAGCCCGTGAAAATGGGGATGGTCCTATGACTTGCTAAGTTCTTTTATCCTTGTGTAGACCATCATTTTTTATGAAGTAACTCTTGATTTGTAGCTTATTAAGCTACTAAGAGTTCCCCAAAAGGAATCAAGTCAATTGCTATTGTGGCCAGAGAATTGTTCAAAACTTTGGACAGGTGTATGAACATAAATAGCAAGTTTTTGGCTCTTGAATCTATTTCAACTTATCTGTTTTGATTCCTCTTTTTGCAAGTGATCTTCCAAGGTACATAGGGTGTCTAATATTGATATATTTAGGTAGTGATGTGTGTGAACACTCTAGGACCGTTGGGGCACTTTTTTCCCTCTTTAGGAGGTTTTTTTCCCCCGGCTTGTATATACGCCTATTGCCCTAATGGGATACTTATCTTTGTACATTCTCTAGTAATACATTCAGTATTGTGTGTTGTGCTCCAAGCTTCATCTTTTTCCTTGTGCTGTTTGTTGGGAGAGATGGTAGAATGCACTCAAGAGATTGAGTTGAAGCTGCTAGACCTGCTTTGCTTCGGCCCTCCTTGTTTCAGATATGCTTAGTACACTTGATTAGCTTCCAAATGATACCAAGAAAGCATATATGTACTTTGCAAATGATATGTGTAATGATCAAATCAAAACAGATAACTTGGCACTTCAAAAATCCAAGAAAACTTGCTATTTTTGTAGTGACACCTGCTCAGTCTTTCACTCAGTGTGACCAGCACACTAACAATTGATTAAATTCCTTCTGGACATATTAAATTAGCTTAACAAGCTACCATTTGCAAGTGGAATGAGAAGAAATGACAAACTATACTCTGAGAAATCTCTTTAGCAAAATTGTAGTTACCCCCGATATTTTAGGAACACAGCAACAGAATACCAGAGTCCACTTCGAGCACGATTTCTCTGTAATGGCTGAATCAATTGACTTCAAACTTTGTAGGTGTATAGAATACTTTGAGCTGAATCCAATGTGCTTTGAATCACTTGATTTGGTTCAGTAGATCCTGAGATATGCTCTGTTGACGTTGACAGACTTGGAGATGATGACTCAGAGAAAAACAGAGATAGTGAATGTAAATATTTCTATTAGTTCACATGAATGTACAATCTCATTGGCTTGATAGATGTAGCCTAATGAGTTGGAGATGTGTAGGCTATAGTGTAGCACTCACACACTCAATGATCAAGAGTATTAGCCTCGGGAAAAGTGAAGGACACCCCGCGACTTTTCAAGTACAACTTATATATGAAATAAGTGAGATTTGAATTCAAATTTGAATTCTTGGCTCCCTTCAATCACTCCTCTAAAAGTAGGGAGATATTCTCTCCAATTACAATATCCAATTTTCCACGAATCTAATCAAGTAGGTGTGATCATTTACATGCCAAGTCGTTTAGACTTTTACAAGAGATAAAATGGTAATAAGTCATAAGACTAAGTTCCTATGGTTCTTGCTTCACATAGTGATATCCTTCAAGGGTTCCAAGCCAAAGGTGAAGGCTTGTAATGCACCAACAGCTCCCCCTCAAGCCAAACACTTTGGCTTAAGTCTTTATCTTTAGTCTTCAATCACATCCTGCAATCCAATCATAGATTTGAATCTGCATAGCTTGTTTCCATCCAATGCTTTAGTGAGTAAATCTGCACATTGCATATTAGTAGACACATATGTCAATTGAATCTCCTTGCTTAGTAACTTCTCCCTCACATAGTGGTAATGAACCTCTATGTGTTTGGTTCTAGCATGATATATTGGATTAGCTGCAAGGTGAAGAGAGCTAGTGTTATCTCCAAAGATGATTGGAGGTCTAGTGTATAGACCTAATTCTGTATACAAGAGCTTTAACCAGATAGCTTCTTGAGTGGCATTGGCAAGCCCTCTATACTCTGCTTCAGTGGATGATAATGCTACTGTAGGTTGCTTCTTGGCTGACCAAGAAATAGGTTTATCTCTTGCAAAACAAATGTAACCTGATGTGCTTCTCCTATCATCCTTGCATCCTGCCCAATCTGCATCTGAATATACTTTAATGTCAATATCTGATGTATAAGGAAAGTACAAACCATGGCTTTGAGTTCCTTTGAGGTACTTCAAGATTTTCTTTGCTGCCTCTAGGTGAGGTACCCTTGGTTTGTGCATGAATTGGCTTAGCACACTAACTCCATATGCTATGTCAATTCTTGTCAAGGTAGCATAATTCAAACTACCTACCATACTTTGATATCCTGTGATGTCTTGTATTTCATCCCCTTCATGAGCACTAAGCTTTAGGTTGACCTCCATTGGAGTAGTTGAGACTTTAGCATCCTGCAAGCCAAACTTCTTGACCATATCCTGTACATACTTCTTTTGAGTGATATATATACCTGAGTTGGTGTAGACTAACTCAAGACCTAAGAAGTACTTCAATAATCCAAGATCATTGATCTTGAATTCCTTCATCATTTGTCCTTTGATGTGCCTAATCCCATTGACATCATTGCCTGTAATGATGATGTCATCAACATAGACACACAAGTAGATTACCTATGTACTACTCCTCTTAATGAATAGAGAAGTGTCTGCTTTACTCATCACAAATCCTTGATGTTGGAGGTAGGTTGTCAACCTGTAATTCCATGCTCTAGGTGCCTGCTTCAAACCATATAGAGCCTTCTTCAATTTACAAACATGATTTACCTTCTTGGGATCTTCATAGCCAGGTGGTTGTGACATGTAGACTTCTTCAGATATCCATCCATTCAAGAAAGCATTCTTGACATCTAATTGGTACATGTTCCAATTCTTGGATGTAGCTACACTCACCAATATTCTGATAGTTGGCATCTTAGCCACAGGAGAAAATGTCTCCTCATAATCTATGCCTTGGGTTTGTGCAAAACCCTTGGCAACCAACCTAGCTTTGTACCTGTTTATTGTTCCATCAGAATTCCTTTTTAGCTTGTAGATCCATCTGGATCCTATCACCTTCATAGAGTCCTTCTTGGGTACCAAGTCCCAAGTATCACTCTCCTTGAGAGCTTCCATTTCTTCATCCATAGCTTCTTTCCATTCTGGTTTGGTGATTGCTTCTTCATAGGTACCTGGTTCTTCATTCAACAAATCCTTTGCAAGATATACAGAATGCTTGGTTACAAGAGAAGTATCATACCCATATCTGATAGGCTTCTTACTTTCTCTCTGAGATCTCCTCATTGCTTGAGTTGAGGATTCTGGTATATCCTCTAACTTCTTCATCTTCATCTTTCCTTTGGACTTCCATGCCTTGAATTCCTCAAGGTTAATTGTATCATCATCATCTGAGCTTGAGTCTTCTTTCTGGATTGGTTCCTCTTTAGTGAGCCTTGGAAAGTCTTCTTCCATATCATAGGGTAGACTAACCTTCCTGCATTCATTCTCATACCATGAGTCATTTTCATCAAAGATGACATCTCTGCTTACCTTGAAGCCTTTGTTTGTTGGATTGTAGAATCTGTATCCCTTTTGGTTCAAATCATAACCAATGAAGATACATTTTTCAGCTTTAGGGTCTAGCTTTCCCCTTATATGTGAGGGAATATGCACATATGCTACACAACCAAAGATTTTGCAATGATCCAGAGAAGGTCTCTTACCATGCCAAGCTTCATATGGTGTCATGCCATCAAGTGATTTGGATGGCAACCTGTTGATGAGATAGGTGGCAGTAGATACACTCTCTGCCCAAAGATAATTTGGCAACTTCTTTTCATTAAGCATAGACCTAGCTGTTTCTACAATGAGTCTATTCCTTCTTTCAGCTACTCCATTTTGTTCAGGTGAGTACCTTGTGGTTATCTCCCTCTTGATGCCTCTTTCCTGCAAGAAATCTTCAAACTCATTGGAGAAGTACTCTCCTCCTCCATCTGACCTTAGCCTTTTCAAGCTTCTTCCTGTTTGATTTTCTACAAGTGCAAGATACCTCTTGAAACAATTAAACACTTCATCTTTATGTTTCATAAAGTATAAGATGGTCCACCTGCTATAGTCATCAATGAAGGACACATAGTACCTTGAACCTGAAATGGAAGGGTCCTTGCTAGGTCCCCAAACATCTGTGTGTACCAAGTCTAGGTAGTCTTCATGCATGAAACCTTTCCTTGAGTAGGGCAACATGTGAGACTTACCAAACTGACATGCTCCACACTTGTAAATCATGTGTTGCTTGGACACATTAGGTATCCCAAGCACACATTGATCCCTGCACATTTGCTTTAGGGTTCTTTCACCTATGTGTCCTAACCTCTTGTGCCATATTTCTAACTCTGAAAGTGTTTGATCCTTGTAATTATACAAAGCAATGTTCTTGGTGTCTTCTAGCTCAAAAGTAAATAATCTACCTGATTTTTCTCCCTTGGCTATCTTTCTGAATCCATGTCTTGGGTCCTCCACATATGCTCCATGTTGTGTGAATCTGACCTGCAAACCTTTCTCCACAATCTGACCAACACTCATTAGATTCTTGGTGATGGTTGGTACATAGAGTACCCTGCTCAATAGGTTCTGATTACCATCACATGTCTTTACATTTCCAATCTTTACAACAGAGTGTTTAGTATCATCACCTGTCTGTACCTGATGTTTGCCCTTGGGTTCTTCCAAATCAGAGAGTAGTGCCACATTGCCAGCTACATGGTTAGAACATCCTGAGTCAATATAAAATAAATGATCATCATTTGTACCTGCCTTGGAGGTCATATTCATGATCAATAGGGAGTCATCTTGCTCCTCTGTGTAGTTGTTGTAGTCTCTTCTATTTCTGAATCCACCTTGGTAATTACCATTGTGGTTGTGGTTGTAATTGTTGTTGTATTGATTGTTGTATCCATTGTAGCTTTGGTGTTGGTTGAATCTGCCTCTCCCTTGAGAGTATCCACCTCTATGATAGCCTCTTCCTCTCTGATTCTTGTAGTTCTTGTAGCATTCATCTGTGGTATGATTGGACAATCCACAAATGTTGCATGGTGATGAGTTGTAGGGTCTCCCCCTACCTGACTTACCTCCTCTGCCTCTTCCTCTTGATGATCTACCTCTCCCTGCATAGTTTGCTTGGGAGGTAGAACCTTCTTCATCAACCTTCTTACTTTTACCTTTATCTTTAACTTTCTTATCAGTATATAGAGCAGAGGGGTTGTTACCTTTTGATTGATCTCCTGCCTTTGTAAACTTTGCTTCATGTGTGAATAGTTGGCCCATGAGTGTTGTGAGATCTAGGGTATGCATGTCCATGTAGAGGTCCATTGCAGTGGTGAAACTTTCCCACTTATCATCTGCCTTGAGTCCATTTGTTACTTGCCTGACTATGTGCTCCTCTTCAATATCCTCTCCAATGCTTGCTAATTGGTGTGCCACATCTTTAATCTTGGTTACATACTCTGAGATTGATTGCTTGGGTTGCTTCCTAAGGGTTGTGAATTCAATCCACAGTTGATTCTTCCTGGCCCTTGTGTTGGAAGAGAAATATGTTGACAGAGTTTCCCAAGTCTCTTGGGAAGTCTTACAGTTCCTTATATGAGGTAAAAGGAAAGCAGATATAGAGTTAAGAAGGTAAGACCTTGCCAAAGCATCCTTTGCACACCATTGGTTGAGCCTCTCTTGTTCATCCTTGGTGGGTAGTCCTCTAGCTTTGAATGAGGGCAATTCCTCATCTCCTGATATGAATCCAAACAAGCTCCTTCCTTGTAGATGGTCTTCATCCTCAGAGACCAAGCTTGGTAATTGTTCCTGTCCAATTTGTCAATGAATGAAGGAAAACCATCTCCCATTGTTACCTTGTTTGCTCTGATACCACTGTTGGGAGAGATGGTAGAATGCACTCAAGAGATTGAGTTGAAGCTGCTAGACCTGCTTTGCTTCAGCCCTCCTTGTTTCAGATATGCTTAGTACACTTGATTAGCTTCCAAATGATACCAAGAAAGCATATATGTACTTTGCAAATGATATGTGTAATGATCAAATCAAAACAGATAACTTGGCACTTCAAAAATCCAAGAAAACTTGCTATTTTTGTAGTGACACCTGCTCAGTCTTTCACTCAGTGTGACCAGCACACTAACAATTGATTAAATTCCTTATGGACATATTAAATTAGCTTAACAATCTACCATTTGTAAGTGGAATGAGAAGAAATGACAAACTATACTCTGAGAAATCTCTTTAGCAAAATTGTAGTTACCCCCGATATTTTAGGAACACAGCAGCAGAATACCAGAGTCCACTTCGAGCGCGATTTCTCCGTAATGGCTGAATCAATTGACTTCAAACTTTGTATGTGTATAGAATACTTTGAGCTGAATCCAATGTGCTTTGAATCACTTGATTTAGTTCAGTAGATCCTGAGATATGCTCTGTTGAAGTTGACAGACTTGGAGATGATGACTCAGAGAAAAACAGAGATAGTGAATGTAAATATTTCTATTAGTTCACATGAATGTACAATCTCATTGGCTTGATAGATGTAGCCTAATGAGTTGGAGATGTGTAGGCTATAGTGTAGCACTCACACACTCAATGATCAAGAGTATTAGCCTCAGGAAAAGTGAAGGACACCCCGTGACTTTTCAAGTACAACTTATATATGAAATAAGTGAGATTTGAATTCAAATTTGAATTCTTGGCTCCCTTCAATCACTCCTCTAAAAGTAGGGAGATATTCTCTCCAATTACACCATCCAATTTTCCACGAATCTAATCAAGTAGGTGTGATCATTTACATGCCAAGTCATTTAGACTTTTACAAGAGATAAAATGGTAATAAGTCATAAGACTAAGTTCCTATGGTTCTTGCTTCACATAGTGATATCCTTCAAGGGTTCCAAGCCAAAGGTGAAGGCTTGTAATGCACCAACACTATTTGCGTGCTTCGGCAGACGTCTATCTCCAACAATTGGTATCAGAGCAGGTCATCGCTTCATTTAGGACGCCGTCGACACTCCTCCATTTGCAGTCTCAGAATCGCACGAATTTTGGTGAGCATACTCAGCGTGTTCTCCAGATCAAAAGTGCTTCGCTTTGTGGTGCCGAAATCGCGATCTGAGCTCGTTTCAACCTCCAAACGTATTGTCGCAGTCCTTGTACATAGATGTATAGTTATATATGTATATATATATATATATATATATATATATATATGCGCATATGTAAGTTATGATTTTTGTTGTCATAAATATTATCCTGTGCTAGCTCAAGAATTTTGGACTTCTAATATTTTTTGTGTTATGCAGAGACTGTTAGGAGATAAGTAACAAAATGGCAGACCAAATAATGCAACTCTATTTGTACGAGCTAAGGATATATTTCTCGGACCAAACATTCGCCTGCATGGACATAGATGTCGACGACTTTGAGACGGAATATAATGTAGAGGAAGTGCATTGGTTGGTATGCTTTATAAACAAGGGTTTGGGTGTTGCATTTTACATTGAGTGTTTTGAGGAATACCTGACTCGACATGTAGGATGGGTGGGAGATCGATATCACTATTTCGATCCTTCTAGGGAAATGCCTAACGAGGAAAACGATATCACTTGGGCTTGGGCAGATGTGTTGACGATAGGAAGTGATGACGGAGCTCCTGAAGTTGAGCCTGACTCGCCTTAGGGAAGTCGTGGGGTACGAGTATGATGTGGGGCTACATGAGGCATCCCGGAGACCCACATTCTAGATCGTCTAAGGATAGGTATACGAGGGACCAAGGCATAGCCGGCTGTAGTTACCAAGTGAAGAGTCAACTCGATGAATACATATGTAGTGTCTGTAATTGAGAGAATGGAGTGAAGAGGTGGTTGATCTATCAAAGGCTAGAGTGTATATGTTTGCATGCATGTGTGAGAAAAGTGGGGAAAATCCCTTTCTTCCTCTCCCTAATTCTCAGGACTTGGGTAAATTCATTAACTATGAAAAAAAAAAAAAGGAAAAGAAAAAATTTGTGTTGCTGTGATCGCACCAATGCGCTATGGTGGGCTAGTAGGTGGGTGGATTTATCCTCGTCAGGTGGTTAGGACCACGAGCCGCAGCTAGTTTCGCCATAGGCTTGGGATGTATATGTCTATGTCTTAGCTACGCGCCATAACGGGTTGGTAGGTAGGTGGAGCCATCGTGGC
Source organism: Ceratopteris richardii (assembly GCA_020310875.1). Lineage (NCBI taxonomy): Eukaryota > Viridiplantae > Streptophyta > Polypodiopsida > Polypodiales > Pteridaceae > Ceratopteris > Ceratopteris richardii. Next base: position 146,056,576 of record CM035429.1, read on the forward strand.
TGGGTAGTCACGACCACGAGCCGTATCCAGCTTTGTTATGGGCTAGCTGATGTATGTTATGTGCTATCATTGTGTGTTTGTGTGTTGTGCGCTGCATTGCATTGGTAGATGGGTGGAATCAACCTGATCGGGTGGTCAGGTCCACGAATCGCATCCAGTGACAACGTAGGCCAACGTGTGAATATAAATAAAATCTACCTATGAATTTATTCCCCACTCCTGAGGGGGAGAGAGAGAGAGGAGAGGGCAATGATCACCTGGAAGGGAACGTTATTTGCTTGTGTGATTGATATGTGGTGGCTTGTAACAGATCAGCTCACCTTGAATCAACATTCTTGAAGGCACGGAGACTGTATATGTACTTATGGATGAGACCTTAGCGAGGTAATGCAACGGTTTGCTTTATAACTTGTGTGCTCTATCTGAGGGTTTTCCAGTGTGTTGGACACTCGGGTTTTTATGTAGGTCTTGACTTGTACTCGAGTCTCGATGGCTTCTGTAGGACGACGATGGGGATTCTTCGGGAACGTCTAGTCATGGAACAATTGTACATAGTGAATGGTAGATGCAATAATGGGGTATGCATTTTGGGTATGTTGCATCTCCTGTTGGATTCATTTCAGTTGTTGTTGTTCATTTCGGTATTTCCATTTCTGTTTTTTCGCAATCATAGTTGCATGTGTAAAACATGGAAAGGTATGTATGTGTCATTTTGGTTGAGACTGTGTTCATAATGGAATGCATGAGCAATTTGATGTATGCGGAATTGGAGTTTCATATACGTGCATGTTCTTGGATCATTTGGAAGTGACTGATTTGTATGTATTCAGGAGTGATTTTTTTAGCACTAATAGCTTAAATGAGTGCACGTCCACTTGGAATGATGGCTCGATGAAAAGGTATGCGAACTATTTGTAAATTGACATGTTCATGGTTGTTTGGATTTTATTGCAGCAAGAATAGCTTGTCGGGGACGACCTCGCAAATAAGAAGAGGGGAGTATGTTAGCTCACAAAATGGTTGGTTTTTATGCACTAATGTGGTTCTATTTGGCAGGAAAATACGTTTGATTTCAGGTATTTGAAGAGTAGAATCGACGATTGATGAGAAGTATTTGGAGTGTGTAGGGCCTCTCCTACAGTGCGTTTGAAGAGAGTTACTGATGCCTGATGGTGCGTCTTTAATACAAGTTGTTGTGCACAAAGGAAAGCGGCTCATTGGTGATTGTGGGAATTATTAGAGACATCTGGGGGGTTGTGCTGCTCTAGAGATAATGTGGTTATGGATTTCTAGTTTGATACCAATGCCACAGCGTCAATTGCAAAGTTGGATTCGCATGACCGGAGGATTTTAAGTGCACTTAGTCTCACTTGGCAGAAAGATGTATCCTCATAAGTGAGCGCTTCTAGATGAATACTTATCCGTTAATGGAAAGTGATGGCAGTACTTCTATACGTGCTTTAGAGCAACAAGAAAATGATGTGGATGATAAAGTCGTGCATCTGAAGGTTTCACCTTTCTACAATTATGGTCTTTTTGGGTGAAAGTAATTATCAAAGATGAATGGACAATGGAATAGGGAAATGTTTTTCCTATAACTTTGAAAAGCTACAGTGCCACCCTTTTCCCAAAAAGGATCCGTTCCAGAAAACGAGAATAGATGGTAGCACATCAAGTTGCTACTATGTATACATCTGTTAGCTTGGCACAATTGGTAGGGGGGATATTCGTGCGGACTGAGAGAGTCTATATTGGGAAGGGGGGGGCATCTCTTCTTATCTTATCCACTGAGATATAGGGTGCTTAATTTTTTTCCTCGGGGGCTCTCCGTGTGTCTCTCCCGTTTTGGTTCTTCTCGTTTTTCTGCAGGTGTGGGGGCTGCTGCTGGTCGGAAGGTGTCGGGCTCTTGCTGTCGAAGGGGGAAGACCCTCTGGAAGCTTCGCTTTGGGTTGTGGGAGAGAACAACAGGCGGGTGTCTCTTGTTTTTTTCTGGCGGGTTCTGTACAGGCATACAATATAGGGGAGAGTTGGAGCTTTGAAGAAGATCATTCATTCCTATTCAGACGACGAAGAAATACAAGGGGGAACCTCATGCAAATAGATTCTTCTCATATGTGAAAGTTGAAATGTTTCAGAATGATTAGCTTCACCTTGCTTTGATTAGCTTCGCCTTGCTCAAGAATTATTAGGGGGATGGTTGTTCTTCATATAACTTGGTGACTTCTATACTTTTCTCAAGAGAAAAGATGGTTAGCGCAAGGGCCAAATACAGGAAACGAGGGAGGATCGATCTATGTTGAGGATTTAACAGACGAATCCTATGCGGAGGCTGATGTGGAATCGGCTGATGTCTTCAGTTTAGTGTGGCTGTCAAATATAAGAATGAAGACTTCAACGTTGAGGTGGTGATGGAATAGTTATCCGATTGATATTTGTTGAAGATGGCATCATGGATTGAATCCATAATTTAGTGATGGCTCTTTCTGCACATATCACGAGCTCAGTTCGTTTCAACTAGAATTGTTACAGAAAGTATCAAGGTGTTGCAAATTCTAAGAAAATGGAACAGAGAACTACATGCGTTTGCTCTCAAGTTAATCAAGCTATGATGGTCTTCTTGATGGTCTCTCTCAAAGGATACAGAATAGCTAAAACTCTGGTATACATATTTAAATTTCTGTAAGTGTCCATTGAAACGTTTATGGGTTTCCATGTATGATTGACGCACTCTTGTGTATGTCGTTGGAAGAAGAAAAAGTAGAAGTAATATTTGAGCACATTCATAACTAGTGTGAGAACATTATTAGTTTAACGAGATATCGCTTACTTGCATTGTTGCACTGTTGTGAATGACCTTGGGCTGCTTTGCATATTTAGAAGGCCATCTACCAATGGTTTAAGGACAGGCTATTGCTCGGTTTGAATGATTGAATTGAAATGGATTATCTCGCATATATCAGTGTGACTGTCAATCTTGTAAATTTGTATCTTTAATCATTGCGCAGAACTGTAGTCTCCATTTTCTTGCGAGTAAAATGCCATGATAGTTTATGTGGGTTTACGGATTTAGTTTTGACTTCTCAAGTGAGCCTAACAGGCTCTAAAACTATGAGAAATATCACTTCAAGCAGAAATAGAATTATATATGAAAAAATTGTACCCAGGAACGCATAGGTTAAGAGAGAGAATGGTGAAAAAAAAGGAGGAAGAAGAAGAAAGTGTATATGAGAGTTTGAGGTTGTAATCGAGTGAGATAAATGTTTGAGCCTTGAGAACATGAGAGTTGCAAGTGTGCTTGTGCGTGAGCGAGTGAGTGTACAGGAGGTAAAGGGTAGAATGTGAGTGAGAAAGAGTATATGAGGGGAAGGGAAAGGTAGTGCTAATTCATGTCAGTGTGTAAGCTTGAGTGTAGGAGGACAAGAGTGTGTAGAGGATAAGTGTGTGGGCAAAAGAAATGAAGCAAAGGTATGTGGGGGAGAGCGAGTGAAAGAGAGAACTAGGAACTAAGTGGACTTGGAAGGTGTGAGCAAGGAAAGAGGGAGGTTCCGAGAGGTAACCACTAGAGTTGGTTTCCCCTTTGTGCATGTATTTTCTCGTATCCCCCATCAATACTTTGGAGTGAAATTGTGGACTTAGGGAGACCAAAATTGACCTAGTATGAGAAGGGTTGGGCAAAATATCACTTTGTGTATGCACTTTCCCTTGGACCAAAAGACTTAAACATTTTGGTGCGTCCGCCGGGAATAGCTTGGCACGTCTCTATAAGAGTGTGCCATAGGTTTGCCTAGCGCCACATGTTGGCCGAGCTTGCGGACCCAAGATCTAGTACATGAGCGAGGGGAGCTCATCCTCAGGAGAAACACAAACTCAAAGAGAGGAACGGGCTCAGAGAAGAGCCCTTGAAAGAGAAAGGAAGAGGTGGGAATTGCAAGGCGAGTCAACCTCGACTAGCTCGAAGAAATCTGCTAAAAACGTGTACTCCCGTAGGAGAGTCGCGAGTCAAGTGCGAAAGTTTGAAGGAGGGATCCTGAGGCCACGTGTGATAAATTTTTGGGATCGAAGTGATATTGACATCACACCTCTGTTCGAAATGGCTCAGTGGATTTTGGTTCACTTGGGGGACTTCACCAAGTTCTCAGGTGCTTGGGACGAGGACCCACATAGTTTTATCCAATTGTTTGAGGTTACGTGTGCGGCCAATGAGGTAGTAGACCAGGGTCAAAGGTTGAGGATCTTTCCGGCTACTCTTCGTGATGAGGCAGCCAACTGGTATGGGAATTTGACACCTCAAGAGTGTGGAACTTATCAGATGCTCAAGGAAGCCTTCTTGGCAAAGTTTCGACGACAAGGCTTCCAAGATAGATTGGCCCAACAGATGGACTACTTGCGACAAGGAGTCAATGAGAGCATCGATAACTACATTCAGAGAATGGAAACTTTGGTAAGAAAGATGGGCATGAATGCCCCGAACGATGAGACATTGAAAAGAAGATTCATTTCGGGATTGAGAGATCCTACGGCACAGCAGCATATCAGCCTGACAAGACCTGCAACTTTAATGGATGCTAAGGAACAAGCAAGGCTTTGGGAGGAAGTTATGCCAACAAAGGAAGATGGAGCTCTTATATGAGCCAATGGGAGGCCCAGGTAACATACCAATGAAAGATCCGGGCCAAGGAAGTCCCGCATTGACGACCCCAGCTTTTGTAGCTGCCACTAGCACGCTAGGCGAGGTAATGCCTGCGCTAACTGAAGAACGAATAGTGGAGTTGGTCACGCAAGATATAAAAGCTGCCACAATGACCAAGGAAACATACACAGTAAAACCAGAGGTAACTACAAACCCCAATCAAGTGTTTCGATCAAATACATGGTGTGGAAAGTGCCATGGTTACGGCCATTTGGCTTCAGAATGCCCTACAGTCTCGAGAGTATTCACAGATAGATCACCACCTAGGATGCGTTGTACTTTTTGTGGAAGAACAAATCACACGGAGGACCGATGTTACAACAAGAGAGCCTATGAAGAGAGGACCATGAAATCAGGAGATACAAGAGAAAGACCTTACACGGGATTGCCCGCTCAAAGTGTCCCACCTACATCTCGTTGGGAAAACAGATCGACTTATGGATATGGTGCTCAGGGTCAAGGAGGAGACTATCCAAGAGGAGCCGCACGCGATCAAAGAAGAGATGGTCCAATCCAGTGCTGGAGATGCCATGGCTTTGGCCATACTCAATCTAGATGTCCAAACGAAAAGAAACCAATTGATTATACCCCACTATGTAGGTACTGTAGTGGAGAGGGCCACTTTGATGAAGATTGTCCAAAACGAAGAGCTACCGCCGGCAAGGAAAAAGGACCAGTAGGGTCCTCGAATTATGTTGATACTCAGATGCATTCCACATCGAGAGCTCAAGAGCACACTCCTACGATCGGAGTAGTGTTCAAGATACCGAACCCTCAAGAAGGCTCTAGCTCGTCAATGCACTTTGTGGATGCTTACGAGGCCAAGAAACCACATAAAGAGCCAACTATGGCAGTAGTCACAAGAACTCAAGAGTATTTGAAGAAAAATCCAGAAGGTGAAAACGGAAAAGCAAGTCAAGAGAAGATAGTTGAACATGGAGAGGTAGAAAACCAAGTTGGAGGATTTGCTGAGCAGCAAGAGTTTGAGGATGGGGAAGAGATAGAGATTCTTCCACCAGTAACCAAGGAGTTTGTGCCAGGCATAGCACCATTCCCTGAAAGATTGAAGGCTCCTAAGAGTAGGAAGGAAAGACAAAGTTTGGAGGAAGTGGATATTGTAAAGTTGCTCGCGGACACGGAAGTCACGCTAGACATTGGCACATTGCTGAAATGTTCACCTGCATATAGGAAACAATTCTACAACGAATATATTAAGAAGCCGAGGAAAGCACGAGATAAAAAGAGACAAGATAAAGATGTCCAAGGGATCATTCAAAGTATTATGATGCAAATTGATTCAAATGCTCCAGCTGTGACAGTCGAGATTAAAGGGTATGCAGTCCCCGGTGCTCAGTTAGATAGTGGAGCCGCAGTCAACCTTATGACTGAGTTCATGATGAAAGCTTTGGGCCTCAACCACATGGAAGAAACGCCGATGTCCTTGAGAATGGAAGATCGAACACAAGTGAAGCCTGCGGGTCTTTTAAAGAATGTAAGCACAGTTGTGGGCGGTTTAGAGTTTAAAGTTGATTATCTGATAGTAAGACCAAGGACCTCAGAGGCTACCTTCTCGATCTTACTTGGACGGCCATGGCTGGTGCAAGCCGAATGTGTGCACGATTGGCGCACAGGATTTATCACAATTGGACCAAAGGTTGATCGAATACAACTTCAAGTGTCTCCAAACTTGACCGGCAAGAGATCGACAACAGCTGAGGGAAGGGAGCAGAAAGCAAAGGAAAAAGTTAGACGGCGTAAGATTTGCATTGCGCACGGAGACTTCTAAGGACCTTTCACAGGATGGATTGAATCTGCAATTGGCCAACCTCCAACATGCGAAAGTGGGCGAGTATAAAGATCCACTATGTTACAAGGATGACTCAGACCAGGAGTTGCTGGGATGGTTGACACATACAAGTGAATTTGAGTGCTACATGTTGAGTATAGACGCAAAGGAAAATAAAGCTACTCAATCCTTGGAGAAGGGAACTTTAAAAGAAGAGTTGAAACTGGAGCTAGCTTTGACAATGGAAGTGCAACAGTTGAGAGAAAGGGTCAGAATGTTAGAAGAAGAGCTTCTAAGGAGAAGTCAACAATCAGACAGAGAAGCGGAAAGTAAAACTAAAGTGTCGGAAGCCATTGCAAAAGCTGAACTAAAGAAATTGGGTATGGTTGAAAAAGGACAAAACAATGATTTATTGGCCAACCATGCACGCGTGATCGGAGAGCACGTTCCAATCACAACGTCTTCAAGGAATAGGGAATATTCGCGAGAAGCTCAGGTGGAAAAATGGGAGATTTTTCCAGAAAAGTTCTTGAGCGTGGGGTCAGAGCTACCAGAGGGAGTACGAGATTGCATTAAATTGGCACTCAAAAATTTCAGCAAGGCCTTTGCATGGTCATACAGCGATCTGAGAGGAATTGATCCCCGAATCTGCCAACATTATATAGATTTGGAAGAAGGCACCCGACCAATATGTCAACGACTTAGGCGGACAAATCCAGTCTACTCGGAATTGTTCAAGCTGGAATTGACTAAGTTATTGGAGGCAGGATTTATATATCCCATCGCATCCAGCGAGTGGGTATCACCAATTGTAGTGGTTCCGAAGAAAAATAAGAAAATCCGTATTTGCATAGATTATCGAAAGTTGAACGAGCGCACAAAAAAGGATCACTTCCCTTTGCCATTCACTGATCAAATCTTGGACAGAGTGGCTGGTCATAAATTGTACTCATTTTTGGATGATTTCAGTGGGTACAATCAGATCCAAATCCATGAAGAAGATCAATCAAAAACTACTTTCACCACAGAATGGGGTACGTATGCATATCGTGTGATGCCATTTGGATTATGCAATGCACCGGCCACATTCCATAGAGCAATGATAGCTGCATATCAAGACTATTTGCAGGATTGGATGGAGATATTCCTCGATGATTTTGCAATCAGGGGCAATGATGAAAACATGATGGAGAGGATCGAAGCTATTTTAAGAAGAAGCATCAAAAAAGGCATCGCATTAAATCTTGAAAAGTGTACATTTGGAGTACGAAGAGGATTGCTTTTGGGACATGTTATTTCTGAAAAAGGAATCGCAGTCGACGAGGATAAAGTGGAAAAAATCGGACAACTTCCACCTCCTCAAAACTTGCGGCAACTCAGAGGATTCTTGGGGCATGCTAATTATTACCGACGATTTATATTAAATTTTGCATCCATAGCGGCACCACTGACGAATCTTTTGAGGAAAGACCAACAATACCAATGGACTGAAGAGTGTCAAGTCGCATTCGACTCGATCAAAGAGAGATTGATAAATGCACCGATTTTGGTAGCACCCGACTGGACGAAAGAATTCCATGTGCATACCGATGCTTCTCATACTGCGGTTGGAGCAGTGCTATGCCAAGCCGACGAAAAGAAGTTGGACCACCCTATTTATTATGCAAGTCGCAATTTGAATAGCACTGAGAGGAACTACACGACTACAGAGAAGGAATGCCTATCGATGATCTTTGCGGTAAACAAGTATCGGCATTACTTGATGGGAAAACATTTCACGTTTTATGTGGATCATGAAGCCCTAAAATACATCATTAATAAACCCGAGCTATCAGGGCGATTGATGAGGTGGATGCTACTCCTACAAGAATTTCAGTTCACAGTGGTAACCGAACCAGGCAAAGCGCATATATTGGCTGACCATTTATCTCGAATTGTTAACGAGGAGCCAATCTCTGGTGTGCCCGACGATGCTCCTGATGGGCATCTATTCCAGGTTAATGCTAAAGTACCTTGGTATGCCGACTTGGTGAACTTCTTGTGCACCACTAAATATCCGCCAGGAGCAAGCAAGAGAGAGAAGCAAAAATTATTAGCATTGGAAAAACACCATAGCATTATTGGTGGGCAGCTCTATCGATATTTTGTACATGAAAGCATTTATCGGAGGTGTCTTGAGGAAGAAGAAGCAACCCTAGTATTGAGAGCTTTGCATGATGAACCCTGCGGTGGGCATTTTGCTGGTGAACTGACGGCAAGAAAGATTTTATTGGCTGGGTATTGGTGGCCAACGCTGTTCAAAGACTCTCACACATACTGTAAGAAATGCGACAAATGCCAAAGAATGGGCAAACCAACATTAGCACATGCTGCTCCTCTTACGCCTGTGTTGGCTCTTAAGCCGTTTGAGAAATGGGGAATTGATTTTGTGGGGCCTATTGATCCCCCCTCAAGACGTAGATCCAATAGGTATATTCTGGTCTGCACTGACTATGTTACCAAGTGGGTAGAGGCTAAAGCTCTGAAGATTGACCGAGCTGTTGATGTAGCTAAATTTTTGTATGAACAAATTATCACTCGATTCGGATGCCCGTTGGAGATAGCGAGTGATAGAGGAACACATTTTGTCAACGAATTGATCGAGGAGTTAATGGAATTGTATAAGATCAAACATCGGAAGAGCACTCCATATTACCCGAGGGGGAATGGACAAGTGGAGGTCACCAACAAAGTGCTGGAACAGATTCTGACAAAGACAGTAGCTGTGCATAGGCGAGACTGGGATGAGAGACTGTTGGAAGCTTTGTGGGCATATAGAACATCCTACCGAGTGACGACTAAGAGCACTCCGTTCTTTCTAGTATATGGCGAGGAAGCCATCTTTCCCATCGAAAAAGAAGTGCCGACATTAAGAGTGGCCATCGAGGCTAGGCTGGGAGAGGAAGAGTCATTAAAGGAGAGGTACGTACAACTGGTCAAGCTAGAAGAAAAGAGACTCATTGCACAGCAAAGTCTGGAAGCTATTCAGAGAAGACGTAAAGAGAGGCATGACAAGAATCTCAAGACCTATGTGATTCAAGAAGGGGATTTGGTGCTAGTCTATGATAGTAAATATTATAAATTCCCGGGGAAGTTACAGACAAGATGGGCAGGACCGTTTAAGGTGGTGGAACTCAACTCCAATGGTTCCATGCAAATTAAAGATTTAGGAGAAGAATGTGCTCCCGTGAAGGTTAACGCGCTTAGAGTTAAACCATATTTCAAGTAGCATTAGGACGGGAGAAGCCAGACGAGATCCAAGCGGAGGGACGTAGTAGATTCCTTGTACATAGATGTATAGTTATATATATATATATATATATATATATATATATATATATATATATATATATATATATATATATATATATATATATATATATATATATATATATATATATATATATATATATATATATGCGCATATGTAAGTTATGATTTTTGTTGTCATAAATATTATCCTGTGCTAGCTCAAGAATTTTGGACTTCTAATATTTTTTGTGTTATGCAGAGACTGTTAGGAGATAAGTAACAAAATGGCAGACCAAATAACGCAACTCTATTTGTACGAGCTAAGGATATATTTCTCGGACCAAACATTCGCACGCATGGACATAGATGTCAACGACTTTGAGACGGAATATGATGTAGAGGAAGTGCATTGGCTGGTATGCTTTATAAACCAGGGTTTGGGTGTTGCATTTTACATTGAGTGTTTTGAGGAATACCTGACTCGACATGTAGGATGGGCGGGAGATCGATATTACTATTTCGATCCTTCTAGGGAAATGCCTAACGAGGAAAACGATATCACTTGGGCTTGGGCAGATGTGTTGACGATAGGAAGTGATGACGGAGCTCCTGAAGTTGAGCCTGACTCGCCTTAGGGAAGTCGTGGGGTACGAGTATGATGTGGGGCTACATGAGGCATCCAGGAGACCCACATTCTAGATCGTCTAAGGATAGGTATACGAGGGACCAAGGCATAGCCGGCTGTAGTTACCAAGTGAAGAGTCAACTCGATGAATACATATGTAGTGTCTGTAATTAAGAGAATGGAGTGAAGAGGTGGTTGATTTGTCAAAGGCTAGAGTGTATATGTTTGCATGCATGTGTGGGAAAAGTGGGGAAAATCCCTTTCTTCCTCTCCCTAATTCCCAGGACTTGGGTAAATTCATTAACTATGAAAAAAAAAAAAAAGGAAAAGAAAAAATTTGTGTTGCTGTGATCGTACCAATGCGCTATGGTGGGCTAGTAGGTGGGTGGATTTATCCTCGCCGAGTGGTTAGGACCACGAGCCGCAGCTAGTTTCGCCATAGGCTTGGGATGTATATGTCTATGTCTTAGCTACGCGCCATAACGGGTTGGTAGGTAGGTGGAGCCATCGTGGCTGGGTAGTCACGACCACGAGCCATATCCAGCTTTGTTATGGGCTAGCTGATGTATGTTATGTGTTATCATTGTGTGTTTGTGTGTTGTGCGCTGCATTGCATTGGTAGATGGGTGGAATCAACCTGATCGGGTGGTCAGGTCCACGAATCGCATCCAGTGACAACGTAGGCCAACGTGTGAATATAAATAAAATCTACCTATGAAGTTATTCCCCACTCCTGAGGGGGAGAGAGAGAGAGGAGAGGGCAATGATCACCTGGAAGGGAACGTTATTTGCTTGTGTGATTGGAATGTGGTGGCTTGTGACAGATAAGCTCACCTTGAATCAACATTCTTGAAGGCACGGAGACTGTATATGTACTTATGGATGAGACCTTAGCGAGGTAATGCAACGGTTTGCTTTATAACTTGTGTGCTCTATCTGAGGGTTTTCCAGTGTGTTGGACACTCTCGCGTTTTTATGTAGGTCTTGACTTGTACTCGAGTCTCGATGGCTTCTGTAGGACGACGATGGGGATTCTTCAGGAACGTCTAGTCATGAAATAATTGTACATAGCGAATGGTAGATGCAATAATGGGGTATGCATTTTGGGTATGTTGCATCTCCTGTTGGATTCATTTCAGTTGTTGTTGTTCATTTCGGTATTTCCATTTCTGTTTTTTCGCAATCATAGTTGCATGTGTAAAACATGGAAAGGTATGTATGTGTCATTTTGGTTGAGACTGTGTTCATAATGGAATGCATGAGCAATTTGATGTATGCGGAATTGGAGTTTCATATATGTGCATGTTCTTGGATCATTTGGAAGTGACTGATTTGTATGTATTCAGGAGTGATTTTTTTAGCACTAATAGCTTAAATGAGTGCAGGTCCACTTGGAATGATGGCTCGATGAAAAGGTATGCGAACTATTTGTAAATTGACATGTTCATGGTTGTTTGGATTTTATTGCAGCAAGAATAGCTTGTTGGGGACGACCTCGCAAATAAGAAGAGGGGAGTATGTTAGCTCACAAAATGGTTGGTTTTTATGCACTAATGTGGTTCTATTTGGCAGGAAAATACGTTTGATTTCAGGTATTTGAAGAGTGGAATCGACGATTGATGAGAAGTATTTGGAGTGTGTAGGGCCTCTCCTACAATGCGTTTGAAGAGAGTTACTGATGCCTGATGGCGCGTCTTTAATACAAGCTGTTGTGCACAAAGGAAAGCGGCTCATTGGTGATTGTGGGGATTATTAGAGACATCTGGGGGGTTGTGCTGCTCTAGAGATAATGTGGTTATGGATTTCTAGTTTGATACCAACGCCACAGTGTCAATTGCAAAGTTGGATTCGCATGACCGGAGGATTTTAGGTGCACTTAGTCTCACTTGGCAGAAAGATGTATCCTCATAAGTGAGCACTTCTAGATGAATACTTATCCGTTAATGGAAAGTGATGGCAGTACTTCTATACGTGCTTTAGAGCAACAAGAAAATGATGTGGATGATAAAGTCGTGCATCTGAAGGTTTCACCTTTCTACGATTATGGTCTTTTTGGGTGAAAGTAATTATCAAAGATGAATGGACAATGGAATAGGGAAATGTTTTTCCTATAACTTTGAAAAGCTACAGTGCCACCCTTTTCCCAAAAAGGATCCGTTCCAGAAAACGAGAATAGATGGTAGCACATCAAGTTGCTACTATGTATAGATCTATTAGCTTGGCACAATTGGTAGGGGGGATATTCGTGCGGACTGAGAGAGTCTATATTGGGAAGGGGGGGGCATCTCTTCTTATCTTATCCACTGAGATATAGGGTGCTTAATTTTTTTCCTCGGGGGCTCTCCGTGTGTCTCTCCCGTTTTGGTTCTTCTCGTTTTTCTGCAGGTGTGGGGGCTGCTGCTGGTCGGAAGGTGTCGGGCTCTTGTTGTCGAAGGGGGAAGACCCTCTGGAAGCTTCACTGCGGGTTGTGGGAGAGAACAACAGGCGGGTGTCTCTTGTTTTTTTCTGTCGGGTTCTGTACAGGCATACAATATAGGGGAGAGTTGGAGCTTTGAAGAAGATCATTCATTCCTATTCGGACGACGAAGAAATACAAGGGGGAACCTCATGCAAATAGATTCTTCTCATATGTGAAAGTTGAAATGTTTCAGAATGATTAGCTTCGCCTTGCTTTGATTAGCTTCGCCTTGCTCAAGAATTATTAGGGGGATGGTTGTTCTTCATATAACTTGGTGACTTCTATACTTTTCTCAAGAGAAAAGATGGTTAGCGCAAGGGCCAACTACAAGAAACGAGGGAGGATCGATCTATGTTGAGGATTTAACAGACGAATCCTATGCGGAGGCTGATGTGGAATCTGCTGATGTCTTCGGTTTAGTGTGGCTGTCAAATATAAGAATGAAGACTTCAACGTTGAGGTGGTGATGGAATAGTTATCCGATTGATATTTGTTGAAGATGGCATCATGGATTGACTCGAGAATTTAGTGATGGCTCTTTCTGCACATATCACGAGCTCAGTTCGTTTCAACTAGAATTGTTACAAAAAGTATCAAGGTGTTGCAAATTCTAAGAAAATGGAACAGAGAACTACATGCGTTTGCTCTCAAGTTAATCAAGCTATGATGGTCTTCTTGATGGTCTCTCTCAAACGATACAGAATAGCTAAAACTCTGGTATACATATTTAAATTTCTGTAAGTGTCCATTGAAACGTTTGTGGGTTTCCATGTATGATTGACGCACTCTTGTGTATGTCGTTTGAAGAAGAAAAAGTAGAAGTAATATTTGAGCACATTCATAACTAGTGTGAGAACATTATTAGTTTAACGAGATATCGCTTACTTGCATTGTTGCACTGTTGTGAATGACCTTGGGCTGCTTTGCATATTTAGAAGGCCATCTACCAATGGTTTAAGGACAGGCTGTTGCTCGGTTTGAATGATTGAATTGAAATGGATTATCTCGCATATATCAGTGTGACTGTCAATCTTGTAAATTTGTATCTTTAATCATTGCGCAGAACTGTAGTCTCCATTTTCTTGCGAGTAAAATGCCGTGATAGTTTATGTGGGTTTACGGATTTAGTTTTGACTTCTCAAGTGAGCCTAACAGGCTCTAAAACTATGAGAAATATCACTTCAAGCAGAAATAGAATTATATATGAAAAAATTGTACCCAGGAACGCATAGGTTAAGAGAGAGAATGGTGAAAAAAAAGGAGGAAGAAGAAGAAAGTGTATATGAGAGTTTGAGGTTGTAATCGAGTGAGATAAATGTTTGAGCCTTGAGAACATGAGAGTTGCAAGTGTGCTTGTGCGTGAGCGAGTGAGTGTACAGGAGGTAAAGGGTAGAATGTGAGTGAGAAAGAGTATATGAGGGGAAGGGAAAGGTAGTGCTAATTCATGTCAGTGTGTAAGCTTGAGTGTAGGAGGACAAGAGTGTGTAGAGGATAAGTGTGTGGGCAAAAGAAATGAAGCAAATGTATGTGGGGGAGAGCGAGTGAAAGAGAGAACTAGGAACTAAGTGGACTTGGAAGGTGTGAGCAAGGAAAGAGGGAGGTTCCGAGAGGTAACCACTAGAGTTGGTTTCCCCTTTGTGCATGTATTTTCTCGTATCCCCCATCAATACTTTGGAGTGAAATTGTGGACTTAGGGAGACCAAAATTGACCTAGTATGAGAAGGGTTGGGCAAAATATCACTTTGTGTATGCACTTTCCCTTGGACCAAAAGACTTAAACATCACTCCATATGAGGCTTGGCATGATCGCAAGCCATCTGTTGCTCCTCTATGTGTTTTTGGTTGTTTGACATATGCATTAGTGCCTGAACAACATCGCAAAAAAATGGATGATAAATCAAGAAAATGTATTTTTGTTGGGTACAATTCTAAAAGTAAAGGTTATCGTCTGTATCATCCACAGACTAAATGCATTCTCGTTAGCCGTGATGTTGTTTTTGTGGAGGATGCATTCAGCCATTGCTTTCATGTACTAAGGAGACATCGGTTAGCTCCAAAGACATGTTTGATACTTTGCTACCTCTTTTTACAAGTGGACACTCTAGTGCTGGTCCTAATGAGGCAACTTCTCAGCCTTTGCAGGTTTCATGTGATGATGCAGATCATTCCATTTCTGATGCAGATTTACATGATGCACTTGTTGATGAGAGAGCTAATATTGAGCAGGCAAAAACTATGCCAAAATGGCTGGTGCAGACTTTGCATGACAACAAATTAGATGCACCTCTGTCATATCGTACTCGTTCAAGCTCTCATAGTGCCTCTTTTGCATCAGATTGCTATGCTATGGCTGTATCTAGTCTCTGCGATGAGAATGAGCCTGTTTCGTTTGATGAAGCACAAAATTCAGAAAATTGGATAGCTGTTATGCAATCTAAATATGATGCAATAATGAAGAATGGTACTTGGCCTTTATGTGACTTGCCTCTTGGCAAGAAGGCCATTGGCATTAAGTGGGTATACAAGCTGAAGCGTAAACCTGATGGTACAGTTGACAAGTATAAGGCTAGGCTTGTTGCAAAGGGTTATGCACAGGAAAGAGGCATTGATTTTGATGAGACCTTTGCACCTACATGCCGTATGACTATTGTTCGGAGCATTTGTGCACTTGCAGCCCATCATGGTTGGAATGTACATCAGTTGGACATTAAAACTGCATTTCTGAATGGTGACTTGCATGAAGAAGTGTATGTTTTTCAGCCCCATGGCTTTGTGCGAAAAGGGCATGAAAACTAGGTGTGCAGGTTAAAGAAGGCATTATATGGTTTAAAGCAAGCACCACGTGCTTGGTATGAGAAGATACATGCCTATCTGATTGCACATGGTTTCGAGAACAGTCCAACTGAAAGCACCTTATATGTTAAGCATGCTAATGATGTGCTTCTGATCATTGTGGTTTATGTTGATGCCATGCTGCTCACTGGTCCTCATGAGAGGCATATTGCTGATTTTAAGGCTGATTTGCATGCCTCATTTGAGATGTCTGATTTGGGGCATTTGCATCACTATTTGGGCATTCAGTTTATGCAAGTTGATGGTGGAATGGCTTTGTGTCAAAGAAAATATATAGACACATTATTGCAGCGTTTTGGCCTTGAAGACTGTAAGCCTATTGCCACTCCTATGGAGACGGGTTTATGTTTGAGTCTTCATGATGCTAGAGATGCATTTGATGTTGTTCTCTATCAGCACGCTGTCGGGAAGAAGGAGGTCGTGGCGGGAAGCCGGCGCGTGGGGTTGGATTAGGCCCCGCTCTGGTGCGCCGTTCCCGCTGTCCTGCGAGCGACGTCTGCGCGCTGGGCGCCTTGCCTGTGCTCTCCGGAGCGTGCGCGATCCTCGTAGGGGTGGGACCCTTGCCCCTCAGAAGTGTCGAGACGTGGGACCGTGGGCGTCGGAAAGAGACGATCGGATACCGCAGTGAAACACGTGATGTAGATCAAGCTCGAAGATACAATCGGAAATGAAACTGAAGCCACCAATAAAATGAATGATACAAACAGGCCGCTACAGTGCGGATCGATGGTACAATAAAACCGCTACAGTGCGGTGCGATGATACAATAAAAACGCCGCCGCTACAGTGCGGATCGGCCGATATATTCTAGATCCCTCGCTACAGTGCGAGAAATCGCCCATGAGATTCCGCTTCGGTCTTCACGATCCAAGCTTTTCTTCAGGTCTTCGGTCCGCTCTTTACTTCAGGTACCCTCAACAGTGGCCTTCCTTCTCTTTACTTCAGATAATCAGAAATCGCATAAACCTGGAGGTGACAATCCACGAGCAAGATCCACGGGGTACGGAAGAAACAAATGAATTTGCACTTATTTATAGGCTCCCCCTTGGACTCGCTTCTAGAACGTTCCCACCTCCTCAATTAACTTTCTAAATTTGGCGAACTTTTTTAATTCTTTTTCCCCTATACTATGGTTTTGGTTTCACACTGGATATTTACAATTTAATTGGTTTTTAGGGTTTGACCTACAGAAACCGCCATTTCCAAGGGTCCAACCTAGGATTTATGATCGGGAAAATCAGGGTTTTGCTCACAATCATATCAAGCTCGCCAATTCAAGGATTTATTTATAAATTTGGCCTAAACTCCAAGGGTTTCCAAGGGTTTGAGTTCATTTTTCATGGGATAAACTCGTGTTTCCAGTCAGTTTCAAGGATCAAACCTAAAGTTTTCATGGGTCTAATGTCAGTTATTTACATGCACGGTTCTAACGCACATCTCTAACATGGTTTTCGCATCGCACAATCAATTAATTCGGCCAAAATATGTACAAAATATACCACTCTTTAGTCAAAACATCACACAAAACTCAGAAAATAATGAACTTTAAAAAAAAACTCAGTGCATACTCCCTGCGGGATTTCATCCCGACATTCGCCCCCGCTAAACCTGCACATCGTCCCGATAGGCCAACCTGCAAGATCCAACAGAAGAGTATCAGGGTTCTTTTAAAATTTCTTTACACTTTTTATCTTTTTCTTCTCAAAACTCGAATCATGATCTCATGCAGTCATGCAATTTTTATAAAGATTAGTATGAATTTTAGAAAATTAGGTAGATTCAAGCTTCACAAACATCATATTATGTTTCTGCGTCTGCAATCTGACAAGTAATCACATGAATAAATCGTCGGCTTTCTAGATCTTTTGTTCGTTCAACTGGTTCAGATCCAACTCCTCATTCTAAGTACTAGCATACACATATGTTTCTACTAACTCAGTGTGTAGAATATACCTCGATTCCCACTATTTAAGTCCTACTTGTCCAACTCTCCATCAGATCTTTCTTTTTCTTTTTCTTTTTCATTTTTCTTTCTCTTTTTCTCTTCTTTTCCTCTTCATCTCAGCTCAGCATTTCCTTTTGTCTTTTATTTTTCACAAATCGGCCTATGTCGAAATCGGGTGCGACTCATGGACTTGTCCGCCCGGCCAAGTTTGTTCCACCTGTTTGCCGACCCGACATAGCGCACGACATACACAACGTCAGCCCTGCATGAAATCGACGTCAGCTCGTGGCTCTGACCACCCGATCAGAGTGACTCCACTCGCCTACCGACCCATACAGGCGCATGACAACAGATAGGTCAGGCCTACGATGAAACTAGCTACGGCTCGTGGCCTTGATCACCCGACCAAGGTGGTTCCACCCGCCTACTAGCCCATCGTAGCGCACCAATGACATACACGCACATATACAGCTGGCATGAGTATGAATGTTTCTTTATATCACGATCCATATGGAGATACGATCTTGCAAGAAATAAATACTAGGATCCAAAGTTTCCCACTCACTAAGTGTTCAAATCAATCAGCATATACATGCACTCGGTCTAAGCATGTCATCACATTCCCAAGCTTTCACTCCCAAAAGTCTCTAGTCCACTAACTGATTCCATTCATATCATTTCCTAGTCATTCATGCTTCATGCAAACCCATAATAGATATTTGTTATCTTCTTTCTACATGATTTTCATAAATTCATGCATATCTTTATCATACACACAAATGCAAAGCATATGCTCAGAAAGAAAACACATCTCAAATCAGAAACGTTTCACCTGGTCATTTTTCTTCATTTTGATCCAGCTTCTCTTTAATTCCATGGTCTATCATTCTTCATCAGCATCAGCCTCAGTGTCATAGTTCCCTCCAGAAGTTCTTGCTCAATCTCATAATCCGCTTCATTTCTTTTCTTGAATAATTTTATCCTCTTTCCTACAATCAAAGATCTCAAAGGAGTACTGTCTAACTCACGAAGTGCATACGTACCATTTTCAAACACAGATGTCACCACATACGGCCCAAACCATCGTTTGGTCAATTTCTTCCTAGCATCATATTGAGTGTCGAATGTACTGTCGTACACCAACACCCAATCATCTATCTCAATCCTACGTGGTCTCAGTCGATGGGTTTTGTCAAAATAGATCTTGTTCTTTAACCTTGACTCCTTTAGCTTTTGGACTGCTTCTTTCAACTTTTCATTTCCTTGTTCTAACTGCTTTATTCTCAATGATAATAACTCTTCTCTCATCATACCATCATTCCATGGGAGCTTCAACCATGTCACTATCTGAGTCTGGATGGGAAAGACTGGTTTCTAACAATACATCAATTCAGCAGGCATGAAACCTGTGGACCGAGTGTAAGTCATCCTATCAGCCCATAACGCGAATGGAAGAAACCTAGGCCACTGCTTGATGTCATCGCTGCAAGCCTTAGAGATCGCCTTCACAATGGAAGGGTGACCTCTCTCGATTTTCCCATTTGCCTCTGGATTATAGGCAGTGGTGAGAGACAATCGAATTCCATGACGATCAAAGAACTCTTTTGCCTCTCTCGCATCCAACTCTCCCCTGTCCGCAACCACTTTCTCAACGTATCTGAATCTCGAGATCACTTCTTCTAAAAGGAATTTGCATACATTATAAGTAGTCTTTGTACGAAGAGCTCGACCTTCCACATGGTTGGTCAAGTCCTCTCTGGCAAGTACAATGTATCTCATCTTATCTATCCCTTTGGGCATGGTTACAAGGTCGACTACCCACTTGTAATGGATACAAGGAGGGTAGGTCGGATGTAATGGGTCTCTGTGCCTAACTGATGAATGCACTTGGCATGTAGCACAAGTGTCTACAAAACCTCTCACACTCACATAAATCCCTGGCCACCAGTAAGCTTCCCTAATCTTCTCATATGTAGCATAAAATCCTTTATGACCTACCCATAAGGTCTTATGCATTTCTCTCATCGCTTTGCTCTGAAGACTCCTCAAACTCAATACTCTCTGTGGACACTTCACCTTGCCTTTAGCGTGTCGCCAAATAAGCCCGTCCTTCAAGAAAAAGTTGTAAGACTTTTTCCTGATGGATCTATAATTATTTGAGGACCAGCCTTGAGAAGGTTTCAGAGTACTCAGATATCTCCCTATATCTCTCCACTCGCCATCATACTCATTCTCTCGGAACTGCTCATATGTATGCACCAATGGATCGTATCTCATCATATGTATATCCTTTTCTACCTCATCATCATCATCAGACTCATCATCGAATTTTGCCCTTGAAAGCATATCAGCCACTGTATTCGACTTCCCAGCTATGTGTACAAATGCAGGATTTATAAACTTCACATAAGAGATCCATCTAAGCATAGCAATGTCCGGAGATGAACAATTTGCAATCATGCCAATCAGTGGAAGATAGTCAGTCTCAACTATCACATTCGCCCCAATGAAATACTCTTTATCGCTCTTTAAAGCAGTCACTAATCCCCATAACTCTCTCTTAATCTGTGGATATTTTCTTTGGGTATCATGTAGGATCTTAGCACCAAAGCGCACTCCATATCTCTGCCCCTCATCATCATCTTGCCCTATGACCCAGCCTATGCCAATAGGACTGGTATCAATGGTCAAAATGATAGGTCTCTGACCTGAATAGTCAACACGCTTCAGAATCGGAGCTTCAATTAGCAGCTGCTTCAGTTTACGCATAGCTCTCGACTGATTCTCTGTCCATACAAACTTCTTTCTCTTTCTCAACAGATCATATAAGGGGTTCGCAACGTGAGCAAAGTGAGGAATCCATATCACATAGAATACACAGGCTCCTAGAAACCTTCTCACCTCACTGACATTACGACACACCTCAGAGATCCTGCTAATGGCCTCAACTTTCTGCGGGTACGGCTTGCGGCCATAATGTCCACACAGATGTCCTACAATGAGGACCTCATCAACACCAAAAACCGATTTCTCTAAAGAAAGTGTTAGCCCCACATCTTCAAACCTCTCAAAAATCTTCTCACAGTCAGCAATATGATCTCTCACAAACTTTCTACATCCTGAAGCATCTAAACTCACATCTTTCACTCTTTCCTCACATCCCTTTATCGGAACATCATCAATGAATGGCATAGTCACAGATGGTATAAAGTCTCGTAAAACCAGATTCATGGCATTCATCATGTGAGCCACAGAATTCGTCGCTCCCTGCGGCAAAGTACACATGCGTACAAGGCCCAGTGGAGTCCTCATGGTCGTAATGTCTCTACTCTCCATAGCCAACTGAAACTGGTCATAAGCTGAATACAGATCACCCATAGAGTAGATGGAATGCCCAGCAAACGCTTCAGCAAACTCATCCACTATGGGTCCTGTCCCTACGTTTCTAATTGTGACTTTATTCACAGGTTGCAGATCCTGAATGAAACGAAGCTTCCCATTTTTCTTCGGCACAATAAACCACCTATTCGAATATGGAGCCGAGGAGGGTTCCAATATCCGCATGGAAATCTTTTCCTTCAGCAGCCTCATCAGCTCAGGTAAGTGAGCCTTTGGGACTGGTATAGGCCGGATATTCCATGGTATATGTGGCACGGTAAAGATAATCATGGGAGGTACTTGTTTCGGGTCTGCACAACCTATCTCATGTGGGAAAAGTGCAAATGCTTTTTCGTGTTTCTTGATGACTTCAATAAATTTCTGTTTCTCTTCTTCTTTCAGAAATAATTTCTCTCCAAACTTGATCTCTTTAATAGTGGCATCATTTTACTCGTAGATATTTCTCATGACTATCTTCTGGCAATGGCTGAGCTATAGGCTTCACTTTCTTATCCACAGTCTTATACTTTGTGTTTACATTTACCTCATGCTCTCTCATAAACTCCTTAATCATCTCATACTCTTTGATAGAACTGAGCATAATTATTTCTGATTTCTGATTTCTCTCAAATGCTTGCTCAAGCTCTTCCAGAGTAGTCGAACTTCTCTCCAATTGGATCACATCTTCAATCTTCTCATCAGGTAACATCATTCCTAAATGCTTATAGTGTCTCTCATGAACTTTTCTGAATTTATTTGAAACATTTTCTTTCTGTAAACATAGCAACTTGAATGCAGATGAATAAATAGAAAAACTTTCAAAACTATGTACAAAGTCATGCGAGACATCAAACCAACTCCCACTGTTGTCTCGCTCAACAGTGGATCCTAACAGAAATTTTGATCAGCAGAAGCTCCATACTCTCCAACAGGCATACACTCATCATGGTCATGTGAATTAATAGGTTTCTTTCTTATATTCTTTATATTCCTGGAGTGATTTGGACACACAATCATCACTTGCAGAGAATGAAGGCTAGATCTAGAACGGATTCGTGCATAGGTAGATCCATCATCCATGGCCTTAGTCTCCATTCTTACCTCAGCTATAAAGGGCTACCCAAGGATAGCCTCATATGAACAATGGTCCTGGACAAAGAAGTGAAATTCCTCAGAAATCCCACCTATGGTCACAGGCACAAAGGCGCATGCCCCAAGCAATGCTCCTGAACCATTATCTGTTGTCCTCATCCTCCATCCATGATCTTTATCAATCGGCCACCTAAACTTATCATAGAGCTTCTTAGAAATCACATTTATCTCTGACCCTGAGTCAATCAAGGCCAGAGCAAAACATGACTCCTCGTTGCTCCCTAACTTTATCTTCATCTCTGGAGTTCCTCTTGCCCAAAATGTCCTACTAAACTCACTTTCTGTCTTCCTCATTTCATCATCAGGTATGATAGGACCTAGAGAATTCTTATGACACCTGGCAACCTCATCATCATCATCAGATGTATCACTCAATGTAACTGCTTCATTTGTCACTTGAATATCTTCAGGTGCTTCTTCCATCTCTACATCTTCAGGTAATGGAAACCTCTTTCTCTTGACCAGCTTTATGAAACCGTCCTTGAACTCAGGCTTCGCTATGGAGAAGACCTGCTCCAAGGACATGGTCACTTGGCTCTTCAGTAAAATGTCATTTAATATCTCTCTTGCATCATTTTTCCTTTCCAACTCAGAAATTAATACAGCCTTTGGAGTTCTCTTCTTTTTCTTCTTCTTTTCTTTGTCAGCCTCTTGAATACTTTCTTGAATTTCATCTTTCTTTTGAACCGGTTCAGGTTCTTTCTCTTTCTCTTTAGTCGATTCTTGAATCTTAGTTGGCCCAGCCGACCTCTTTCCCTCTCTTATCTCTTTCTTCTTTGCCTCTTCCTTTGAAACAACAGGCTCTCTGAATTGTACTTTCCTTTCTGGTTCTTTAGCTTTTTCTTCGGCCTCTTAACTTTGCTTTCTAGTCACTCTTCTTTCAGGCTCAGTCTCTTCATGACTCTCATCTCTCTTCCTCTTTTCTTCTACATTTGCTATGTGCGAATAGACCGAGGATTCATCAACAGGAGACTTCCAGGCAGTCTTCTGCATAATGGCATCCCTAGCCCTCACTAAAGCCTCTATGGAATAATATCTTTGGGGTCGAGGTCTAGACACTTTTTCATCTTCCTCCTCTACAAGCTCTAACCGTGCGGCTGATGTACTTGCATTATTGCCAGATAAATATTCATAAAACTTCTTCATTCCCCCCTTTCCCCAATTCACAGGTAGAGGAAGGCCGGTCCTGAAGTCACATAACTTCTTATCGATATCTATCACCAGTTGATGCTCTTTTGCTAGCTTAAGCTCTTCACAGGCATATGAAAAATGCTCTTGTGCATCACACCATACGCATCTCTTAGCCCCTCCAAACCCACCAGTCGCTCGTCTCTCAAAAGGTCCAGTGTTTCTTTGAAATGTGGTTTGCACTGGTGGTGTAGGTATCTGTTGGGCAACAGGCTTCACTAGAGGTGCAGGCTGTGGCATCACATAGCCTTGCATATTTGGAATGGGCATAGTGCCTCTCTGTAATGTATCTACATAACTCGTACTCGCCTGAGGAGGAGTGGGGTCCTGATATCCCATAGAATTAACTTTATTGTGAATACTCGCCATTTCTTTCGACATAGACGCTTGCATCGTAATAAGATTCTCTATCTGTCGACTGAGAATCTCAACCTGTAGCTCCATTGGCGATCGCGAAGTGGATGCAACATTAGCAAAAGCTGATGTTGCAAGCACATTCGGAATTGCCGGAAGTGGAGCTTCCCTAGGCGGTTGTGGTGTTACCATTGCAGGTCTATCGTATAACACCGCCTGGCGTTGCCTCATTTGGGCAACCGCTTCTACCTCTCTCCTCACTACACCCCAATCTTCATTCAATCCAAATCTCTTCCCAGGCTCTTCAATCCTCCTTTCGACCTCAGTCCTGTCTTCAAGACTTAAGATCCTAAGGAAAGATATAACTAGGTCAGGTTTCAAAGCATCTAAATCGGCCTGCGGAAGTTGTTCATATCTTCTCAAGAACTCATTCAAAAGTTGAGTGAGGGATGCAGTGGGCTTCGGAGAGCTTATCCACCGCAAGAACCCTTCTCTACTGTGTTGGGAAAAATCTTCCAAATAAAACAACTTATGCAATTCTTTTCTGAATTCGGCCCAAGGCTTTGCTATATGTGCTGTAATAGGGGCTAAAATGGATCTTGATACTACCCGTGTAAAGTAATGTATAAACACATCTTCGGGTAGACCATAAATCTGTGCCTGTTCCTCAAAAACATCTAGGTACTCGGTTACGTTCAAGCCTGTAAACTTCCCTTTTTCTCTCAATACCGCTTGGACTACGCAGGCCCCTTGTTTCTCTATTACCATTTCCTTGAATATATCCTCCATCTCTCTTCTCTGCTCTGTCCTAGAATGTAGCACAAGGTCCAGTGTAAGTGGTTCAACTATCTCTCGAAGCTCAGAGTAGAGATCAGAGATGAGGCTTGATGAGTCACGAGCCAGGAGGTAAAGGTCAGTCTAAGCTCTCTGATTTGCCTAGGCCAAAGTCTAGTCAAACTGTCCTCTCTTCGATTCCCAAGATTTCAATGTATTTTCCCCCTTTTTGTGATAAGTTTTCTAATGTTTTGTCTAAGCTATGAAATCAATAAATCCCTAGTCTTAGCAAGAAAAAAAGTGCTCACACGTATGGACTAAACTAATGCAAAGCGTGGATGCTCAAACTCAAGCAGCAAGACAGTCTTTCTGTTCAAAGTGTGTGTGAAACAATGCAAAATTCAAATAACTTGAAGTGCTAGTACCTAGAGTCTTATTTAGAATGGAGGAAGCTCCAAAGGTAATCAATCTTCAGCTTTGTATACTAATAAAAGCAAGTCAAAAGAAAACAAAGCAAGAGGAAAGAAAGTGGATGATGAAGCAGGCAAACATCAAGCTAATTATGCAGGTCGAGGAAGACATGGTAGAGGTAGAGAGAGAGGAGGAAGGCAAGGCAGGGGGAGATCCCAAGACTCTAATTCATGCTCTATTTGTGGATTAACTAATCATACAACTGAAAATTGCTTTAGGAATTCTAGGAATCAAAGAGGCAGAGGCTACAATAGAGGAAGCTACGGCTACTCAAGAGGAAGGTTCAACAATTACCATGGCAACCATAATAGTTACAAGCATTCAAACTATCAAGGAGGCAATGGAGGAAGAAGAGACTTCAATAACTACACAGAAGACTCAAATCAAGAGGACTCATTGCAAATCATGAATATGGCCATGCCACAAGGTAAATCTGATGAGCATGTTTTCTACATAGATTCAGATTGGACCAATCATGTGGTAAGAAATGTGGTCCTCCTATCAGATTTTGAAGATCCAAGGAACAAGCATGAAGTACAAACAGGACATGATACAAGACACCTTGTGGAGAAAATAAGAAATGTCAAAGGAGCTGATGGAAACATCAACTTACTCCGTAAGGTACTCTATGTCGCTACCATAACAAAGAATTTGATAAGTGTTGGGCAGATAGTAGAGAAAGGGTTGCAAGTCAAGCTCACAAAAGCAGGAGCATTTGTTGAAGATCCAAGTTAAGGATTTAGGAGAGTTGCAAAAGATGAAAAGACAGGTAGATTTTTCAGATTTGAATTACAAGACACTAGAAACATTGCTCTCTTTAATTATGGTGGTCAGACACTCACAAAATTGGAAGTATGGCACAAAAGGTTAGCACATATTGGTGAAAGATCATTAAAGCAAATTTGCAGGGACCAAAGTGTACTTGGACTCCCTAACTTGTCAAAACAACACATGATTTATAAGTGTAGTGCATGTCAATTTGGAAAGTCTCACAAGTTACCATTCATGAAGAAAGGATATATTCATGGATATCTCTTGGATTTGGTTCATACAGATGTATGGGGACCTAGCAAGGATGCTTCAATATCTGGATGACGGTATTATGTATCCTTCATTGATGATTGCATTAGGTGGACTATATTATACTTTATGAAACACAAAGATGAATCTTTTCATGCTTCAAAAGATATTTGGCTCTTGTGGAGAATCAAATAGGTAAAACACTAAAAAGGCTAAGGTCAGATGGAGGGGGAGAGTACTTCTCCCATGAATTTGACTCCTTCCTTCAAGAGAGGGGAATCAAAAGAGAGATCAATACAAGGTACACTCCTGAGCAAAATGGAGTGGCAGAAAGAAGGAATAGGACAATTGTTGAAGTTGCAAGGTCTATGCTAAATAAGAAGCATTTACCTAATTACTGATGGGATGAGATTGTATCCACAGTCACTTATTAGATTAACATGTTACCTTCAAAATCACTTGATGGCATGACACCATATGAGGCTTGGAATGGAAGAAGACCAAGCTTGCAGGTTCAAAACTTGTTTCATGGTCATCCAAGAAGCAACCCACAGTTGATCTCTCTTCGACAGAGGCTGAATACAGAGTTCTTGCCATAGCTACTCAAGAAGCTATGTGGATGAAAACACTATTCACAGATCTTGGATTGGAATTTGGGTCTCCAACTATTTTTGGTGACAATATGAGCTCCATTTACTATTTTTCATTCAAGGATTAAACATATTGAAGTACATTATCATTATGTAAGAGAGAAAACTGTGAGCAAAGAAATTCAATTAACTTATGTGTCCACTCATCAACAATGTGCAGATATTCTAACCAAAGCATTGGATGGTAGAAAGCTTTGCAAATTCAAATCCATGATTGGTTTGTAGGTAATCTTGGAAGATTGAAGACCTCAAGCATACTTGGCTTGAGGGGGAGCTGTTGGAGCAAGTCCATGACAAGCCTAAGTATTCTCTTGAGTCTCCCAAGGTCATAGGAGAAGCTTTAAAGAGAAGACAATGTATGGAAATTGAAGAGTTCACTTATGAGCTATCCCTTGTAATTTTTTGGAGGCTTTACTTGATGTAAAAGTAAAGGAATCTAAGTGGTTGAGTCCACTTGATGAAAAAAGGAAAGAAAATGCACGAATTTTTTATCAGGTGAGTAGGAGAATCAATCAGTAATAGATTGGAGAGTGATTATAGGAAGATTCAAATTCAAATCTTGGCTCCAAAGATCACTATAAATACATGGCCTTCTAGTCGCATTTTTGAAGACCTCCATGAGCTGAGCTTTATGCCATATCAAGGTGTGATCTCAAGGCACACATATGTATCAGTAAGTCCATTGTATTTTACAATCAATATATGATCATTTTCATGATCCTTTGAGTTCATATTTTCATGCTCTTGTGAAGTGTATTGTTCACTGCCATATCTCTCAGTTTTCTCAGTCAGATTGCAGAGATGTTTTCTCTTAGCTCGGTGCATCATTTTTAGTGATTCAACTTGACAAAGTTATCTATCCACCTCTAATGTATACTCACAAACGTTCATGGCAATTGGATGTTTCCTTCGTTAGATATGTTCATTTGAAGTCGACTATATCATTTCATTTTCTACTTCTCTGTCAACATGCAATACTAAATCTATTACCACTAGAATGGATAAAGATAAGTAATCGGTTAGGGCAAAGAGGGAAAAAAGTATCGCAATGGTCCTAGTATGTCCACACACATCACTACCTAAATATATCAACAATTTCTTTGTTTTTTTGTCCATGATATGATGTCTTGACTCCAAGAAGATGGATTGAGTTAAAAAATAATTCAAGTATCTGAATGATTTGATTGATTGTGTGATGACAGGCTTTCCTTTGTACTTTTATGTGTGTTTTGATCTATCAAGACCCTTTAAACTTGTATAACTCTTTGTATAAAGTTTATTAACTCTTAGACATTGTTGTATTTTCACTTAAACCCATTTAATCTTCTTGTGCATACTCAGATGACATCTAGAAACTCATGTGATTATATAACCCTTGAGAAATTGTGTTAGTTTCACCCTTAGAAATCTTGAAAGCCTAACTCTGACCCATGGATACCTAACTTAAACCCTTGGAAACCCTGAGGTTTTAGCCCATAGTGTACATAAATCCATTAATTAATGTGCATTAACCCTAGAAAAATCAAAACCTAGTTTTTTCTAAATAAAAACCCTGGTTTGGAACCCAAGAATCACCATTTATCCTATCTTACCCCTTAATTTCGTTAAATTTGTACACAAGTGTGAAATGTATTAAAACGTTGATAAAAAATAAAAAAAGAAAGAGACAAAAATAAAAATAGAAAAAGAAAAATTAGAAAAATAAAAAAGAGAAAAAGAAAAAGAAAAAGAAAAAGAAAAATAGAAAGGAAAGATTTGATTTTCTAGAAATAAAAAAAGAACATCAAGAAAACCTATAAATACATGCAAAGTGTTCATTAGGTTCTTTCATGATTTCTTTTTCAATTACATCCCTTCTTTCATTTTCCTTGTTCATGCTTTATGAGTTTTTTATTCTGTCTCAATGACCAACTCTCAAATTCTTTATCTTTGGCTACCATGCCAATAGAGGAAGGAGAGAGATAGACAGAGAGAGAGAGAGAGAAAGAAAGAGAAAGAGGAGAGAAAGAGAGTCCACCATCTCTCTAATCTCCTCTCTGATGCTCTTACATAGAAATTAATTGTTTTATTTCTAATTATTCCATGTGTAGAGAGCGAGAGAGAGAGAGAGAGAAAGGATAGGCAACACGTCTAAGTAGGAGTGGCTATAGTGTTGAAAAGATCATCAAGAAAACCTATAAATACATGCAAAGTGTTCATTAGATTCTTTCATGATTTCTTTTTCAAGTACTTCCCTTCTTTCATTTTCCTTGTTCATGCTTTATGAGTTTTTGATTCCGTCTCAATTATCAACTCTCAAATTCTTTATCTTTGGCTACCATGCCAATAGAGAAAGGAGAGAGAGAGAGAGAGAGAGAGAGAAAGAAAGAGAAACAGGAGAGAAAGAGAGTCCATCATCTCTCTAATCTCCTCTCTGATGCTCTTACATAGAGATTCATTGTTTTATTTCTAATTATTCCATGTGTAGAGAGCGAGAGAGAGAGAGAGAGAAAGGATAGGCAACACGTCTAAGTAGGAGTGGCTATAGTGTTGAAAAGATCATGCATGAAGCGATGCAGAGTAGTGTGTTGATGTTTGTACGCTAGTTTTCTTATGGAAAAAATGTATATTACATGATATGTACATTTAGCAAATGGTTTGCTTGTTTGAAATGGGGATGTTTTTGAAACCTTGTTTCCAAATGAAGTGACAACTACTATAGACACCTTCTAGACATCTGTTGTCGGTATTCTCTCCAGCTGAAGATGTACATATCACATGGCCTTTCTTGTGTTGGTGTGCTTGAGTTCGATACTACTTAGCAAACCCCTTTTGTATACATAGTCTATACAGTTCTTAAAGAGAAGATATCTATTGGAGTTTGTGATGGCGAATATGTAGCACGAATCATGAAATACTCTGATACCATGTGCAATATATTCGGAAACTCACAAATGAACTACTTGACAAAACTCTGTTGTATCTTTCTTTCACTGAAGAAATTGAAATCAATGTACGAGACATATGATTTTTCGGAAATCTAGCAAACACAATTTCAGGGCTCTCATCTCTAGTGGAAGTATAGATTTTAAATGAGTTTCGAGGTAAGACATGTTTCAGTCCCTGAAATGCAGATGGTGTGATACCTCAGTGGTTTGAAATACAGTTTGCATGATTCCTCAGTGATGCAAGAAGGAGATTGTGTGATACCTCAAAGATACCCCATTAAAATCTTTTTGATAGACTAAAAAAGGACATAATCGATTGGGGATATGCTAGAATGAGAGGTCATTGGAGTATACTCTCATATTTTTGGGTTGTAAGATGCTTCTTTTATCACTCAAAAGGCACAAATAATTCACAGTCTATAGCCTAAGATGCAAGAAAGAATGAGAGAGAGAGAGAGAGAGAGAGAGAGAGAGAGAGAGAACGGCTGAGATCCATAGACTGAAGGTTGGTTACAGACGGTGATGGCGGTGGAGGGGAGAGAGAGAGAGAGAGGTGGGGGAGAGAGGTGTACAGGTCGATGGCACAGAGAAAATGAAGCGATGGAAGAGGAGGTAGAGAGAGAGAAACAGAGGAAGGTGGTGTGGATAGAGCAAGAGAATAGAAGTACGATGCAAGAGAGAGAGAGAGAGAGAGAGAGAGAGAGAGACAGAGAGAGAGAGAGAGACAGAGAGAGAGAGAGAGATAGACAGAGAGAGAGAGAGAGAGAGAGATTACTTTGCAGCAAAACAAAGATGGCAAAAGAGGTCAGCTATAGACAATGGTGGCAGTGGAGAGAGAGAGAGAGAGAGAGAGAGAGAGAGAGAGAGAGAAGGAAGGATATACTCAAGCTACTGTTGATCATGCACGCAGAAGAGAAAAATGGAAAAACAGAGCAGAAAAGAATAAGGGAGAGTCGCTCCCAGTTGCAGAACTTCACGCACACAAGGAAGTTGGCACAGGGAGAGAGAGAGAGAGAGAGAGAGAGAGAGAGAGAGAGAGAGAGAGAAGAAGAAGAAAACACAGAGGCAGCTATGGCAAGGATGCAGAGAAGACGAAGTATTCGGCATCGAGAAAAAGAAAGAAAAGAGAGAGAGAGAGAGAGAGAGAGAGAGAGAGAGAGAGAGAGAGAGAGAGAGAGAGAGAAGCTTGGCTAAAATCGAGGGATGAGACAGTGTGTAGATAGAAATGAGAGAAGAACACAGATCAGTGCAGAAGAGGATAGACACAGAGTTAGCTATGGCAAGTCAGTGAGAGAGAGGAAGATACAAAATCAGAAAAAAATATTCACACGGCAATGTTATGCAAATAGATATCAAGAAAGAGAGAAAGAGAGGAAGAGAAAAAGAGAGAAAGGGAGACCGATGGCGTTAGTCTTGTAGTCAATGAGAATTCATAGAAGCACTTATACAGAATTACTATTTCTAGATATATTATGACAGATGATCAAAAGCTAGAGTATCTTCTTCCTAAATATCCACATTTTGAGATATATTTTAATAAAGATAGAGTTATAGAGGTAGCTACTATATCACATACTACACACTTATTGATATAAGAAAAGATAAAAACGTGGATGTTGTATTCAAATACTCAGTCAAATGGAAAGAGACAAATAAGCTATTTAAGAGTAGCATAGATTTACTTAAGAACCTCAATTTTGTCTAGATTACTAATTCTCTATCATTAGTACTTAAGTCACAATGTTCCTTCTCACATGCTTATTAGTGACCATATTGAAGCAAGTACTCATATCTACCCTTGGCTATAGAGGTACCATGTGTGAGTATGTTGGAGAGAGAGAGTGTGTGTTAGAGAGAGAGAGAGCAAAAAGAGATAGAGTAGGTGCAATAGAAGAAATTCAAGAACTAAGAGAGAAAGAAAAAGAGAAGTCGGAAAATTTTGGGAATTGATTTTGTGTTCTATTGATGTTTATTTTATTGGTAAATAAAGAAAATTAAAATCTAAAAGAGAGATAGAGAATTGTTTTTTATGAGTGTATTATTTTTCAAAATGAACTAATAAACGATTATTTTCCATGATTTCTTTTTCAGATATTACCACATGATTTGAAAAAAAGAGAAGTGAACAAAAGCATTACCTAAGGAGAAAACAAGACTTTGAAGATTTTAAAGAAGTGAAGAAGCATCTTTTCTACACTATGGTCAAGATGACCGTTCTAGATTCTATTTACTTGATGAGCACTGTGGTAGAATATTTCATTATTTGAGTTGTATTATCCATAATCACTTTGTGACACTCGTTTGTATATTGATCATGATCATCGGGTATAGTCTTTCTATCTAGTACTCTTGAGTTCGGTGATTTGTTTTACTATAACATTTTCATTCCACGTTCACGTGCATCCACCACAACGTCTATGACCCATCCCTCATGGCCGAGGGCTTTTTCCTTTTGAAGTGTGGGCCCATCATGTTTGATGACCAACCACCAAGCAAAGTGCCCAATGTGTAGAGCTCGCTTGCGAGATAGGGATGATGCACACACATACATGCACAAGGCCTAATCCATCCCCCTACGAAGCATGGCTCCCTGACCTCCTCTCCTTCTTCCCGACAATGTTACCCACATATGTGAAATTGAGCAAGGATGATTTCCCCATATCAGATGAGGAAAAGGAATTCATGACCAAATCCCTTATCATTATGTTGTTGGTAGTCTCATGTATGTTATGGTAGCTAAGAGACTAGACATTGCATTTGTAGTGGGATTTGTGAGCAAATTGATGGAGATGATTAATCTCCAAAAGAACAAGTTATCCTTGATGTTAGAGCACCTCTATATCAAGAATAACTCATAACCACAACCAAAATTGAAAATTTGCTACCAAACTATCAAGACTTGAGTCAACTGTGAAGAACCTCATCACAGAGAAAAGTTTGGTACACTTAATTCCCACATTGACTGATCAAATGTATAAAGTTTTCAGTGAAACTTTATATAACGTGTCTCCAAAATTCTGCACACCTTCTCCAAGTTACATCTCTTCAAAAGAATCAGTAGATCTTGAGATTTCCTCCAAACAATGTACCTATGTCTGAAACTGTTCTTTTGTGTAGTCGACTTTGACACCTACAACTTCTAATGCATAGTTCTCCCAAATTAGACTCTCTTTATTCAAATGCTTTTAGCCACAAGTAGCTTACCTTTCAAATTGAAGAATGAGTGTTGAATTGCTCAAAACTTTACACTGTGGAGGGAGATTTGATCAAAACATTGACCATCAAAATTGCGCATATTCCTGCCTTCACTTCTTCACATTTACACATGTAAATGTTCCTTTTTAAAATTATCTCAGTCTGATTACAATTAGACTCTCAAATCTTGACCATATATGTTTTAACTATGGACTTAGACATCTACAAAAGGATTTCTGAAATAATCAAGGATAGAAGGAGAGATGGAGAAAAGATCGCGACACAGATTTCAGAAGTTTTATTCTATTCTCATGGAAAACATCTAATTGATGAATCTCATAAATTCATCACACATTTTCTTCTTCTACTCATCTATTCTTGTTCTATATCTCTTATCACATATATGTCCCGACTCTATACTAGTATATATAGGCATATATGTACAAAATCGTCACCATTACAAAGGCATAAGTGAACTAATTACAAGCTTAATGTACATGTATATACAAGTCTTCATCTTCTGACCATGCACTCATCTTCAAGACTCAAACTTTGATCTTTGCTTTATTCTTTGACTTCAAAACTTTTCCAAATAATCAATTGTTAATTTTCCTACACCAACAGCTCCCCCTCAATCATCAATTGTGATTTTCTCCATCTTCTTTATACGTGCCATGTCTTTGAACCTCTGCAACTTAGGTCCATCCAAGATTTTGGTTAACATGTCTGCAATCTGATCTTCTGTAGAAGTGTGTATGACTTCAATTTCTTTTTCAATCACCTTATCTCTCAAGAAATGATATTGGATCTCAATATGTTTAGTCCTAGCATGAAAAACAGGATTACCAGCTACATACAATGAACTCATATTATCTCCATGAATGATGGGTGTACTCTAATTGATGTCAAAACTGTTCATGAGAGTCTTCAACCATATAACCTCCTTTGCAGCTTCAACCATACCTTTATATTCTACTTCTGTGGATGACGAAGCAATTGTATGTTGCTTCTTAGAACACCAAGAGATTAATTTATCTCCCACATAACTGTTGGGGGATTCTTGGACAAGAAGGGATTTGAGTGTTGGTAGGAGAAATGGGTAAGACAAGAAGCAAAAATACACACTGGAAGCTTCTGTAGATTGATTACAAGGAGACAAATACAATATTGAAGCACAATGAAAGCCAATGATTCTAGAGCCAAATCTAGGTACTCATACTTTACTTTTACATTCATTACATAAGTGAACAATGGGCAAAAAGGGTGTTGCAAAACACACCACACAAGACATAGGTTCTAGCGTGGAAGCGTTGATTGAAAAGAAGTCTCTAGAATATGATGAACAATTCAAAGATATGGAGTCACGAATAATTGATGAAAAACTTTACTCAAAGATTGACTCAATAATTTCATGTATTACAATGATGACTCCATTTATGAAAGACATTAATGAGGTTATTAGTTCATTAATTACACAATTTGGTAATTTAGATGGAACTGTTCACTATGAACTTTCAAGTTTAAAAGAAAGTATGGATAATCTATCAAATCATGTGAAAGAGATTACAACATTCAAAACTATTAGCTATGAAATTTCAAGTATGAAAGAAAGTATTGATAGTCTATTGAATCAAGTGAAAGAAATTGCAACATGCAAGTGTAAATATGAACATCAAGTTCAAGTTCAAAATATATCTACGCATTCTATTGAACAAAGCCCTTTACCTGACCATAGAAGATTCACTCCTAGCACTTTACATAGAAGAACACATAGAGTCCATAATCGACCTATTAGATGTTTTTGGTGTGATCAAATCGGTCATATATATGGGAATTGTATAGCATATGAGAATGCATGTAGACAAAATTTGGTACTTGAAATTGAATGGAAAATATGTGATTATCATAATCGTTTACCTTTACATTTAAATTTAGGAAGAGGTGGAATTAAAAAAATATTTTGACCAAACAAAATCTAAGCCAAGATCATTTAAAAAACAATGGAGATCAAAGAGATATGATGACAAGAGATCCTTTGAACAAGAAACTATGATACCAATTAACAATCAAGTTAAAAATTTTGAACAAAAGAAAAGTGAACAAATCAAATTGGATAAACAAAAAGTTGAACAAATTTTGCAAGAAAGATTGGAAGAAGATGAGCAAGAATATGAAAATTGAATACAACTGAAAAATAAAGGTGACGAATACTATGTAGTATGTGATCCAAAGGTCCTCGAACATGACAAACTTCTTGATCAGGAGAAAGTCGGATTTTTCAAAGGTTAATTGATCCATGATATTAACAATGAAGAGAATAGTCAAAGTGAACATAACTCCATAAGTGTGAATCAAGATGAATTACTGCACATAGATACAGAAAGATTTGAGAAATTTCTGAATGAAAAATTACAACCAAATAAAGAAGAGCATGAAAAATCAATTAAAGTCAAAAGTAATGAATATGGCACAACCTATATCCAACTTGATGCAAAGTTTTTGTATAATGATAAGATTTTTTATCCTAAAAAGGTTAAAAGGTTTATGGAAGCAAAATACAATCATATTCTAAACTCAAAATGAGATTGAGAAAACAGAAGATGATGGAAATATAAGTATAGAAAATGACCAACATAGTGATTCAAATTATGAGGAAGAAGAAAAATCAATAAACTCATGCATATTTGATAATACCATAAAACAAACTGATAATCAATTAAATGGTTCTTTTGAAAACTAGCAAGTTTGTATGATCCACTACTAATGTGTTTTGAAAAGATTTTTTTTTGTAAATGAAGAAATTGTGGATAACCATCACTACAAGGATGATAAATCTTCTGATGAGGAATAAAAAAATTTCTGCATTACATTATGTTTATGAAAAATGATTAATTATGTTCTTTGAGTTTGATACAGGGAAATATCTTTCATATAACGAATAGGTACCAAAGTTGATCTATGGAGCGTTCTTGAGCATCAAATGTTTTCTAGGACTTTATGAGTGAACCTGTAGTGAGGAACCTATGTAATAAAATGTATTTTTTTAATTCTAATGCTTGATGATTCTATGAAACAGGAAAAATTCTTGGAAGACCTTCTTCATAAATCTATCTATAAAGATAGAGAAAATCTATAGAGTTTGAGAGCTTTATTTGATTGAGGAGTGAGACTTGAGTGTTGAATGCATTTTAGTCTTCTTTTCTTACTCTCCATTATTTGCACCATATTGATTCTATTCTACATTCAGAGTATGCATAAACCAATGTATATACACACATGTTTATTTCTTTAGCCTACACAATCTACTTGCACTTGTAAACAAATTAAAAAAGGATGACATCCAATTTAAAAAGCAGATATCAAAAATTCTGAAGAACCTCATCATTGACATCCTCTTACCCCTTTTGCACCATGATTTTTGGAACAATGCACTTAAAGTATGCATGGTAGGGTCTCACTACATGACCTTGCATTTAGACACGTTTTGAGCTTTCCCTATGCACTTTGAGTGACAGAAAGGATTGATGTATATGCACAATGAAATGCGCACATGCCTCATCAACAAATGCCAAATACCTTATCTTTTGCACCATATTTTTACCATGCATTTTCAAAGTATGCAATTGATAGGGCCACATTATATGGCCTTGCATAGGCACATTTTTTATCTTCCCATGCACTTGACACATGATTTCAAGATTCAATGTTCCTATGAAATGTCAGTTTATCTTTGAAGCAGAAAGAAGATTTGAAGATTGGCCCATCGAGGACAATGTGCAGGTTTAGTAGGGGCGAATGTCGTAGAGATTTTATCTCTACAACACTTTGGAACCAAAACCATTAAAGGGTGCACTTTGTGAATTCAGTCATGAATGAAGTACAAATACTACAAAAACAATTCCGATCGATCCATATATCCCATATGAACCTGAAAAGATAATGTGT
Source organism: Ceratopteris richardii (assembly GCA_020310875.1). Classification (NCBI taxonomy): domain Eukaryota; kingdom Viridiplantae; phylum Streptophyta; class Polypodiopsida; order Polypodiales; family Pteridaceae; genus Ceratopteris; species Ceratopteris richardii. The sequence continues at coordinate 146,093,278 of CM035429.1, forward strand.
GAACCAAGATTTCTATCCTGCTTTATAAATACCCATGGCAGTATTTGTAGATCGATGTGAACCTTGAACCCTAAAACTGTATGTTGTGAACCCAAATAAATCCATGTTCCATAAGAACCCACCTTTTATCCATGTATCTGATCTATCCATGAACCCTGGTTGGTTGTTCCATGTGAACCTTCAATTTATATCATATAAGTGTGAAACCAACTTTATGAAGCAAACGTATTAAATCAATATAAAAAGTAAAAAGTATTGAAACAAAACTCAAAACGTTGAAACAAAAACGTACGCGAATAAAGAAAAACAAAAGCAAAACGATTTTAATTAAAACAAAAGCATCGTATTTTTTTTACGATGAATGTCTTTTCGCGCAAGATTATCGCATGATTTTGCTTTTCAAAAGAGTTGCCGATTACTATAAAATAACAAAGCTCGGATCATTGTAAGCATCACTTCTAAGGATCCTCACTTGATCATTCAAGGAAGAAGAAGGTCTTGCGTTGAAGTTTGGAAGAACATCCATTATAGAAGAAGAAGGAGATTATCATTGAAGTTTGGAGGAGATGAAGACATGGAGGAGTTGAAGAACATGGAGGTTACACACATACTTTGAAGGAAGGACATGGAGGTTTAGTTTTATGACAAGAGGCTCTACACTATGATGAAGCTTTGATGAACTTTATGAGACAATTTTATGATCTATGATGAATTGGTAACTTGTATATTTTTCATTATTTTCATGACAATTGTATGAACAATATTTATCATGAATCAAAGTTTTTTTTCTTCCTATCATGTGATGATCTCATCAATTATTTTGAGTTTTTAATATTCTCTTTGAGTCTCCATTCCACCACCTGAGTTGCTTCAAGCACCCTGCGTGCGCCGTTGGACTTGGCGGTTGAACTGATCCACCAACCGTGCGCCATCTTCCCGACATATCCAAGTATGCAAGTCCTCCTTCTCCTTCACCTTGATCTCCTTGAGAGCTTCTTGAATGAGTATCCCTTGAATTGGTGAAGGATAACAATGAGCAAGTCCTTCTTATATAGTTTTAGGAAGTCTTTGAAAAGCATAACCAAAATCTACGATCGCCAAAAGCTACGAAAAAAAGCTATCGGAATTACGTTTGATCGCGAAAATTCCTCCAAAACGGTGCTGTCCGTGAGTTTGTTTTTGGGAAAATAGGCTTTTCAAAAAAGTCTTTCGCTGCTGCGCCCAACGAATCGATCACCAGTCTTAAGTATGACAGTTGGCTGCTTTATCCACGCTTCCATGTGTTGCTTTTTGTTCTATGTGAAGAAAGAACATTATATATGCGCTCGCTGAATGGTATCCGAGATTTGAAGAGCACACTTTCACTTTTGATTTTACATAGACAAACTTGGTTTCATACTTTGAGGGTTCATATGGATAAGGTAGAGTATGGGGTTCACATGGGTCTATATACATGGATAAAAAATGGGTGTTTATATAATCATGGAACAACATGGGTTCAATAATATTTTTCGTCACCTCTAGCTTCAAAAGCTAAAAACACCAAGGATTGATCCGGATTGTTTTCATACTCATGAATTCCCAAAGTGCTCCCTTTAATGGTTTTGGTTCCAAAGTATTGTAGAGATAAAATCTCTACGACAACGCGCACACTTCAATAAGGCCTTGGGATCTTTTGGGAGACTAGCTTAGCACTCCTCTGCACACTTCTTTGGTTACTCTTCATGCACACCTTGCACTTCACTCCTCTATGTCGCACACTGTGTGTCCCTTGCACTTCTCTCTCTTGCTTCACTTAGACTATGCTTCTCTTGCTTTTCTAGAATGGTCCAAGAATAGTCCTTGCCTTGAGTTGAGTGTGTCGATTCATGTACGCTCCTAATTGCAAATGTATCTCCATCCAGGGCCACTGTGCTCGCATCTCGGAGTAACTCTAAGAAGGGAGGGTCCACTGAAGGTGGGGGAACGTCATCACGTGAGGGACGCGGGGTCGCGTGCAATGAGGAAGGTGGCTGACGGCACGAGGTGGAGACTGTGGTGGCTGGGAATGGGAGGGCGGGGCGGATGCAGAGTCTACGGAAAGAGGAGGGGAAGGGGGTAAGGATGCGGGAATAAGGAGGGGTGGGGCTAGCTAGTCGACAGGGGGGCTAGCGTGGCCGGCGTCGGGTGAGTAGGATACAGTCCGAGGGCGTACCCGACGAGTGGAAGAGGTGGAGGAAGAAGAGGGGGAAGGCTAGTAGGCGAGGGTGAGGTGATATCGACCGCATGGAGAGGAGGGTGAGCGACGGAAGGTGGGGCAGATGGGGCTATGGAGGCCTGACCAGGCAAATGAAAGAGCCAACCCAAGACGGGGGATGAATAGACCGAAAAGGATCGAGAACCTCGGGAGGGGGCCTCCTAGAAGCGGCGGCTTCGCAGCTGGAATGAAGCAAACATGAGGTAGGCATAGGGGTATGGCCACCCATGGACAAAGCAATAGACAGGATCAGCGATACGGATGTCGGTAAGCGGCTGGTGTGAAGCTGGGCTGCGGAAAAGGAAATGGAAGATGAATGCCTATAGGAGTTGCACCATCCGGTGGGAGGCTGTGGAAGGGGGGGGGGCTGCGGTTGCGGGTGGGCGGAGAGGCACGGGCAGGTGCTTGCAGGTGGGCGGAGATGCACGGGCGGGTGCAGGGGGGGGGGGGGGGGGAGATGCGTGGGCGGGTGCGGAGGGGTGGGGGGGAAGGGGGGGGGAAGGGGGGGGGAAGGGGGGGGGGGAGGGGGGGGGAGGGGGGGGGGGGGGAGGGGGGGGGGAGGGGGGGGGGAGGGGGGGGGGAGGGGGGGGGGAGGGGGGGGGCTGCAGTTGCAGGTGGGCGGAGAGGCGCGGGCGGGTGCTTGTGGGGGGAGGGGGGGGGAGGGGGGGGGGGCTGCGGTTGTAGGTGGGCGGAGAGGCGCGGGCGGATGCTTGCGGGTGGGCGGAGAGGCGCGGGCGGGTGCGGGGGGAGGGGAGGGGGAAGGGGGGGAAGGGGGGGGGGGAGGGGGGGGGAGGGGGGGGGGAAAGGGGGGGGGAGGGGGGGGGAGGGGGGGGGAGGGGGGAGGGAGGGGGGGGGCGGGAGGGGGGGGCGGGGGGGGGGGGGGGGGGGGGAAGGGAGGGGGGGAGGGGGGGCTACAGTTGCGGGTGGGGAGAGAGGCGCGGGCGGAGATGCGCGGGCGGGTGCAGGGGGGGGGGGGAGGGGGGGGAAGGAGGGGGGGAGGGGGGGGGAGGGGAGGGGGGGGGAGGGGGGGGGAGGAGGGGGGGAGGGGGGGGGGCAGGGGTGTTGATATATTTAGGTAGTGATGTGTGTGAACACTCTAGGACCGTCGGGGCACTTTTTTCCCTCTTTAAGAGGTTTTTTTCCCCCGGCTTGTATATACGCCTATTGCCCTAATGGGCTACTTATCTTTGTACATTCTCTAGTAATACATTCAGTCTTGTGTGTTGTGCTCCAAGCTTCTTCCTCTTCCTTGTGCTGTTCGCGTGCTTCCGCAGACGTCTAACTCCAACAATTGGTATCAGAGCAGGTCGTTGCTTCTTCTAGGGCGCCGTCGACACTCCTCCGTTTGCAGTCTCAGATTCGCACAAAATTTGGTGAGCATACTCAGGGTGTTTCCGAGATCAAAACAGCTTTGCTATGTGGTGCCGAAATCGCGATCTGAGCTCGTTTCGGCCTCCGAACGCACTATCGCAGTGCTTGTGCAGGCTATTTCGTCCTTTTGTGCCAAAGGTATATACCAGTTTCTGTTCGCCAGTTTAAGCGTCTCGAAGTCTGCTACAGGTCTAGCAAAACTCGTGTGGGCAGTTCTGTTCAACTTTTTGAGATACAGTCAATTTTCTGCATCAAGGTATTTTAGTCACTGGCCATGGCTGAAAGCAGTGATGTATTCCGTATGTTGGCTGTTGAGGATAAGTTGGATGGTACCAACTACCCATTATGGGCTTATATGATGCGACATGTACTGGTTGCAAAAGGATTGTGGAACATTGTGCAGGGTGTTGAAAGACGTCCTGTTACACCTGTAACGACAGGTACTGCAAATACAGGTGTTGGAGCTGATGAAGATGGTGTCGAAGATGATATTCCGCAGATTCCTGTTCGTGATGCTGTTTCTGTTGCACCTACTGCAGAGCAGATTCGTTGGGATGGCAGAGATGCCCAGGCACATGCATTGATAGCTTTGTCTGTCAAACGTGCCATTATTCCTCACATTCGCTCTTGCAGAACAGCAAAGGATGCTTGGGATACACTTACCACTTTGTACCAGGCTAGGAATGAGGCTCGTGTTGCTTACCTCCGAAAACAGTTGGAGAGTGAGCACATGAATGAAGGTGATTCGATGGACAGTTTTCTTACAAAGATCAAAGACCTGAAGGAACAATTGATTTCTGCTGATGAGGTTATACCAGATAGCTCACTTGTGCAGACCGTTCTGAATAACCTTCCTGATTCATATCAGAGTTTTGCCTCTACTCTTCGATTGATGATGAAAGGCAATCCGAATGCCTTGTCATTTCAGGAATTAGTCTCTGTTCTGTTGCAGGAAGATCAGTCCAGGCAGAACAGGTCCATTATGCGTGTTGCAGATCAAGCTTTCCTGGCTAGTCAGAAGGGCAAAGGAAAATGGAGCTCTTCTACTAGTAAGCAGAAATCTGCAAATGCTGCACAATCGAAGAACCAAGATAAAGATGAGAAGAAATCAGAAAAGCAAAAATTGTTCTGCAAGTACTGTAAAGGAAATGATCATATTATAAAGAACTGTCCAAAACTGGCTGCTAAAGAGGCAAAGAAGAAAGAGGCTGGAATGGTTGTTGCAGAGGCCTCCACACCAAAAACAGAGTCTGCAAATCTTGTGCAGGAAGAAGAATGGGCGTTTACTACTGTCTGCAGTTTTGACCCATCTTCTTATAATCAGTGCATGTCTGCAGTAGACTCAGATGTTTGGTACTTTGACAGTGGGGCGACCAAACATATTACCTCGCAGCGCAGTTTCTTCTCTTCACTCGAGCCTGCCCCTACAGGGAATACTGTCACATGCGCCAATAACTCCTCTTATCCTGTTATGGGAGTTGGTAAGATCATTCTGACTACTGCTGATGGTAGTTCTTTCACTTTGTCAGATGCTTTATTTGTGCCAGGGATCAAAAAGAACCTGTTATCAGTTTCTGCATTAGCCAAGATTGGCTTGGTTGTGAAATTCGTTGATGACAGGTGTACAGTCCATGATCTCTCAAATGGCGATGTGATTATTGCTTCTGGCATTTTATGTCGTGGGCTGTATAAGCTCATAGACTATGAAAAATCTGTGAATGATTCGGCATGTGCAGTTCATGATTCTCAGGCTATGTCAGATGCAAAGCTTTGGCATGCACGCTTTGGTCATCTGAATTTTGCTAGTTTGTTACGCCTGCAGAAATCTGAAATGGTGTCCTCTTTGCCCAAACTTGAGGCACCTGGAAAACATGTTTGTGAAGGCTGTATTTTGGGCAAAATGCAGCGTTCTTCCTTTCCAAAAGATGGTTCAGTTCGGGCTATGCAGAAATTGCAACTTGTACATAGTGATGTCTGTGGTCCTATGCAGACACCCTCTTTTGGAAATTACCTTTACTTCGTGACTTTCATTGATGATTTTTCCAGGCATGCATGGGTATATCCACTCAAAGCAAAGTCCAAAGTGTTCATGTGCTTCAAACAGTTTTTGGTTTTGGCTGAAAATCTGTCAGCATGTAAAATAGGCACCCTCCGTTCTGATCGAGGGGGGGAATATATGTCTTCAGATTTTAATGCATTTCTGGCTGAACGTGGGATAAAACACCAGTGTATAGTGCCGTATACACCTCAACAGAATGGAGTTGCTGAACAAAAGAACAGGTCACTCATGGAGATGGCGAGGTGCATGGTCAAAAGTCAGGCTTTACCACATAGTTTCTGGCTTGAAGCTGTCATGTGTGCAGCATATGTACTGAACAGGTGTCCCACCAAAGCGTTGCAGTCTATCACTCCATATGAGGCTTGGCATGACCGCAAGCCATCTGTTGCTCATCTGCGTGTTTTTGGTTGTTTGGCATATGCATTAGTGCCTGAACAACATCGCAGAAAATTGGATGATAAGGCAGTAAAATGTATTTTTGTTGGGTACAGTTCTGAAAGTAAAGGCTATCGTCTGTATCATCCACAGACTAAACGCATTCTGGTTAGCCGTGATGTTGTCTTTGTGGAAGATGCTATTCAACCATTGCTTTCATGTACTAAGGAGACATCTGTTAGCTCCAAAGACATGTATGATACTTTGATGCCTCTTTTTACAGGTGGACAGGCTAGCGCTGGTCCTAATGAGGCAACTTCTCAGCCTTTGCAGGTTTCATATGATGATGCAGATCATTCCATTTCTGATGCAGATTTACATGATGCACTTGTTGATGAGAGAGCTGATATTGAACAGGCAAAAACTATGCCAAAATGCCTAGTGCAGACTTTGCGTGACAGCAAATTAGATGCACCTTTGTCATATCGTACTCGTTCAGGCTCTCATAGTACCTCCTTTGCATCAGATTGCTATGCTATGGCTGCATCTAGTCTCTGTGATGAGAATGAGCCTGTTTCTTTTGATGAAGCACAAAATTCAGAAAATTGGATGGCTGCTATGCAATCTGAATATGATGCTATAATGAAGAATGGTACATGGTCTTTATGTGACTTGCCTCCTGGCAAGAAGGCCATTGGCACTAAGTGGGTATACAAGCTGAAGCGTACACCTGATGGTACAGTTGACAGGTATAAGGCTAGGCTTGTTGCAAAGGGTTATGCGCAGGAAAGAGGCATTGATTTTGATGAGACCTTTGCACCTACATGCCGTATGACTACTGTTCGGAGCATTTGTGCACTTGCAGCCCATCATGGTTGGAATGTACATCAGTTGGACATTAAAACAGCATTTCTGAATGGTGACTTGCATGAAGAAGTGTATGTTTTTCAGCCCCGTGGCTTTGTGCAGAAAGGGCATGAAAACCAGGTGTGCAGGTTAAAGAAGGCGTTATATGGTTTAAAGCAAGCACCACGTGCTTGGTATGAGAAAATACATGCCTATCTGATTGCACATGGTTTTGAGAACAGTCCAACTGAAAGCACCTTATATGTTAAGCGTGCTAATGATGTGCTTCTGATCATTGTTGTCTATGTAGACGACATGCTGCTCACTGGTCCTCTTGAGAAGCATATTGCTGATTTCAAGGCTGATTTGCATGCCTCATTTGAGATGTCTGATTTGGGGCATTTGCATCACTATTTGGGCATTCAGTTTATGCAAGTTGATGGTGGAATGGCTTTGTGTCAAACGAAATATATTGACACATTATTGCAGCGTTTTGGCCTTGAAGACTGTAAGCCTATTGCCACTCCTATGGAGACAGGTTTACGATTGAGTCTTCATGATGTTGGAGATGCATTTGATGCTGTTCTCTATCAGCAGGCTGTTGGATGCTTGATTTACTTATGCATTACTCGGCCAGATATTCAGTTTGCTGTCTCACAGATGAGCAGGTTTATGCATTGCCCAGGAGTCACGCATTGGAAAGCGGTTAAGCGCATCTTTCGCTACTTGAGTGGTACTCGGCTACTTGGGTTGTTTTATCCCAAGGGGGGATCACTACCGCCAGATTTGCATGCTTTTTCTGACTCAGATTGGGTTGGTTGCTATGACACTCGTGTGTCCACCAGTGGTTTTTGCTTCATGCTTGGTAGCTCATGTATATCTTGGTTGAGCAAGAAGCAGCCTACTGTGGCCACTTCCAGTTGTGAGGCTGAGTATAGGGCAGCTTTCACAGCGACTGTTGAGTGTGTGTGGCTCAGACGCCTTATGGCTGATTTGGGTGTTGGCCAGTCTTCTGCCACCACCATCTTCACTGACAGTCAGAGCGCATTGGCAGTTGCGAGGAACCCTGTGTTCCATGCTCGCACTAAGCACATTGAGGTGCATTATCACTATGTCAGGGAGAGGTTCTCTGCTAGGGAGATCAGCTTGGCATATGTGCCCACGCAGGAGAACATTGCAGACCTTTTCACGAAGGCTCTGCCTAGGGAGAAGTTTGAAGCTTTCCGCAAAGCCTTGGGCTTACTTCCTTTTGTGGAGTGATTTCCACATAGCTCGGCACTTCCTTATACATGAGTGCCAGCTCCTTGTTCACCGCATCACTCCCAGGGGGGATTTGTTGATATATTTAGGTAGTGATGTGTGTGAACACTCTAGGACCGTCGGGGCACTTTTTTCCCTCTTTAGGAGGTTTTTTTCCCCCGGCTTGTATATACGCCTATTGCCCTAATGGGCTACTTATCTTTGTACATTCTCTAGTAATACATTCAGTCTTGTGTGTTGTGCTCCAAGCTTCTTCCTCTTCCTTGTGCTGTTCGCGTGCTTCCGCAGACGTCTAACTCCAACAAGGGGGGGGGAGGGGGGGGGGGAGGGGGGGGGGAGGGGGGGGGGGGAGGGGGGGGGAAGGGGGGGAGGGGGGGAAGGGGGGGGGGGTGGAAGGGGGAGGGGGGGGGGGGGGAGGCTACCGTTGCGGGTGGGCAGGGGAGAGAGTTTTGTTTTTTTGAATACTTTTTTTTTTACAAAATGCCTAAAATTAGAGGAAAAGAAAAATGTCGAAGAAGTACAAAAATATCCAAAAGATGCAAGAAAAAGATTCCAAAAATTCTGGATAGGGTCTAAGGTAATATCCTCCCTCAAGACCATACAAAGCCTCCTATATTTCATTAATGTGGCAAGATAGTGTCTCTTGAAAGAAATGAAAAATGCTAAAAAAATGTTGGAAACAATTCCCATAAATACCCAAAAATTTTACTTTTACAGAGGTTATGAAATTCCTTCTAGGTTTGCTAAAATCTCAAGGAATAAGCATGAAATTGATAAAGAAAACTCCTAAAATTGAGCAACATGAAATGAGAAAGCTATGTACAACCTGGACAGATTTTGCAGTTCCAGGTGATCCATACTTCTTCAAGTGTGTTGATGGTAGGCCTTGAGCCTTGATATGTTGAACAGTGGCAAGGCCTCTCCTTTCAACGTCTCTAACTCCACAGCACCCCAATTCAGCATTGTTTTGACTCGATAAGGTCCTTCCCAGTGTGGAAGCCATTTTCCTCTCACTTGTGTTTGAAGATGAGGTCTATGGAGAAGAACTAACATGTCTGGCTCTATGTTATTGTTCCATAGATGTCGATCATGTGCCTCCTTCCTCTTCATCTGAGTCTTTATTAATTGTTTTGTTGCTAGTAGACGAATCTCCTCCACTTTATGTAGTGCTCCAAGCCTTTGAGAGACATCACAATCTTTCTTTCCCTGCATGAATGCTAGTTTAGGTGATCCATGTAAAAATTCAAAGGGCTCAATTGGCAATATGCCATAAACTAGTTGGAATGGAGAATAGCCCGTGGCCTCTTTGTAAGCTAGCCTGTATGCCCATAGGGTGCCTTGATAAGCAATGCCCCAGGAAGTGGGCTATAACATACATTCCTTCCTTAACATGGAAATTAAAACCTTATTGGTTGATTCAACCTGTCCATTGGCTCTTGGATAGTAGGCACAAGAGGTCCTATGTAGGATTCTATACCTGTTGAAAATTTCCTATAGGACCTTATTCACAAAATGAGAACCCTGGTCTGTACAAATTTCGAGGGGACATCCAAACCTGCAAATGATGCTACTGTAAATGAAATCAGCCACAATTTGGGCAGTGCAGTCAGGTGATGCAATAGCTTCAGCCCATTTCGTCGCATAGTCTATGGCTATCAATAAATACTTCTCTCTTTTAGGGATGGACGGAGGGTAGATAGGCCCTACAAAATCTAACCCCCACTTCTCAAACGGTTGCCAAGAAGTGGAGATAATCAATGGATTATGCCTCTGCTTGGTGGGTTTAGGTCCACATCTCTGGCAAACATCACATGCTTTTCCCCAGTCATCCGCATCTTTGAATAATGTAGGCCACCATAAACCAGCATCAAGAATCCTCTGACTCATGATATGCCCTGGAAGGTGCCCACCACTGGCTCCTTCATGTGCAGATTGAAGGACTTCCCTCACTTCTTCTTCTTCTTCTTCCAAGCACTTCCTAACCTTGTTGTCCTTTCCCTGTCTATATAATTTATCTTCAATGAAAGTATAAGGTCTGCTCTTGGTTAGTAGTCTCTTCCTTAGCACAACACTAGCCTTTTCTAGATACACACCAGTTTTGATGAAATTCTTGATATCATAATACCAACCTTGAGCTTGTACAGCAAACGGCTAAGCATCCGCAAAATCATCATTGATTCCACTAGCCTGATCCATTATATTGATTCTGGATAGGTGATCCGCCATAACATTTTCTTTACCTGGTCTGTGGACTACAGAAAAATCAAACTCTTGGAACAACAATAACCACCTCCATATTCTACCAGTGGCTTGTGGTTTGTTGAGCAAGTATTTTAGTGGTTGGTGATCCGTTATTATAACACATTTTACTCCAAGTAAGTAATGATGAAATTTTTGGACAGCAGAAACCATGGCTAAGGCTTCCCTTTCTGTGGTGCTGTAATTCCTTTCAGCCTTAGTCAAAATTCTACTGGCATATTGAATTGGGCTGTCCACCTTAAATTCTTCACTGGGTTGTGTTAAAACTGCCCCCACTGCATAGGCACTGGCATCTACATGTATATGAAAGATTTTTGACCACTCAGGTGTGATCAAAATGGGAGCAGACACTAACCTTGACCGTAATGTTTGATATGCTTTTTCCTCCTCTTCTTCCCATTTAAATTGTATTTCCTTACCTGTAAGTCTAGCCAGTGGTCTGGCTATCTCTGCATACATTTTTATAAACCTTCTGTGGTATCCAGTATGCCCCAAGAAACTCTGAATCTCTTTAGGAGATTTAGGTTTAGGCAACTTTAATATAGAAATTATTTTGTCAGGATCTAGGGCCATACCTTTAGCTGACACCACATGTCCTAAGAGATTTCCTTCTGTCACAAAGAAATGACATTTGTTTGGATTGAGCTTTAGCTTAGTCTCCCTGCATCTCTTGAAAACATTTTGTAGCTGTCGCAAGTGATGGTCCAAACAATTTAAAGGAGTCTCCTTGTGAGAACCTGAAAACGAAGAGAAGTCATTCATGAAGATTCTAAGTGACTCCAGCAAAAAGGGGCCAAAAATGAGATTGACCGTTCTGTTAAAGGTGGTTGGAGCATTTCTGAGTCCAAATGGCATTTTTACATACACATATGTTCCCCAAGGTGTGATAAAAGCAATCTTTTCATGATTCTTTGGGTGTATTGATATTTGATTGTAGCCACTGAAGCCATCCATAAAACTGTATAATGCATGTCCAGCCACTTCTTCAATGACCTGCTCTGCAAATGGTATAGGGAATCCATCTAGGATTGTCACCTTGTTGAGTGCTCTAAAGTCAACACAAATTCTGATTTTATTGGTATTCTTCTTTGGCACTATAACCATAGGTGAGAGCCACTCTGAGTGTTCCACAGGAATAATGATTCCTGCATCCTCCATCTTCTGAATTTCTACATAAACAGCTTCAGCATATTTTCCATCAATGCATTATACTCCTCCTGCATAGCTTTCTCCCAATTTTCCTTACCTTTTGCCTCATCACATGTAGAAGGATCTTCTTCTACTTTCACTATGTAAGCATAATCTTTAGTGGTCAAAAATGAAGTATCATAACTATACCTTATGGGTTGATTTATGTTCCTTGTGAACCTTCTAACTTCTCCACTCTTTGAACTCTCTAGTTCTTCAAATTTCTCGATCAAATCTTGGCATCTCTTCATTATCAATTTGATCATCAACAATCTCTTCATCATCAGGAATTTGAATCTTTGATTTCCCTTTTCTTTGGGTCATGACTTCTTCATCATCTGCATGAATATTAATTATATTTGCATACCAAGTACCTTGCTCATCAAATGAAACATCCTCTGACACAAGAAATTTCTTTGTGGATGGACTCCACAATCTATAACCCATCTTCTTCTCATCATAACTAATGAACACATACTTTTCAGCTTTAGGTTCCAATTTATGCCTTAATTGAGATGGTACATATGCATAAGCCAAACATCCAAACACTTTGTAATGATCTAAGGTAGGTCTCTTACCCCACCATGCCTCATATGGTGTCATACCATTCAAAGCCTTACCTGGAAGTCTATTAACCAAATAAGTAGTTGTATTCACAGCCTCAGCCCACAAATAATTAGGGCAATTTTTCTTCTTCATCATTGATCTTGCAAACTCAACAAGAGTTCTATTTCTCCTTTCTGCTACACCATTTTGTTGAGGAGAGTATATGCAAGTAACTTCCCTTTTTATACCTGCATTCCATAAGTAATCACTGAACTCATTAGAGAAATACTCTCCCCCTCCATCTGACCTTAGTCTCTTCAATTTTTGCCATGTGATTCTCTCTACATACACATGATAATGTTTAAATGTATTGAACACCTCTTATTTATTTTTTATCACATATATAGTGATCCACCTGGTAGCATCATCAACATAAATCACATAATATCTCGAACCATTAATGCTAAAGTCCTTTGATGCCACACATCTGTATGCACCAATTCAAGCTTCTTTGAATACATAAACCCTTTCTTACCATAAGTATTCTTGTGAGATTTACCCAATTGACATGACTCACACTTTTATGTCATGTGTTGACCTGCAATATTAGGGAATCCAAGTACTGAACCATTGTTAATCATATCCTTAATACCTCTTCATTGAAATGTGCAAATCTTTTGTGCCAAAGATCTAATTCAGAGATCTTATGTTCTCCATAAGTAAAGAAGGCATGACCAACATTGCCTTGAATCTTCAATGTGAAGAGTCTTCCTTCTTTCTTCCCTGAAACAATTTGTTTAGACCCATGACTAGGGTCTTCAACATAAACTCCATCTTTAGTGAACTTTACTTCATATCCTTTCTCTACAATTTGCCCTACACTTATCAAATTCTTTGGAATTGTAGGGACATACAAAACCTTACTCAAAAGAGTGCTTCCATCCTTGGCCTTTAATGATCCAATGGACTTCACATTATGCTTTGTGTTATCACCTGTTTGGACTATATGATTACTAACCTTATTCTCCAAATCAGTCAACAAAGCTATGTTGCCACTCAGGTGATTGCTACACCCTAAGTCAATTTAGAAAACTCTTTGATCTTCACTTGGTCTTTCACATGTTGCATTCATAATTAAGGTTGAATCCTCTTTCTAATCTGAAGTATAATTGTAGTAGGTATTATTGTAGGATTGACTTTGAAAGCCTCTTCCTGCATTTCTTCCAAAGAATCCTCTATTACCTCTACCTCTGAAATTACTTCTCTGATTTCTACCACCTCTTCCTCTTGAATTAGAGTTATGATTATATCCTCCACCATTCTAATTATTATACCAACATTCATGAGCTAAATGAATAGTCTTACCACAAATCTAGCAATCTTTGACACCATCTTTATTGCTTTTGCCTCTTCCTCTTCCTTTTCTATCTCTTCCTCTCAGGAAGTTGGCTTGACTCATAGTGCCTTCATCTTCATTCAATTGTTGCTTGTCTTTGTTAATCTTCTTCTTATCCTTTGAATACATTGCTTGACATGTACTCTTATCAACATCACCTTTGATATCCTGCTCAAAGGTTAGCATATGTCCTAGCAATTGATTCAAATCATGAATGAAATGATCTAGTGACAATTCAGTGGATAGAATGAATGGCTTCCACTTATCATCTCCTCTCAAACCTGTGAGAATTTTTCTTACCAATTTGTCCTCTTCAATGTCTCCATCAAGTGCTCCTAATGCATCTGCAATATCCTTCATCCTTGCTACATAATCAGAAATAGATTGAGAAGCCTTCTTCTTGAATGTGGTAAACTCTACCCATAAAGATGCCTTCCTTCACTTTGTAGTGTTTTGGAAATGATCCAAAGTATTCCATATGTCACTTGCATTTTCGAGTCCTCTAATTTGAGGTAGCAAGTAATTATTGACTCCCATGTAATTAATGCTCCTTGCTTGAGCATCCTTCTTCATCCATGTCTTCAAATCTGAGAGCTCTTCCCTAGTTGGAACACTAGGATCCCTAAATTCTGGTTTCTCTTCTTCACCTGTGATGTATCCTATCAGATCTTTGCTCATAATATGAGCTTCCATCCTCATTGACCAAGCAAGATAGTTTTCTCTATCCAATTTCTCTATCTGAAGAGTATCTCCCATCCTTTCTTCACATGTGCAATAAATTCTTCAAGATTTGTGAATAGTGAATGTACCTTTAATTCGAATATAGTTCCTTTTGATCCTCTTGATAGCTTTCAAGCCTCCTTCTCTAGCTTTCACTTCAAACTTTCACCTTTTGAATCTTCAAAGGTTAATTTTTGTATATTAGCAACAGTTGAGGTCCTCCTTTTCTTCACATCTGATGATTCTTGCTCTGATACCACTGATGGAGATGATTAATCTCCAAAAAAACACGTTATCCTTGATGTTAGAGCACCTCTAGATCAAGAATAACTCATATCAAGACTTGAGCCAACTACGAAGAACCTCATCACACAGAAAAGTCTGTTGCACTTAATTCACTCATTGACTGATCAAATGTGTAAATTTTTCAATGAAACTTTATATAAGGTGTCTCCTAAAGTTTTCACACCTTCTCCAAGTTATCAAGACTTGAGTCAACTATGAAGAACCTCATCACACAGAAAAGTCTGTTGCACTTAATTCACTCATTGACTAATCAAATGTGTAAATTTCTCAATGAAACTTTATGTAAGGTGTCTCCTAAAGTTTTCACACCTTCTCCAAGTTAAATCACTTCAAAACAATCAGTAGAACTTGAGATTTCCTCCAAACAATGTACCTATGTATGAAAGTGTTCTTTTGTATAATCGACTTTGACACCTGCAACTTCTAATTGTAAGGTCGCCGGATTGGCATATTGTAATTTCATATTTTTCCTATACCGCACGAACCGAAAGGTCGTAGTGAAGTGTTGTATCCTTTTATCAATCAATGAAAAGACATGGCAATGACTCTCCGGTGACGACGAGCGGAATCACTAGACTGTCGGTCTGGGCGATTGCGGTCATTGGAGACGCTATGGTGTATGATTCGTGAAATCCTGAGTAAAGTTAACTCTTACTTTGTTTAATTGCATTGATTTGTGATTAACACAGTACTGTTAAGTGGCCGATAATAAGTCTGTGCCACGGTGTTGAATAACTCCTGTGTTGCGTACTGTGAAAAGTCTAACCAGAATTTTGATAGTAAGTTGTATAAAGGATTCGATATTGAACATTAACGTACTGCTGATTGGATAAGTTAATTGGGAAAATTAAGTTACAGGGCCTCTGATTTATCAGACCCCTACCACTCCCAAGAACCCGAAAGAACTTAAAAGTGCCTGTGACGGAAACACACTTTTAACACTGGCGCCGTCTGTGGGAAGGTGGCATAGACGGTGAATAATTAGTAAGGTGGATTAGTACGCAAGTGGTGCAAAGGTGATATATGCCGGTTACTCGGTCCGGTGAGTCGTATCCGAAGTACAAGAGAGACCAGCATCCTTGGGCGGTACCAAATTTGTTAGGGACACCCCCAGGCGACAAAAGTATAGACCGGTTAAGCCCAGTTGTCGAAGGAGCAGAGCCCGTTAGCAGTGATTCCGGTAGGATTTCGGTGACACATGAGGAAATTTTGATAGATTCCGGTGTAATTTTGGTGCAGTCTGTAGAAGGTACAATAACTTCGGAGTGTACAGGGACGCAGTGCGCAGTTGACCCGACACCGTCTGGTCAGGATTCGAACTTTTTCGAGGATAAAGTGGTGTTACCCAGAGAGATCATTGCCGGTGAAAGAATACCCTATTTTGGGGAAAGTTCGACAAATTCCGATGACAGTTCGGTCCCAGTTGCAGGGAATTTACAGTTTTTCGGTGACCGTGTGATACTCCTTGGTGAATCTTCATTTCAGACACCACTGTTCGGGGCAAATTTGCCTACCTGGGATATTAAGGCTCAGGATAGGCTCTTCGATTTGGAGATCCGTAAGAGATTGAACGCTATTTTCGAGCCGGAAGGTGAGCAGTCTGACCACACAAATTTTGAAGGACCAGAAACACCTCCTCAGAACTCAAGAGACAACAACAGTACCACTAATAGCACCATGAGTGGACAACAACAACAACAGCAGCAACATCAACAACCACTTCCACTTCGACCTGTTCCAACAGGGGTGACGTACACAAAGTTCGGTGGATTTCCAGGTGATGACCTTGATGCACATGTGTACCTTTGAGATAAGTTATGCCGTACTGAACCATCTAATCGATCCGGCATAGAAGGCCATCATATTCCAGTCAACATTAGTCAATGGAGCAGCGAGGTGGCTAATAGAGTATGATATCAACCATTTTGTTACCTATGAGGCGGTAAGGGATGCGTTTTTGTAGAGGTTCCGACTGAAGAAGAACCCTGCCAAAATTTTCGATTACTTGCAGAACAATAGACAGAAGCCGCACCAGATTGTTCAGGAATATGCCACATTGTTTAGAACTCATTTAAGACAATTGCCTCCGGCACATGCTAATTTACCAGATGATGTTATAACCCAGTGGTTCATTAATGGTCTGACCCCACAGCTAAGACAAATCATGATCATCCGCTGTGTGGATGCTATGACACTGGATGTTGTTATAGTGATGACCCTGCAACTAGAGCATAAGGTTGGAGGATTCATTGAAGACTTGGAGTGGTTAAAAGCCAGCAAGAACATTACAGATGATCCGGGTAAACAGATGTATTGCACTAAGTGCAAAAATCCCAGGCACACCAGTGCTACCTGTGCCCTTAATCAGATGTATTGTGCCATCTGCAATACCACCGGACACTCAACCAAAAATTGTGCATATAATGCCAAAGTGCAGGGACGAGCAGCTGTAAATGCCATTATCCAGGAACCCGGGCAGCCCGCAACCCATTACGTGCCACCACAGATGCGAAACAATCAGTCACAAGGATACCGAAATTACCGGGGTCAGCGGAATACCAATTTCAATGCAACTCGATGGCAGGCGGGTACATCAACGGAGAGTACTTCTCTACCACCACCTCGATGTCATTTTTGCGGTGAGATTGGCCACATCCGGAGATTTTGCAAGGATGCAGCCGAATATGACAAACGAAAGAAAGAGCGCCAGAACCCGATGACCAACATGGTCTATATTTCACCAGTGGAATCACAAGCAGCAGTGGTCCAGGCAAGATCGGTTAAGTAGTTGCAACCAACAGTTGAGGTGTTTGAACCTAGTATCCGCGAACAGCAGCGAATGTATACCAAGGTCAGTCAGTGGGCCGCTAAAGAACGAACTGTATTCACTAATCAAATTCCATTGACACAGGCTCCCTTGCCAAAGGTGAGAGCGCATGAACAAGCCTCTACCCCAGTAACAGGAGAATCATCATTAGAATCAGCGAAGAGTGCAATTCCAACAGACCAGGTACGGCATATTCTCTTGAAGGCTTCAATTACACTCCCTTTGGGGTAGCTACTCGCCTTGGTGCCCAGAGTTAGGCAGCAATTCCAGCAACAGGTCAGTCTTGGATCTCCCAGTACTCCGGTGACTGCAACAATACAACCGGAAAATGATTCTACGGTGGATCATTCAGTCCCCTTAATCACTGTTTGGCATAAAAATCACAAGATTACTCAAGTGTTAATCGATGGCGTTTCGGGTGTGAACATAGCAACTGCAGCTCTTTGTAAGAAATTGGGGTGGACCCAAATCGAGCCCGTCCAATTCTTTGTCAGAATGGCAGACCAATCGCGAGTCCATCCGATGGGACTAGTTCGGAATATCCCGATTACTTTGCAAGGTACCACGTTCAAAATGACTTTCGTAGTCTTAGAACTACCAGAATCCAGCATCGACTATAATCTTCTTTTCGTTCGACCATGGTTGAAACATGCCAAAGTTATACAGGATTGGTCAGCGCAGGAATTGACTTTCAAAGATAATCACAGTAAATATGTTGTCAAACTGGATGCCATTCAGCCCTGTGAGCTTCATGCTAGACCCTATGTAGCAGAGCCGGTCCACATGTTGGATGGCTTATCTGACGATGAAGAAGAGGCGTTTCTGAAGAACAATAAAGATTTGATTTCCTTAGGTACTATAGATCTTCAAGTTGTAGCAGACAACTGGAGTCCGGCAGCCTGTACGGTTGTTCCCGTGATCGGAGATGCAGATGCAGATGATAGTGTTGCTATGGATGGAGCCACTCTACATCAACTTTTACAATCAGCTGACGACTTGGGGAAATCTCGTCAATTTTATGTCCCAGAAGACCAGTTAGTAACCTATAATTTGGGTGATGAAGTTAACCCACGACCTGTTAAGATTAAAGTAGGACTGTCTGAGGCATTTCAAGATGACTTGATCCGACTCCTGTGTGAGTTTTCTGATGTTTTTGCTTGGGACTATCGCGATATGAAAGGTCTTGATCCGCGGATCTATCAACATCGGGTCGTGCTCAAACCAGAGGCGAAGCCAATTAAACAATCCAGTTACCGAATGAATCCCAATTATGCAGCACAAGTCAAAGCAAAACTCGATCGGTTATTGAAGGTGGGATTCATTGTACCAATTGAACACGCTGAATGGATATCTCCGATCGTGATTGTTCCGAAGAAAAATAAGCAGCTACGAATCTGTGTGGATTACCGGAAATTGAATGCGGCCACGATACCTGATCCATTTCCTCTTCCCTTTCTTGACACAATGCTCGACAGAGTGGCCGGGCACGAGATGTACTCCTTTCTGGACGGCTACAGTGGTTATAACCAGGTCAGAATGGTAGAACAAGACATACCGAAAACAGCTTTCATCACGAATTGGGGTGTTTATGCTTGTACGGTAATGTGGTTTGGGCTAAGGAATGCTCCAAGCACATTTCAACGGTGTATGAAAGAAGTTTTTTCACCCTATTTAACTAATTTTATGCAAGTATATTTAGATGACTTCTCCTTATTTGGCAAGATTGCGGTGCACCTGTATCATTTACGGTGCTACTTTGAGAAATGCCGTGAATACCGACTCTGCCTGAACCCAACAAAATCTGTTTTTGCGGTTTCTTGTGGTAAACTCCTTGGACATATTATATCTGCACAAGGTATCCAAGTCGATCCAGATAAAGTTGCAGCTGTGTTGGAAGCACCCGTCCCTACAACACCGAAAGAAGTTATGCGCTTCCTGGGTCAAATCAGGTGGCATGGCAGGCATCTACGGTGGCTAGCCCATTTAGCAACACCACTTAATCGGCTAATGACTAGTACTCCACGACAGTACAAATGGACTCCGGAATGCCAAACTGCATTCGATCGTCTAAAAGGATTATTGACGCAGGCTCCAATTTTGCAACCTCCTGATTGGGACCGCCCATTCTTTTATAGATGCATCGGATATAGCCATTGGCTGTGTTTTAATGCAGCAAACGGATAAATGGTTTTGACATGTCTACTATGCAAGTCGTCGACTCGCTTCTGCGGAAAGGAATTATTTAGTGACCGAAAGAGAATGTCTCCGGTTGGTGTATTCTGTGAAGAAATTTCGGCATTATTTGCTCGGTCAAAAATTCACCTTTCACGTGGATCATGCCGCACTTGTATATCTGGTCCAGCAGCAACATTTAGGTGGTCGCTTGGCTCGTTGGGTTTTATTGCTACAGGAGTTCGACTATGAAGTGATTCATCGACCCGGTACAGCACATGCCTTAGCAGATTTTCTCTCTCGGTTGGATTCTAGTGAAGCTACCACACCAGCAATTTACGCTGCTGAACCAGTTCATGACGAATCTACCGAACATCATGTGCCGCCTACCTACTATGATACGTTGTTAACTTTTCTGACTGATGGATGTCTTCCTCCTCATACACCTCCTGCTATGCGGCGGAAAATTGCAGTTTACAGTCGCAGATTCTGGTTGATTGTAGGACAGTTGTACTATATGGATCATACTCGTGTCTTACTTCGTTGTATCCCACCTCATGAAGCAGACTCGGTTATTGTTATGGCACATTCAATACCCTCCGGTGGACATTTTGCAGCAGATCTTACTCATCGGAAGATTTTACAAAGTGGGCTTTGGTGGCCAACCATGTATAAAGACGTGACTCAGTTTGTGCAGCAGTGTGACACTTGTCAACGATCTGGATAGCCATTACAGCGCCACTTCTTTCCTCTGCAACCTGTATTACCTTTGGAACCTTTTTCAGAAGTGGGTTCTTGATTTTATTGGGCCAATCACACCACCAGCGATCCTTAGCAACACTCGCTACATCCTGACCTGTACAGATTACGCTACTAGGTGGGCAGAAGCTTGGGCCTTAAGGTCCACCACAGCTGTTTCGGTGGAAAAATGCGTGATGAAGGATGTATTCCCGCGTTATGGATTACCTCTGGTACTTGTGACAGATCAAGGAACACACTTTGCTAACAATCTAATGCGCGTACTAATGCATACTTTTCAAATTCTGCATAAATTCAGTTCCCCATATTATCCCCGTGCTAATGGTTTAGCTGAAAGTACCAACAAGACGCTGTTGAGTATGCTTCGCAAATTGGTCGTAGAATCACCAAAACGTTGGGATCAGTTACTACCCGTAGTGTTATGGGCATACCGGACTACATACAAAGTTGTAACTGAAATGACCCCTTTCAAGCTTGCTTATGGGTTGGAAGCAATCGCGCCGATGGAGCTCGTAGTGCCAAGCTTACGCGTGGCCCTAACTCAGAAATTACTGCCCGAAGACTCTTTGCCATTTCGATTGGAAGCACTCAGAGCCTTGGATGAACATCGTTGGGAAAGCTTCCTAACTCTTCAAGAAGTTCAGTTGCGGCAAGCCCATACTCATGATCATTTCCTCAAGACTCTTGTGTTTACGGTGAAGTATTTCGATGGCGTGCACCACACTGGACTCTCCCTCTCGAGAGCTCCACGACGATATGCTCAAAGTAGAAAACGGAGCTCCTGTCGCCACACACAGTACTCCGCACAGATGTTGTAGAATACGCAGAAAACGCAGTACACAGGGAGCACAAAGACAGACTTCTTAGGTCTTACAAATGCGGTCGAACTTACAGTCTGTGACTGACCAGGCCACTATATGTTTTATTAAAGAACATATACAAAGAAGTGTCCGGTGGCCATTTGGCCTTTCACATGGACACTAACGGTAACAATCTCCCACTAAAGGCCAATATGGCCAGAGTAACTATGGGAGAAAAAAGAAAGAATGATAAAGAATACCTGAGTGTAAGTATACAAACTATACCTCCCACCTGATGGGCATGTTACACAGTATACAAGTGACTGCGTAAGATCAAGAATCAAGTAACCCCCATCAAGTGACAACAGTGTCGAAAGCTATCCTGTGGTAGAGCTTTAGTCAAAGCATCTGCAGCATTATCTCGAGTGTGAACCTTCTCAAGAATAATGCTCTCAGTGGCTAAGCAATCTCTAATGAAGTGATACCTCACCTCAATGTGCTTGGTCTTTGCATGATAGACCGGATTCTTAGCCAAAGCAATGGCACTCTGACTATCACTGAGCAAGTGAGGTACATGCTGAGGCAAACCCATATCACAAGCAAGACGAGAAAGCCACAATGCTTCCTTACATGCCTCACTTGCTGCAACATACTCTGCTTCTGTGGTGGAAACAGCTGTACATTCTTGAAGACGAGATCTCCAAGAGATAGCACCTCCAGCAAAATGAAAAATGTACCCTGATGTAGACTTACGATTGTCTACACAACCAGCATAGTCAGAATCTGTGTAACCAATAATGGATGCTTTCCCTCTACCTAAGCATAGACACTTGTCCTTAGTGCCACTCAGATATCTCAAAATCATTTTGACCGCTTCCCAATGTTTCTTGCCAGGATTAGACATATATCTGCTCACAACTCCCACTGCAAATGCAATGTCTGGTCTCGTAGCTACCATAGCATACATGAGACTACCAACAGCAGACTGATAGGGAATTTTGGTCATGAATTCCTTTTCCTCATCTGATTTGGGGCAGTCATCCTTGCTCAATTTCACATATGTGGGTAAAGGTGTACTCAATGCCTTTCCACCCTGCATATTGAATCGATGAAGTACTTTGGATATGTACTCACTTTGAGACAAGTATATGCATCTTTTACTCCTATCACGAGTAATGCGCATGCCAAGAATATGTTTGGCATCCCCCAAATCCTTCATATCAAATGTCTGACTCAACTTCTTTTTGAGAATTGACAAATCATAAGAGGACTTCCCAGCAATCAACATATCATCGACGTAAAGTATCAAGCATATCAAGCTGCCATCAGAACATCTCTTTGTGTAGAGACAATGATCCTCATTGCTCCGAGAATAGCCTTGGGACTTCATAAAAGCATCAAACTTTTGGTACCATTGTCTAGGAGACTGTTTAAGTCCATACAAGCTCTTCTTGAGCTTACAAACTAGACTTTCCTTGCAAGGAACTACATAACCCTCTGGTTGTTCCATATAGATCTCATCTGTAAGATCTCCATGCAAGAAAGCTGTTTTCACATCCATTTGGACTAGCTCTAAGTCCTCCATTGCAACGAATCCAAGCAACATGCGCAAAGTAGTCATCTTGACCACTGGGGAGAAGATTTCCTCAAAATCAACACCATGTTGTTGCTTAAAACCCTTTGCAACAAGTCGTGCTTTATATTTTGGAGAAGCACTATCTGATGTGAATTTCAGCTTATATACCCATTTACATGGTAAAGCTTTCCTTCCCTTTGGCAAAGGTACTAAGTCCCAAGTACCATTCTTGTGAATAGAATCCAACTCACTCTTCATGGCACGCTCCCACTTGACATGATCCTCTGTCTGCATAGCCTCTTTGTAGCAAGAGGGCTCACCGGCATCTGTTAGCATAACAAAATCTAAACCTGGAACATATCTATCAGGTGGATATGAGACACGTGCAGAACGTCTCAATGGTTGCTGAACAGGAACATGTGCAGACTGATCTGAATGGACATTCTCTTGAACATCCCTATGTGCAGCATTTTTATGCATGCTAACCGGAGGACTAGTATCCTCAAACACCACTCTTCTCACTTCAACCTCCTTAATCAGCTGTTTATGCATCTTAGACTCATTAAAAATGACATCACTACTTCTGATCACTGACCGTGTTTCAGGATCCCATAAGCGATATCCAAATTGTCCTTCTCGACCATATCCAAGAAAAATGCATTTCTTTGACTTATGGTCCAACTTCTGTCTAAGATTCTTGGGTATATGAACATATGCTTCACACCCAAAAACTCGAAGATGATCATAATATGGTGGTTTCCCTGTCCATAACTCTTGTGCCACTTTCAGACCTTTGGCAGTACTAGGTGAAAGGTTAATCACATGAACTGCAGTCAATACTGCTTCTGCCCAAAAACCTTGTGAGAGGTTTGCATGATGCAACATAGAGACTACTCTATCTTGAATAGTTCTATTCATCCTCTCAGCTACACCATTCTGTACTGGGGTATAAGGAGCTGTAAACTCTCTACGAATCCCTCTACACTGACAGAAAAGGCTGAATTCATGTGAGGTATACTCACCCCCATTATCTGAACGTAAAGCCTTAAGCTTAGTTCCTTTTTCAGTCTCAACTGAAGCAAGCCATTTTCTGAAAGTAGGGAATACATCATCCTTCGATTTGATAGGATATACCCAGACTTTTCTAGTAGCATCATCTATGAAAGTAACAAAGTAAAGAGAACCACCTAAGGACCTAGTGGGCATAGGACCACACACATCTGTATGAACAAGATCTAAAGGCTGAATTGAAGAGTCAATGTGCATTTTATGCACATTTCTGGTTTGCTTTCCATATTGACAATGCTCACAAAATGAAAAATCAGAGAAAGATAACACAGGTAAGTAGCCAGAACGAGAAAGATTTTCCATTCCACTACGAGATATATGGCCCAAATGACCATGCCAAATACAAGCCATAGGCTGTTCAGTAACAGCTAACAAGTGTTCTTTCTGTGATACAAATAAAGGGTAAAGTGAGCCAACTTTCCTTCCTTTTGCAATAACCATATTGCCCTTTGATATACGAAAGGACTGAGCATAGAAGACCACCTTGTAACCAAGGTCATCAAGTTGACCAACTGACATCAAACTGCGTGATAACTGAGGTACATGGCGTACATTATGCATAGTAAATTTTGAACCGTCAATGAACTGCACAACCACATCTCCAATCCCCACAACATCACACTGGTAAGAGTCACCAAGTCTCACGGTACCAAGAGACTTTGCTGCATAATTAGAGAACCATTCTCTATGTGGTGTCACATGGAAAGAAGCACCAGAATCTAGCAGCCAGGTGTGGGAAAGAGAATCAGCCATAAGTGCCTCAGATGGCACAGTACTATCAAGTGTCAACACATCAGCATCATCAGAAATAGCATTAATTTCTTCAATCTTCACAGTCGAAGTAGATGGTGCAGGTAACTGTTTAACATGCCCATCAACATTCTGTCCTTTACCTTTAGCATTCTTTAATGCATAACAGTCTTTCTTCATGTGTCCTTTCTTATGACAATAATGGCATTCAATATCCCTCTTCCTTGATTTACTTCTGCTCTTATTCCGTTGACCATTCTTTTCCTTGTTCTTGCTCTTGCCACGTTGTTGATTCTTTCCTTGGTAAGAATCACGAACATTATATGCATCTCCACTCTGAGTGCCAACCATAGATTTTCTACGAATCTCCTCACTCAAGAGTGCTCCACATATGTCATCATAGACGAGTTTACCACCTGGTGCACTATTGCTAATAGCTGTGCAAAATGTATCCCATGATGATGGCAGGGTGCATAACAGCAATACTGCTTTCATTTCATTGTCCATATCCATTTTTTGAGCCTGTAACTGGGAGAATATGGCATCAAACTCATTTAGATGAGCAGCAACACTATCTGTGTCCTTCATACGAAGGTCGTATAATTTTCTCATCAGATATACTTTATTTGATGCCGTCTCTTTTTCATATGTATTGCATAACTTCTTCCAAAGCTCCTCTGCACTTTCACAGTCTAATACTGTAAAGTAAACATTATCTGCTAGGTGCAAGCGAATGGTAGACCTGGCCATTTCATCTAACTCATCCCAATCATCTTCATCCATGTCAGCAGGCTTCTTTGAAATCCCATTTACTGGCTTCCATTGCCTTCTTTGAATCAGCACATCTTTAATCTGATTCTTCCATAGAGCAAAGTTTGTGCCATCAAATTTTCGGATCTCAAAATGGTCTTTGCCCTGCAAGTTATAGCTCCTCCTCGGAACGCTAGCACTAGACCCTGATCCACCGGATGTGCCTGAGACCTCTGATGCCATGATCGTAGAGAACTGAATA
The DNA here is from genome assembly GCA_020310875.1 of Ceratopteris richardii. NCBI lineage: Eukaryota > Viridiplantae > Streptophyta > Polypodiopsida > Polypodiales > Pteridaceae > Ceratopteris > Ceratopteris richardii. The sequence continues at coordinate 146,118,804 of CM035429.1, forward strand.
GAATGATAATGGAGCTAGAAGAGTCCAAACACCAACAAATAAGTGTATCAAGGAGTAAATCGACCACTATATAGTTGACTAAACCAGAAATCTGGAAAAATTTTGCCAGAGTATCCTCTGCAAAATTAGCATATGACCAGTGTCAAAGTATCATAAAACTGCAAGTACTAACATGTGTACCTGCATAGTGAATCACTGACTCCACTGCATATAATCAGTTACCCAATAGAAGCCAACTAGGCTTATTATCGAGCACCTATGAACAACTATCATACATCTCCTATGGCGAGGCTGGGTAAGTCTTCCACCTGCATCACCGAAGAGACCCCGACATCTGGGTATCTCCCAGTTAAGAAAACCTCACCACGACCCTCTTTATCAAACGTAAAAGGCTTTATGCAAAGAACGTAACCGCTATATCAATGCCCACATGGACGTACATAAGCGGTATCCACAGAAGCGTACATGGTGTGTATGTGCTCAATATATGCAGTAAAATGACACTGAAAGGCTGAATACACAGCCCAAAATACTAGCCAATAACACCTGCAAGTGTCTGTCAACTCTGATGTTTTAGGCTTTAAAAACCTGCATAAATTTGCAGCGACTGCTCCCACCAAAACTGAAAACCCCTCAAGAAACCTGTAGTTTTACGAGTGTGCCTGAAAATACAGCCCCAAAGGTTGATATTTATTGTCTGAGAAGTACAAGGAACACTCTTCTTGATGTTCTTGGACCTGTGTGAAGAGAACTACGTGCGAAAGTACTCCAAAATGGCTCCAAAAACACCCCAAAATTGCTTCAGAAATAGGCTTTAAAAGCAAAAATGAAGCTTTGAGGGACCAAAACTTGTTCAAGGTAATGCCAACCTTAGTCTTTCCCCTTCTTCAAACACCACAAGAGTGTAGCTTAGTGGCAAGAGATTGCCGCGGTTAAGCGAGCTCTGGGGGGAACAGTACTGGGATGGGTGACCTCCCGGGAAGTACCGGGAACCTCTATATTCCTTGATCGTTGAGGTCCTCCCTCGCGCGCAGCCAACGGCGCCAACGGTGACTTCGGTGACTCGGATGACAAGGTATGCCAAGGTCTATGCCTTGGTCGCCGCCTTAGTCGCCGCCTTAGTCGCTCGAACTGCTCTGATACAAGTGAAGTATTTCGATGGCGTGCACCACACTGGACTCTCCCTCTCGAGAGCTCCACGACGATATGCTCAAAGTAGAAAACCGAGCTCCTGTCGCCACACACAGTACTCCGCACAGATGTTGTAGAATACGCAGAAAACGCAGTACACAGGGAGCACGAAGACAGACTTCTTAGGTCTTACAAATGCGGTCGAACTTACAGTCTGTGACTTACCAGGCCACTATATGTTTTATTAAAGAACATATACAAAGAAGTGTCCGGTGGCCATTTGGCCTTTCACATGGACACTAACGGTAACATACGGTGGGCCAACTTGTGCTGTTTTATAATGCTAAATCAAATCGTTTTGCTGGAAAATTTAAATTACAGTGGTTCGGTCCTTACCAGATTAGTGAGCAAGTGGGACCAGCTACTTTTCGGTTGACTACCTTGACCGGAGTTCCTCTTCCTAAAGTAATCAATGGTTCAAAGCTACGCCCATATCACGTACCGCCTGATCTCAATAGATTTGTTTTAATGGATCCTCTGAATTAGACCTAGATGTTTTCTTTAAATCTTACCACTCCAGATCCTCTTCAAAACCTCCCATTTTATTTCCAATTGTAGGGTAGTATCAATTACATCATCCAAGATCATTCTTTCAAAACAACTTATAATCAAAATTTGATGCATTCAAGGTAATAATCCGTTGAAGACCCACTAAGTTACATCCTTTGGTAGAATGTTGTCCTCCAAAATTTGCCTTAAATTAGTTTTAAAAGTTACGGCATGGTCTTGCATAGTTTACTATGATTTTTGCCTATTAATTTGTAGAAAGTCAAAAATTTGTGGCGTAGTCTTGGTCTTCCTAAAGTGATGCAAAGTGGATTGAAAAACTCGGTCTTGGTATCATGGGTTGGTTGTGAGTTTGTGTGAATCCTCAAGGAACTTCTAATAAATTTCCAAAGTTCACACATGGGCATCAGGATCATCTCTTGAGAAACCCCAAATTTAGTGTATGTTACTCCCCAAAAGATTATTCTACTTTCTTGCTCATCCTTATCCGAAGCCATCTCCAAAATATCAATTGAGGTACATAGAAATTACAATGAGGTTTGACGCTTAGAAAAATCTTGTCACTTTTATGGTGAGCCTTAGCTTTATTTACAAAAGTCACTTTCTATAGCGATCCTTATCTCCAACCACTAGTATCAACCCTCTATTTGGGTCTTTTATCTACAAAAAGTATGTGAAAAATATCATTTTTGTAATGAAACCTAATGCATCCAAATATGTGCATGTTGTCACAAATGTTCACATGCTAAATCAAAGCACAAATCACATTAAAATCTAAATAAAATAAGATCCAATAAATCCAACATTCCATAAGTGATAAAAAATCTAATACAATTAGTAGTCTAACTCTTGTTCTTGATCATTTTTGGAAAATGTATGGTTTATCCTCTTTCTCTTTTAAGGAACTTTTGATAATGTATAGACATCCTTCATGGTTTCACTAAGGACAAAAAAGAAAAGAATTTTTCTCTTGGACTTCAACAAGGCCACATCCTCGCATGAGCCTCATCCAAGGTTACCAAAAGGAAAAGAAAAGGGGTGGGAAAGAAAAATCCCTGAATTTGAGTGAGATAGATTCCTTACAACCTTGTTCAAGGTTGCCAAAAGGCAAAAATGAAAAGTTATGGGCTTGGAATGGATGATATCTATGTTGCAAATTAATTGAATTGGAAATAGATTGAAACTCTTTCTCTTCATCATGAGAAGAAGAAATAGTTTCATAAAGAGTTGTAGGTTGAAGTGTGTTGAGCTTTCCAAACCATCTTTGTACCTCGTTCTCAAAATGTCTTTAGGAACCGTCTCGAGCATGCTAATAAGTAATTTCCAAAAATGATAAGTGTAGGTAGAAACGAAATCAACTTTCCTCCATGCAAAAGTAGTCCATGAGGGATGAGCATGTAAATGAAATTGAGGAGGAGAACTTCCAAGAATTAGAGGTATACTATGGTCTAGAGATCCTTGAGAAGTTGTTAGTTCAAAAGGGTAACCAAACATTAAAAAAAAACTTATAAGCATCCACAAATCGTTTATGTACATCATTAACAGATTGAAGGATATGTCGTTTGACAATTACTTTTATTCTCTTCAGGTCAATGTGTTAAATGTGATCATAAAAAACATTTGGAAATATTCTTCAATTTATAACATAAGAACATGCTTTATGCCGATTTGGAAACACAATGCATTGTGTGCCAGTGTGTTAAATGTCATTATGTGATAGGACACAATGAGGCTCAACTTTGTAAACATAAAAAAAAGGGTAGGCACAATGAATAGGTGCTAAAAATATTGACTTTCATAAAAATGTTATGATGTATGATGATACAACATTGATGATTTAGTAATTGCCATCTCTAATGAAGAAAAATTTCTCACGAAGGAATATACCATCGTTTTCTTCTACAAGTATGCAATCTCATAACAACAAGGTCTCTTTTTCTTCCTTGTTTTTGGTGAATTTAGAGTATTTGAAGCTTAAGAAATCTATCTCCAATGGATTTTGTATATTCTTATATTTATGTTTTTATAGGTAACGTGCCGATTTGTATGCCATGAATGAAGTCATGAAGGCATATTTCTCTATAAAGTTATTTTTTTCAAGTTTGATATGCGAATGTGCATCGATAGATTTGGAACTACGTGTATTGCATACATGTGATCGAGAGTAAAAGAGCCTCTTATTGAGGTGCTTGACCATCAAAGTTGAGAGATATGTTCTATTTGAAGTTTTGGAAGAATAATATTGTGTTTGTGCCTACTTGTTGGTCTTTACATATGCAAAACAAACACTCTTCACTTCCCTTGCGTCTTCCATAATCATATACTATCATCATTACATATGTACATGCACCTAGATAAGTCAAATCTTGGCTTAGTAGTCTAAATCCAATGTGACGTACTTTCATTCTAGGTGTGAAGTATTGAGCGTTGGGCTTATTATCTAGGGATGCAATAGGCTATCGGTCACAACTTCATACTCAAGAAAAAAAGTACAAGTGGTGGTTTAAAAATCACACACATTCAAATTATCAAATTAAAAGTCGGCCCAATTAGGGGCACATGACATGAAATGGTGATGGCGTAAGATTATGGGAAGCACAAGGAACTGAAGAAGGATGGTGACCACAAGTAAAGAACAATAAATTTTAGAGATCAAAGTACGAGGAAGCGCATGAATAGAACAAGGAAGAAGAAGAATCTTGGAGAACAACACCATTGAATGTATTACCAGTGATCCATAAGGGCACTATGTGTATATACATTCCAAGGGGGAAAACCCTCTTAGAGAGGGAAAAAATGGCATGATAGTCAAAGTGTGTTCAAACACATCACTACCGAAATATATCAATAAATCCCCCTTGGGAGTGATGTGGTGAACAAGAAGTTGGCACCCATGTATAAAGAAGTGTCAAGGTATGTGGAAAGAAATCAATGCACAAAAAGAACTAAGCCCAAAGCTTTGCGAAAAGCTTCAAAATTCTCCCTAGGCATAGCCTTTGTGAAAAGGTCTACAACATTATCTTGTGTGGGCACATAAGCCAAATTAACCTCTCTAGTAGATAGACTCTCCATGAGATAATAATAATGCATCTCAATGGGCTTTGTGCAAGCATGGAGCACATGGTTCCTCACAATTGCCAATGCACTCTAACTGTCAGTAAAGATGGTGGTGGCAGAAGATTGACCAACACCCAAATTATCCAAAAGTCATCTGAGCCACACACACTCAACAATCGTTGTGAAAGCTTAACAACCCTATAATCATCCTCACAATTATAAGTGGCCACAATAGGTTGCTTCTTGAAGATATCCATGAGCTACCAAGCATGAAACAAAAATCACTCATGGACACACAAGTATCATAGCAACCAACCCATTTTTAGTCAAAAAAAGCATGTAAATCCGACAGACATTATTCCCCTTGGAATAAAACAATCAAAGTAGCTAGGTACCATGTAAGTAGTGGAAGATGTATTCAAACACATGCCAAATTTTGACACGTGAGCCATGTATAAACTTACTCATCTTAGAGATAGAAAATCGAATACGAGGCCAAGTTATACAGAAGTAAATCAAGCATCCAGTAGCCTACCGATAGAGAACAACATCAAATGCACCTCCAACATCATGAAAACTTAATTGTAGACCTGTTTCCATGGGAGTGACAATAGGTTTGCAATCTTCAAATCCAAAATGATGTGTCAATATAATTTGTTTGACACAAAGTTATTCCCCATAAATTTTCATAAATGGAATGCCCAAATAATCATGAAAATGCCTTGAATCTGCCATTTCAAAAGAGGCATGCAAATCGTGCTAAAAATTCAATAATATGATTCTCATTAGGAACAGTAAGCAACATAGCATCAACATATACAATAATGATCAAAAGTACATAATCTACACGCTTAACATATAAGGTGCTCTCAGTTCAACTGTTCTCGAAACCATGTGTTATCAAGTAGGCATGTATCTTCTCATACCAAGCACATGGTGCATGCTTCAAACCATATAATAATTTTACAACCTTTAATCTTTGTTTTCTTGGCCTTTCTACACAACCACGGGGCTGAAATACAAGCACTTCTTCATGTAAATCACCATTCAAAAATGTAGCTTTATTCTCCACCTGATGTACATTCCAACCATGATAAGCTAAAATTGCACAAGTGCTACAAATAGTGGTCATTCAGCATGTGGAAGTAAAACTCTTATCAAATCAATGCCTTTCTCTTGAGCTTAGCCTTTGGCAACACACTTAGCCTTATATCTATGAATTGTTCTATCAAGTTTATGTTTTGGCTTGTACACCCATTTAGTGATAATGACCTTTTTTTGTGGCAAGTAACATTCTTCATAATAGCATCATTTTCTAATTGCATAGTGGCCATCCAATTTTTTGAATTATGTGCTTCATCAAAAGAAGCAGAATTGTTCTCAACACAAAAACTAGAGACAACCATTGCATAACAATTTGATGCAAACAAAGCACTATGACAACCGAAACAAATATGATAGGACAAAAATGCATCTAATTTACTATCTCTCAAAGTCTGCACTAGCCATTTAGGCATAGTTTTTTCCTCTTCTATGTTTTCTCTCTCATCAACAAGTGCATCATATAAATCTGCATTAAAAAATGGAATGATCTATATTATCATTTCAAACATATAAATATTGAGAAACTCCTCAGTTGGACCAACACTTGATTGTCCACCTATAAAAAGAGGTAGCAAAGTTCCATACACATCTTTTGAGCTAATTGATGTCTCCTTAGTACATGAAAGTAATGGTTGAATTGCATCTTCCACAAAAACAACATCATAGGTAATCAAAATGCATCTAGTCTATGGAAGATATAACTGATAGCCTTTGCTTTTAGAATTTCACCCAATAAGAATACATTTCACTAGTTTATCATCCAATTCTTTTCATCATTATTCATACACTAATGCATATGCCAAACAACCAAAAACATGTAGATGAGAAATACATGGCTTGCAACCATCCCAAGCCTCATATGAAGTGATATACTTCAAAGCTTTGGTGGGACACTTGTTAAGTACATATGCTGCACAAATAACAACATCAAGCTAGAAGGTGTGGCGTAAAGGTCAACTTTTGATCATACACCTCGTCATTTCCATAAGAGACACGTTCTTCCTTTTAGCAATTCCATTTGTTTGAGGTGTATACCGCATTGTACATTGATGTTTTATTCCATGCTCAGCTAGAAGTGCATTAAACTCAAAAGACATATACTTCCCCCAATGAGAACAAAGGGTGCCCATTTTACATAATGATAGATTTTTAACCATAACGAGGAACTATTTGGATCATATAAAAACGACTTTGCTTTCAATGGATAAAACCATGCATGCCTAGAAATTTAACCTATGAAATTCATGAAGCATAGATAATTCCCAAGTGAAGGTGTCTACATAGAACCACAGACATCACTATGAGCAAGCTGGGACTTATGTGTAGCTCTAATTGAACCAAATTTTGGGAAGGAAGAATGCTCAATTTTTCCCAAAATACAACCTTCATAGACTAGTTAAGAAGGTGCTTCTAGTTTGGGTAGATAGGACACCATTTCAGATTTCTATAGATGAAGAGAACTAGCAAATCTTAGATGACCAAAGTGTGCATGCCATAGTTTTGCATTTGAGATAGCCTAAGAACCATGAACCACACATGTTGAATCATTCACATATTTTCATAATATATGAGCTTATATAGGCCATGACAAAAGAAATGATGACATCACCATTCGAGAGATCATGAACTGTAAATCTATCATCAATAAATTTGATAACCTAGCCAATCTTCACTAGTAATAGATTGATAACATTTTTTTCTTGATCCCAGGCACATATAAGACATCTAACAATGTGAAAGAGCCATGACTAGTAGTAGTCAAAATGGTCTTTTCAACTCCCATTATAGCATAAGAAGAGTTGTTAGCACATGTGATAATATTATTTATAGGATCAAGCTCAAGTTAAGTGAAGTAATTGCATTGCTAAGTAATATGTTTGGTTGCACCACTATCAAAGTACCAAACATCCAAGTCTACTATAAATATATATTGTCATGAGAAGATGGTTCATAGCTACAATAGTAGTAGTATGCAAGAAATTTTATCATTTTGTGCCAAATATATATACATGTTTTTGTTTGCTAGTACAAGTGCCTTAAAGTCTGCTACAAGTCTAGTAGACCTCAATATAGTATTTTTGTTCAACTTTTTGAGATATAATCAATTTTTGGCATTAGGGTAATTGATCATTGGCCATGGATGAAAGCAATGATGCATTCTATATGTTGGTTCTGGAGGATAAATCGGATGGTAATAATTACATGTTGTCATGATGCATTATGTATTGGTAGCAAAAGGGTTGTGGAATATTGTGTAGGATGGTGAAAAATGTCCTACTACACCTACAAATACAATGATTGAAGGCAATGCCAATGGTGTTGAAGATGATGATATTCAATTTTTTGTTGTACTATAGGGCAAATTTGTTGGGACTACATAGATGCACAAGCGCATGCATTGATAGATTTGTCTGTCAAATGTTTCATTATCCCTCACATCCACTCATGCAAAACAACAAATATGCTTGGTATAATCTTACAACATTATACCAAGCAAGAAACGAGGCTCATGTTACTTACCTTCGAAAACAATTGGAGATCAAAGATAGTTTTTTGACAAAGATCAAAGATTTGAAAGAGGATTTGATTTTTGCTTATGAAAGCTTGCTAGATAGTTCACTTACGGAGACTCTTCTTAAGAATCTTCCAAATACATGTCAGAGTTTTACTTCTACTCTTTGATTGGTGATGAAAGAAAATTCAAATGCCTTAACCTTTGAGGAGTTATTCTCCATTTTGGTGCAAGAAGATTAGTTTAGGAAGAAAAAAGTCAATTATGTGTGTTGTAGATCAAGATTTCTTAGCTAATTAGAAGGGCAATTATGCTTCAATGTCAAAGGAGGAAGACAAAGAAGACAAGAAAATAATTTTTTAAGTACTATAAGGCAAATGATCATGTCATAAAGAGTTGTCATAAACTCACTACAAAGGAGGCAAAGAAGAAAGAGGCTTCAATGGTTAATATTGCAGAGGACTCTACACCTAAAAAAGAATCTACTCATCTTGCTCAGAATGAAGAATGGGCATTTAGAGGCTAAAACAAGCTCAAATCAAAATTTCAATGCCACAAAATGAAGGTGTTTTGAGCTCCTAATCACCTTGAGTATGCTTAACAAGTTTCCTACAATTCTAAGGTTGTGATTGGAGGGGTGTCGATGATGCCCTAGCACAAGAACAACAGAAGGAAGAAAAGCTTGGAGAACAACACAATATTGAATGTATTACCAAGTCAATGTATAAAGATAAGTGACCAGTTAGGGTAATAGGAAAATATACATGCCAGGGATCAAAAGCTTCCTAAAGAGGAAAAAAAGTTCCCCAATAGTCCTAAGTGTGTTCACACACATAAATACTGAAATATCTCAATAATAAATAGGAAAAAACACAAGATTATGGCTACATAACTTCAACATACCATATCACTTTGCCTCAATATTCAAATCCCCTCAATAGAAGCTCATTTCCAAACTCTTAATGAGATGTAGGATACAAAAGGTGTAAATGAATAGTTGAAAGGGCATGGAAGCTCAAGATGGAGATTTCTTCTCAACCCTAGCTATAAATTTGAATTTATCACATCATATGATAAGTTTTCTACCTCCCATATACATATAGGCATGTAAGATATGATTTCATAGGTAGAATTGAATAGTTGGATGATTTGGGAAGATCAAGATGGAAATTTCCCATAATAGGATTCGGACTCACATGTGAGACAATGTCCTCTTCCTCTCCACTAAAGTTTTCATTATATAGATTTTCCAATTAGAGATGATATTTAGAGTTAATGGATCTCACAAATGCATGCTTAACCTCCACCATTGCAACAACCACAAGTTAACCTCAACATGACTAGTGCCTCGATTGAATGGAGTATATACATGTTAGGTGTACCAGCACACTCAAGTTAAGTTTTTCTACTCAAGTTAAATCAAGTTAACTTGAATTATAAAGTTCTAGAGAGTCTTTGGAAAACTACCCTTCTCTGTGCGCTTTGATGGAACCCAAGATCTCCTCCTTCCCATCCTTCACACTTAATCACTAGGTTAAGTTTATTCCTTGGATTTAACCTAGTTATAATTTTATATTGGATTTAACCTTGTTCAAGCTACTTTATAAAATCCCCCCCCCCCCTTTTGAAGAATATTTTGGTCAATACATGTAATAAAATTCTGAATTCCATATAAGAGAATGACCTTAGACTCTTCACTTGACCTATCATTATATAAATTTTCCAAATGGAGATGATATGTGGAGTTAACTAGAGCTCACAAATACATGCTTAACCTCCACCACTACATGTGCAACTTCAACTTGGCCTCAACTCGACAAAGTGATTCAATTGAGCAGAGTCTACACATGTTAGGTGTACTAGCACACTTTAGTTAAGTCTTTGTGTACTTGATTTAACTCAAGTTAAAATGAGTTGAAGGTGCTAGAGAGTCTTTTCCAAAATACCCTTCTCATTGCACTTTGCGAGGATTGAACCCAGACCTCGGCCTTCCCATTTTGACTGTACACCTAACCTATCATTATATAAAGGTTCCAAATGAAGAGCATATGTGGAGTTAACTAGAGCTCACAAATGCATGCTAAACCTCCACAACTACATGTGCAACTTCAACTTGGCCTCAACTCGGTCTCAACTTGACAGAGTGACTCAATTGAGTAGATTCTACACATGTTAGGTGTACTAGCACACTGGAATCAAGTCTTCATGTACTTGATTTAACTCAAGTTAAAATGAGTTGAAGGTGGTAGAGTCTTTTCCAAAATACCCTTATCATTGCACTTTGGGCAGACTGAACTCAAGACCTCGGCCTCGACTTAACCACTAGATAATCTTATTCCTTGGTTAATTCTCCAAAAGATTATCAGGTTATCTTGAATTTAACCTTGTTCAAGCTACTTCATAACGGTTCCTCTCAACTGTTAAAAATGTTTACTTGAAGGACATTTTAAGAGCTTCATACAAGTGTTGACTTTTTCAGATCACATTCCTACACTCTAAATCATGCCCATCAAAACTTCGCGTACTTGTATAGAGGCATATGAGGAAAGAAGTATGAGATGGATGAAGTAGGGAGGGATACTCTCGAATACCATGCACACCCCTTTTATCTCATTGGCAAGGATTGCAACGAAGCATATATATATATATATATATGTGTGTGTGTGTGTGTGTGAATGAAACGCTCTTTTCTTGGTATCTCTATGCAAGTAAGGGAAGGGAGGAAGATTCCTCTCCAGACGTGACAACCTTTTACACATGAGGGCACATGAGTGCTCACTAACTAGACATATAATTTTTCTCCTTTATGTGCACGAATTAACATCAAACTTGGCTGTAATGCCTCTATTGCAACTCTTTTATGGAAAGAATCACAAAGGAGACAACCTATCCACACACAAGACCTTTCTCTTTATTTTTTCCTTTTCATTGTGCCACAAGTTCCAATTTCCTCTTTTCATCCTAACCTCTGTCACTCTCCATGTGTCCCTTGCAGAAGTGTCATTCGATAAGCACGCATATATACACATGGGTACCTTGCTTAAAGTATGATTCCACCTTTCAAACACGCTAAACAGTATGTAAATGAACGGATCTAAAGACTTCATCAAGCAAGAGCCAAAGATGTACTAGATTGGTGTTTCTAACGGCGCACACGCGCATCCTTCCAAGTACCGCTTTGATTGAATGTTGTATCAATTTATGCCGCAACTCAAATCCTCCTCGAATAGTTATAAGTCAGAAATTGTTCATGATCCATCAACCATGGATGGTCCTGTGATGGCTTTTAACCCGTTCATCGTATGCATGAGCTTAATAAGCTTATACACAAGGTAGAGAGCATTTCAGGTAAGCTCATAATGGAACTTGGAAGCTGCTAGTTTATGTCGCCCATTTTGGCAGCTGCTAGTTTATGTCGCCCATTTATCAGGAAAACACGGCGATAGATGCTGCGTTCTCTCCTAGCTCTCAAATCTTCAGGCGAGCTGAGCTTGAAAATCAAGATAGTCAATCTAAATGAACCTTTTGGATCACAAATTCCCACAATTCAACAACCCAGGACTTATTTAGGTACATGTAGCCCTTCAATGCTAAGTCATCTTGTAAATTAGAAGCGTGTCGTTCATTTCAACACAATTCGGTTAAGTAAGAACTTCATGCAATAACGAATGAGTGTATCCACAATGTCCTGACTGTCCGTCTGTTTCGCTTTGCAAATGTGGTCGCATTTGCACGTGCAGTTGCACTTGCAGCCCATAGATAAAGACTTCGTGTTAGCATCTAAATTTTATATCCATGAATAGCTTCATGCTGATCTGTATTTAGCTGGTAAGGTGGAAAATATATAAAAACCTGCATGTACCTCAAATGGCTCTCGTGAAGTACTTGTCTGTATTAGTCTCTCCGCAAGCAATGAGTTTCTGACAACTTGCATTTACATTAGGCTTTATAAAGAGGCTTGATGTTTTCATGTCTACTAGTTAAACTCATTGAAAGGCTTTACATGCTTTGGTGCCATTGTTAGCTCTAAGGAGACACTGGAGGATCTCATATAGTAAGGGATTTCATTCATTTGTGCATAAGTGAGCTATAGAACATCCTACTGATTTTAATTCAGGAAAGAAAATGTAAATCCTTTGTTTGTCCCGACATAATGAACGCTAAATAAAAATGACTTCAGGTTTTCAGACTTAGAAGAGGTAATCTGTAATCATTGCAAAATAATGCTTCTGTAACTAGAGGACAGGAAGGTTCCTGTAAATAGCTCCCTTTGAAAATGTCGTTTGGCAACTTGAAAACCCCAATTTTTTGCAAATCAAAGCAGAGGACATTGTCATGGTGTTTGAGTTTTTGTAAACTGAAGCACAGGATGCTGTCCAATGGAAAGTACCAAGTTCAAGATAAATTCCCCGTTAAATGCTGTGTACACGTTTTAATTGGTTGGCTTCTCTTCTGCATGTCTTCGGTATGGTCATCAAAGCCCCTCTGCATCGCTTTCATATTCAGCTATACTCGAATCGCTACATGGACATGGTTTTTGTGGGATGACCAGGTAATCTGACCAGTTATCGTGGTGAAGAAGCCTCTCTGTTACTACCGACTTTGGATGAACTGTCAAATAAAATGCCTTGATTTTGCAAAATTGTTTGCAAATGACGAGGGTTGCCCTTTGATCTGGAAGGTATGTCCGTTGTATTTTTCCTTTCCTTCATGCACAAATATAGATAGAAAATTAGAGTGTAAAAGGAGCAAAATTGATGTGTTAGCAATTCTGCCAGAAATTCAAGCTTCGTTAAGTTGTGGAATGCTTTGGGTATGCTTTCTGGATCAAGTATTGCAAATCATTTTGACTTTCATGATGCATCATATTCACTGTAATTTCGAATATATGACTTGGAATTTTATACATTGACTCCAATGCTTAGGTTGGAAGTGCATGTACCATCCCTTAATTCTCTAAGTCAAGCTGAGGAATATGAGGTTTCCTTAGGCAGGTTGTTCAAGAAGAAGCTAGGAGGACTGGCCTAATAACAAAACAGGCAGACCATTCGATGTACTAACTATCATTTGAGTGGCCAACTGCTGTTATTGTAACCTGTCCTATGGATTTTCCAGCATTTCTCTATCTCAAACCCTGGATGAATATGGTTGTTCATGCCTTCTTTTGCAACAGTGAATTATATGCTTCATTAATCTACAGTAACAAGATTGCATTGAGGGTAGGATTTTCTATTCAATCATGCAAATCTAGCTCGGTAGGTACACACTACCTAAGGGACTACTGCCTTATACCAAAGGAAAAGGTTCAATTTACTTACAACACGAAAAGGATTTTCATCTGCCTCAAGCATGTGAATCACATGGCTCATCTTTGGACGCTTCGACGCATCAGGATCTACACACCGTAATGATACCAGAAGAGTACGTTTAAGGGATCTTGTTGATGGCCTTACTTCCATTTTTGGATCTGCAACTTCATCAGATCGCCTGCTACCTACCATCATTTTTAACCAATCTACCAAGTTCACCTGGATATCACATCAAAAGAATTAATGGAATGGAATGTCTCTCGCTTATGTCTATTTCTTGCTGCTTAAAAAACTTCCAATGAAACAAAAGATAAACAACTGTAAAGTCTTGCATGGCTTGATTTATCCAGTGAATTTGCAGACAACTAATGGCATGCTTGCTGTTTATTGTTCATCCTGAGAGTCAGGATGGATGGTAGAATATTGAATACAAAGTGGAATTTCCACTAGAGCTTAAGCTAACCTCTCCAGATGGCCTACTGTAATCTACTGGTTCTCTTCCTGTAATTAACTCCATAAGGAATACCCCATAGCTGTATACATCACTTTTCTCATTCAGCAAACCCGTGCTTGCATATTCAGGAGCAACGTACCTGTCATCAAAAGAAAATGATGAGTATCCACATTATGTCACTAATGCATTAGTGCATGAGAATACATGAACATAAAATATTCAGCCTCATTACCCAAAAGTACCCATAACTCTTGTCGTCACATGTGTGTTCTCAGCTCCTAGGAGTTTGGCAAGTCCAAAATCAGAAATCCTTGGGTTCCATTGGCTATCTATAAGGATGTTGCTGGACTTCACATCACGGTGCACCACCTTGGGTTCAAGCCCTTCATGCAGATAAGCCAACCTGCAGTAAACATATTTTCAGTTGCCACATTTTCTGAAGCAGATGATAATTACCCTCCAGAAATGTGGCTGTAACATTCATACATGTCTAACCCTCAGCCTTGTGTGCATTCCAGTTGCATATCAAGCACATTTGAAGTTGGTTCAGGCCAATTTCACATATGTAGAAATAAAAGAAACTCGTTACCTTTTTTTTGGAGTTTTTAAAGTAATTGTTCATATGTATATATGCAGGGATAACATTATTCTCAAAATGACCATTTGTTCTATTTATATCCATGTTTTTATTAGGTTTATGTATCCAACAAATTGATGACATTTACCAAAAATGTCACTGTAAAGAATCAAGATGAATATAGTGCTATTACAGTGCTCACTCAAATTTGTTAGTATGTCAGGAATTGAATAGATACAAGGACCAAAGAGACACTAAATCATGCCATCAGCCACAAAACAAAGTTCATAATTAACCAAGGTTCGTTACTAGCCGTTCTATCATCCACTAGCTGCCAAACTGAAACTTTCGTTTTCTTCTTCACTATCAACTGGATGTTATCGTCTTCATAAAGCTTTGGTCTGGTAATCTGATCAGATTCGCTTTTAATGATCACAGAGGGACTAGGATTTCTACTTATTGACATCTTCTTTTTCAGTATTTTCAGTGTTGATTTTTGGAGGACATCCGTGATGTCAGTCAAGGACAAGAATGTCAATACCACCAAGATTTACTTCTGTTCTAGGACACACATTCGTTACATTCTCCTTGCACTTATATATGTACCTACATTCAACATTCCTGGAACATACTTTGCATACATCTTTCTTTAACATATAATGCCAGTGAATCTAAATAATTCTATTATTTATCTGGATTCTGGCCTATACCTTGTTTAATGTCAAACATAAGCAATTCAAAATGGATGTTGCAAATTATTACCTTAAGCTAAAATAACAATGGGCCAAATGACCCTTATCCCTTGCACATCACCATTTTCTCCTTGAAAAATATCTGATGTGAGTTTTGTGTTGTGTATCATGTAGGAATCTCAATGTTGTAGTTGTGAGGATACTAAAATATCAGAATATTTGCACATTGACCAGAAACAGGCTGCAACTTGTGAATGATCATTATCGATCAATATGATTCAAAATGATTTGTGGATGAATTTGTAAAGAAGAAATTCAACCATTCAATATCTTAATATTTTACTGTATATTTCTTTGCATATTCGACAAAATTTTTCTTCCATACAAAAGATTCAAACAAGATCTGAATTGCTTCCTTGGATCATATATTCACATCAATATCATCATCATGTTAAGTGTGTTGGGAGAAATTGTATATGCCTATGCAGCTAGAAATAGTGGAGCCCTCACAAGAGCACCCAACAAACACCTTTGTCACTGGTTTCAAGTTTCTCTCTGAGATGGTGCAGAGTTTTATACAGACATTTTATCTGCACAAAATAGAGCATCCAGGTAAAAATAGAAGTGTTAGGGAAGAAAACCCCTTTCAGGACGTAACCTATGCATGTAGGGTATGGAAGTCATCACTCCTTCCATTGGCTGGACCGGACAGGCTATCACGAATGACTGAACTTATGGACCGTGAGATCTTCTCCATGACAAGGAGAATGAGTGGCTGCACGTGCAAAGTAAGATGCTGAGGTGTAAATGGGGAAAGAATCCCCCTCTCTTTGTGCAATTCTTGGCAAAAAGGTGCCATGCCTAGGTGAAGAGAGGAAGGAATTTCATTTCCCCTCATAAAATATTACCAAAAATTCTTCCATCTCTACTGATTTCCAGCCACTTCATAATTAAATTAGAAAATACTCAAAAAAACTTTCTAATTTAATTTACACAACCCCCCCATATCTTCAGCCACAAAATTTACTTGCATTTAATGAAATGAATGGAGACCCATCAGAATGTTGCCACGTGGCTGCCACTTGGCAGATTTGTATTGAACCCCTAATGAAAGTTTCTTTGGTGCCCAAGTAATTGCCTTGGTGCCCAAGTAATTGCCTTGCTGCTCAAATAACAGCCTACACAAAAGGAAGTGACTATAACCACCTAGTACATGCACCACCCTGACTGGTTTTTGCTGCCTCTAGAAATGTCATCCACCACCCTAAGTCAGGGAACACGCTGAGATTTGCAGGCTGCTGACAGGAGGAATGTGCGAGACATTTGGGACAGTTTGCTAGGGAATTAACCACCTCAAGGGAGGGCTACCAATCCCCCCCCTCTGGTGGCTTGCTTCACCACCCTAGCTGTCCATTCAAGCCCAACACCTCTGCCTCTGTGCGGCCCTTTAAAGAAGCCCAGCACCTGCTGCCTCTATGCAGCCCTGCAAAGAAGCCCATCCAGCCCCTTCTTGGAATGGATGCCTCTCACCTCTCCCTTGTTTCAGCCCCACGAGGGTACCCATCAAATACAATTCACCCATGAGGGCTGATAGAAGCCCATCAGATTGATCACCTATCAAGGCTATTCTTCTACCCTACTTTCATTTAGGGCGGTCATTCCACACACAGCACCCCCTCTTTCTATACCGAGTCACACACGGGAAGCCCATGATGCCCTCTCTCTTTCCCATACAGTAGAAAGCCAGAGGCAATTCATGGCTTCCAACAGTCATCCAGCCACCTACCTGTCACAGCCTGTTTTTCTATCCAGCCCTTTTCAGTGCTTGGGGGGTATGCCCCGTGGCGTCAAATTGTGCGCAACTATGAGGGGTACTAGTACTCCTCATACCAAGCTCTCATTGCCTTCTTCAACACGAGTTGCTAATCGAATATAAACGTGTTCTGGCAATCTTCTTGGTGTCCCTTGTGTTGGCTTATGCATTTTGTGGGTTTGAACGTCTCAAGTGGTATCAGAGCAACGACCCTAGGGGAAGCCTTTGGACGGGCGGACTGTCACACCAGTGCTGGCAGCGCCATCTAACGTCCGGGGCCCATCCGTGGGAAGTTCTTTGATGTCACAAGAGGTCTTTTGCCCTCCCTCCCTCCCTCAAGCAAGGCAACCCCTTGCCCCCCCCCCCCCCCCCTCCAAGCAAGGCACCCCCTTGCCCCCCCCTTTCCCCCCCCCCCCCCCCCCCCACTCAAGCAAGGCCCTCCTTTCCCCCCCCCCCCCCCCCTCCTCAAGCAAGGCCCCGCGCTACCCGCCGCCGTCCCCGCGCTATCCATCGTCGCCTTCGCGCTATCCGCCGTCGGCCCCACCCTTACCCGTCAAGCAACGCCGAACCTCGTTTAACCGGTGAACCTCTCCCCTTGCTGCTAGGTGCCTGCGTGCCCTAGACTCCCTCCTCCTAGGCTCTCTCTCCCTCCCGAGTTGCCGCCGGTTGGCTCAACGCCACCATGGCCAGCGAACACGACGTTGGCACGGCCGGTCTAACTTCGGGGACGGAACGCGCCAAGAACGTGACTGAACGGCGCCGACGTCACAAGGCCCAACGGGCTGCCCTAGAAGAGGAACTCAACCGCCTTCTCTTGGTGAACGCCGAGCTACATGAACGGCTCCAGGAGGCCGAACTCAACGCCGAGATCCACACCCAACCCGAATCCGACCAAGCTCCACCACATCCAGATCCCGTCCACGATCGCATAGATAGACTCGAAGACACCCTCTCTAGATTAACTACCCTAGTAGAATCCCATCTCTTAGCCAAGGACCAATCTCAACCCCAACCACAACCGCAGTCAAGCACCCAACAGCCACCAACTCCTTTAAACCCAACCCCGATCACTCAAATGCAACCGGTGGACATCGACGACCCCGACTCCTTCGGCTTCTTCAAACCGAACCCCCCCGACAAGTACCGAGGCGGCCGAAGCTCCATTGCCGTCAACCGATGGATCGAAGGTATGGAAAGCTACCTCCAGATGCTCCGGGTTGGCCGCAACCATTGGACGCGCATCGCCGGCCAATTCTTACAAGACGAAGCCTCAGCATGGTACATGGTGGAACATAAGAAGCAAGTATGGCCCTCATGGGATCATTTCACGGCGGCCATCGTCGACTACTTTGTACCTTGCAACGAAGCGTTCCAAGCACGTGACGAATGGCGCAACCTCCGTCAAGACAAGTTCATCGGGCCTTATGTATCACAATATCGCAGGCTCATGCTTCGCATCAACGACATGGCTGAAATTGATCGCCTGCACGGCTTTCTTTATGGGTGCTCCCCGTACTACCGCAAAGAAGTGGAGAAGCAAGACCCCCAAACCTGGGAGGACGCAGTCCGCATCGCCGAACGGCTCAATGACGCTTACTCCAACCGGCTGGCTCGTTCAACCGACGGAAGCCAAGCTACCCGCAAAGACTCAACCTCCAACAAAGAGCAAACCTCCACATACCGAAGTTCAACCGAACAACAACGTGGTCAAGGTTTCAAAGCCCTCCCGGCCCCAACAGACAACCGTTCAGGATCCCCTAACTGAAGCAACCAAACCCAAGGTGACCCCCGTCCGGTGTGCAAACATTGCCAAGGCAGTCACCCCACTGAGAAATGCTGGCGGAAACGAATCGACACTAGAGTGCAAGCAACGAAGACCGAAGAGGCATCCACCTCCGGCCCGAAAATCACCGAGATTCACAGCGACGAATCAGACAACTCTTCCCCCCGCGGACCGTCCACATCAAAGGGAAAGGCTCAGTGCCATTCAATGGCATTACCCATCATACACCAAGTGTTCATTATGGGAGAAGTCACAGGCGAACGCATGCTGGTGATGCTGGACACGGGTGCAACCCCACAACTCATAGTTGTTTCTGACGGGTTTCTGACTTCTGACTTCTGACGTTTACCCGACGTCTGACGGGTAAGGTAAAATGTTTCTGACGTTATCTGACGCCGTTTAAATTTTTTCCAAAAAAAGTTGGAAAAAAAAAAAAGTAAAACACCATGATAGCAATAGTATTAGATTCACAACACTAAATTAATGAGAAAACATTATGTTAACCATATTTCATGAATCATAATCATAGATTGTCATGACAATGTGGCCATAGTAGAATGGTGCATGGACATTAATTGAGTGAATCAGATCAGTACAGAAATATGACTCATCATTCATGAATGACAATTCATCAAAAAAGTGAGGAGCCAAGACTAAAGATGATGACTATCAAGGGAAGAAAAAATACAGAAGTCAAGTAGCTCAAAATAAACCTAGTATATGGCATAGCATACACGTAAATTGCTAAATGGATGTATCATGAATTAGAAGATGTCACATATCCTCATCTATTACATATCATATGATGATGGTCAGTCAACATTATGATTAATAATTTCATGTCGTGCAATATATTATATATACAGTCAATTGTGACAGGAAGCTCCACATTTTCATATGGTTCTTCAGTCCACTGTCCATCAACAGCCATCAACAACCATCAACATAGAAAACTCCATGACACTCATATGCTACAAAATTGAAAATTGAAATCTATGAAGATAGGACTCAAGAGTTCACCAATCCTAGCCTCTAATTCACCTATCGCTACAGCATAATGTGGCCCAAGTTCCAAGTTCCAACAGACCTAGAATCTTCCTTTGTTTGGACTTCAGCCTTCCAAACAACTAAACAACAACTATAGTCTGTACAAGCCGAATAATCATTGACAAGTTCAATTTCTTCCATATACTGGCTGCTAGTCATAAATGGAACAGCTGCATGTCATGAATTGACATGTGTATACAGCTGCCTATCATAAATTACAGTTGAACAGCTGTATATACATGAAATGAACTGCACAAGGACGATAAATATACATAAATGATAGAGATATTCATACAGCTACCAGCTACAAGCACGGTAAAAAAAAGGTAAGTACCTTCAGGCTTCCTTGTTGAAAACCTTAGGCACTCTCAGCCTTGTCCTTCACTGTTCACCTGAGGGATCTTCTAAGGCTCAAGTTTCAACATTCTAGGCAGATGTACGAGTGCTTTAATGTTGGGTATGCAAGCAAAGGAAGAGAGTCTCTAGCTCATGTATGTGCGCAAAGGAAGAGCAAAACTGAAAAGTACAAGACAAAAACTGTGTATAAAATTTACACTTGCAATAGTCAAGTCAGTAACGAGTCAGCTACAGCAGTCAGCTACGAAAAGTCAGTAAAGTCAGCAAAGGTTTACTGACGGGTCAGTAAACAACTATGACTTCATGACTCCGCAGTGTGCTCAACGCCTTGGACTAAAGCTCAGTAAACGGCTCCGCATGTCCGTGGTCTTTGCTCAGGGCGAGGCCAGTCACGTGCGTTACGCCGACGGTGTCTCGGTCATGTT
Organism: Ceratopteris richardii; assembly: GCA_020310875.1. Lineage (NCBI taxonomy): Eukaryota > Viridiplantae > Streptophyta > Polypodiopsida > Polypodiales > Pteridaceae > Ceratopteris > Ceratopteris richardii. The sequence continues at coordinate 146,139,632 of CM035429.1, forward strand.
AGGCCAATGATTTGGTCACCTGAACTTCCTGATTATACCGATGGAAACATTCGAAGTCATTCTAGGCCTCGAGTTTATGGATAAACACATGATCTCCTTTTTCGGCAAAGGGGTAGACAAAGTACTTCTCGATCAGAGTGGGCAGGCCATCGTCGTCGACTGCAATCGAGTACAGGCTCCTCGTACGGACGAGCCTTCTAACAGTGAACCAAGGGAAGCTAAGCAGAAACATACAAGCAAAGAGAAAGCACAAGCTCGAACGTCAACCTCCACACACACTCCATCACCATTATCACACAAGCAATTTCGACGGGCAGTCTATCAAGGCGGGATCGCACACTTATGCGTTCTCAGACCGGTCGCAGAGGAGACGGGACCAAGGCCGATCGACGTCTCAAAGATTGGGCACCCAAGTTTCCAGATGCTAATGGAAGAATTTTCAGATGTTCTCACGGATACTCTTCCACCCGGTCTTCCCCCCTTACGTAATGTCCAACATCGGATCGACACGCTCCCGGACCACCCACCACCGTCGCGAGCGCCATACAGGATGAATGAGGCCGACCTTCAGGAGCTGAAGAGGCAATTACATGAACTTGAAGTGCAAGGATACATCCGACCAAGTAGCTCCCCATATGGAGCCCCGGTCCTATTTGTGAAGAAGAAAGACGGCTCCCTGCCTATGCATCGACTACCGAGCACTCAACAAAGGCACAATCAAGAGCAAATACCCCGTGCCCGTGATGGAGGAACTGCTAGATCGCCTGGGCAAGGCACGATACTTCACGCGCATAGACCTCCGATCCGGATACCATCAAATCAGGGTGGCACAGGAACACATCGAGAAGACGGCCTTCCGCACACGCTACGGGAGCTATGAGTGGCTCGTCATGCCATTCGGGCTTACGGGTGCACCGGCTACCTTCTGTCGAGAGATGAATGATGACTTCCGGGATATGCTCGACCTCTTCCTCATCATCTACATTGATGACCTACTGATCTATAGCCAAACATTAGAGGAACATTATGAGCACGTTCGGGCGGTCTTGTTACGACTACGGCAACGTCGGCTCTTCGCCAAACCAAGCAAGTGCGAGTTCTGCATGAAGAAGGTGGAATTCTTGGGGTTCATCGTTTCTGAACTGGGCCTCCATGCCGACCCCCAGAAAGTAGAAGCAGTACTCAAGTGGGCACCCCCGAAGACCATCAAAGAGGTGCGAGAATTCATCGGCTTTTGCCAATTTCTCCACCATTTCATCCAAGGTTTTAGCAAGATCGCGGCCCCGCTCTTGGAGTTGGTCAAAGAAAAGGAGCCATTCAAGTGGGGAGCAGACCTTCGAAGCATTGAAGGTCGCTATGTGCAATGCCCCGGTTCTCAAACTTCCAGAGTTCGACAAACCTTTTGAAGTTCACACAGATGCATCAGGCTCAGCCATCGGCGGCGTCCTCTTACAAGACGGACAACCCATTGCATACGAGTCGCATAAACTCACCGGCCCCGAGCTCAGATGGAGCACACATGAGCAAGAAATGTTAGCCGTTATCCACTGCCTACGCAAGTGGCGGCACTACATTCTGGACAAGCACACAAAGGTCTTCACAGACAACATCTCCTTGAAGTACTTCACATCTCAACCCAAGTTAAGTCCAAAGCAAGCAAGATGGCAGGATTTTCTTGCCAAATTCGATATCGAAATCATTCACAAGCCGGGCAAACAGAACGTGATGCCAGATGCACTTAGTCGAAGACCCGAGCTCCAGGCGATATCCACCGTATCTTCAGATCTCAGAGGCAGAATTCAACGAGAACAAGCACAGGATGCCCAAGTTCAAGAAATACTTCAGGAAATGCAAACGGCTCAAGCCCCGCAGCGCTATACACTACAAGAAGGCATTCTCCACCGCAAAGGGAAAATTTATGTCCCGAACGACTTAGAGCTACGCAAAGAGCTACTGTGGGAGGCACATGATTGCAAAGTGGCCGGCCATGGAGGTCAAAACCGAAGCTATGAGACGCTCCACAAACACTTTTATTGGCCCCGCATGAAGGCACAGGTCCAGGAATATGTAGAAACATGCCCAACATGTCAGTTAGTCCGTCAAGCTCGGGTAAAGCCCGCCGGCCTTCTGCAACCACTCCCGATTCCCAACCGACCGTGGGACATGATTAGCATGGACTTCATCACTGAACTCCCACCGTCTTCGGGGTTCAACACCATCTTCATTGTGGTGGACTACTTCACCAAACAAGCACACTTTATCCCGGCCAAACCCCCGCTCAACGCCAAGGCCGTGGCTCAGCTTTTCTTCACTCACATCGTGAAGTATCACGGGTTGCCTCTCGCCATAGTGTCGGACCGGGACGGCCGTTTCCTAAGTCGGCTATGGACCGAGCTTTTCCGCATCTTGGGGATGCAACTTAGGTTCTCCTCATCATATCACCCACAAACAGATGGGCAAACCGAACGGGTCAACCAGACGATCGAAGATTACATCCGGAACTATGTTAGAACGGACCAAAAGGATTGGGCGAAGCACTTAGACATTCTAGAGTTTCACTACAATGCTTCCGTCCACTCAAGCACAAAGATGACCCCATTCGAGTTGGCGACCGGCAAAGAGGTAATCACGCCCTTGGCTCTCACTCAAGACTCCACACTTGCAACAAACGACCCCGATTGCGGCGCTTTCTTGGATCAGTGGAAGACAAAGTTAGAAGAAGCAAAGTCCAGCTTGCAAAGAAGCAAAGAACGCATGGCTCGTTACGCAAACAAGAAACGACGACCCGGCGAAGAATTTCAAGTCGGCGACCTTGTCCTCGTCAGCGCACGAAATATCACTCTCCCAAAGAACATCACGCAGAAGTTCAACCATCGCTACTACGGACCATACAAAGTGGAGAAGCAGATCTTCTGCCAAAGGGCAAAGAGTCCAAGTGCCTCATATGAGGAATGTCACACAAATGAGCCCATAGATCCTATTTATAGAGTCAAACAAGGAGGTGGCCCAGTTCATGCTTGGTCGGACACTCTAACTACAAGCACCCATCCAGATGTCCTTTTGTTTTGGCCCTTGAGGACATAACAGGCTGCTTAACCTAAGGGCTTGCTTCACTTTTCAACGCAACTAACAAGCCAACTTTTGGACTCGAGATACACGTGGAAAACATCCCAGCTTGAACATTGACTTTTGTTCATGTTGAAAGTGAACCACCAAATTTAAGAGGTGATCCAACAATTATTTTTCACCAAAAAGTGAAAGTTGATTTATAAGATAGTGTTATGTTACTTTGGAAGCAAAGTTTCTTGATAAGTGACTTTTAGGTCATTTGGGCATTTTCACACATGTAGAATGACCGAAAATCATAAAAATAATGTAAATGCACGTGCCTCCCCACTCCAAAAAATATAGTAACAATATGTCTTGATAACTCTCGAAGAGAGCTCTCAAAATATACAAAAGGAGAGTCCTTAGGGTGTTTATCCCCAACATGTACACATGCCAATAGGTGAATGGTCAAGCAAGCTTGATTTTGTGGTCATGCCAATGGACACATTTGGGGTGATTATTGGGCTATATTCGTGGATAAATATATGGTGAGCATGTTGCGTAAAGGCATGGACAAGGTACTACTTGACATGGAAGGCAACATGGTGATCACTGGTTTCCATTTCCTCGAATCTCCAAGTCAGAAGACCAAGGATATGAAGAATGGGAAAGAAGAAGCAAAGGAATATGTATCAAGCAATAGGAAATAACCCAAGAAAGAACAAGATCCGATGAATCATGAAGCACCCTATCATCACAAAGAACACAAGAGAGATACCTGAAAAGA